>JAKSZT010053881.1:5802806-5870222 GCA_026826555.1 Tolypeutes matacus
GTCATTTGTATTTTTCTGTTGCCCTCTGGTCATCATATTATCTTGATGGGTTTGTTCAGTTGATTAGCTTTTCTCTATGCTCTAGAATTTTATTTAGCTGTTGGTTCTGCGTGTGAGTTAAGTTTTCTCTTTGGCAGTTTTTCTTCTTATTTTATTTCCTTGCTTCTTTCTATGTTCCCTTGAAGGCAAAAGGTTAGGGCCAGAGGAATCAAAAGATGTAAGAAAGGCAGAAGGATAATAGAAATATTGATAAAAGTTAGAAGAGGGGCAAAATGAGACTTAATGAAATGAATATTTAACTTGCGTAGGCAGTGTAGAGTACTAGGAAAAAAATATGGAGTTCCTACAATGGACTGGGAAAACAAATGGAGGAATATATATGTAGTGATTTAGAAGGCTAGAATTATGAGGAGGGAGAGAAATAGTAAGGAAAGGTCTGAAAGGAAAAAGTTAATACTAATAAAAAAAAAAGAAAAGAAAAAAGAAGAAGAAAACAAAATAGATGGGATAGAAATTGACACCCTTAAGTTGTGGGCCTATGAAAAAATGTTGTCTCTAAAAGCCACAACAGAAAACAGAAGGCAGAAAGATGCAGGAAGGATAAGCGATAGTTTGTAATATAGAATCAATATATACAGCGAGTGGGAAATTACTGAATAAGAAGCCCAGCAAAGAAGTGACAAGCTGGCAGCACCTATTTAAAAAAAAAAAAATAGAAGGAAAAAGGAAGGAGGGAGGAAAAAGGAAATAATAGCACTAGACCAGAAAGTAACAGAGAGAAACCAAAGATCCACACAGGCAAGCAGTCAAACAGAGCTAAGGGAGGTCAATGATTCCCCTAGGGTCCACGTGGATCCTTCCTGCCTACTTGTGTTTATCAATGAATTTCCCCACAGGGTTTTATATGCAGGTCCTGAAGCAGCTTTTAGCTATTAAACTAAATTAAAAAGAATTTATTTTTCATTTGTTGAGGTGACCTCACTTTTTTTTTTTTTTTTTTAAATTTTTACTTTTTTAGCCAAATGCAGGACCCAAAATAATTCCTCCTCTAGACCAACCCCCTTACGGAAGGGACCCTAGCTGGGCCCGTGGAAATTAATCAAGCACGTCCCACTTTCTGGACTCCCCAGGTTAGCTGAAGCTCTGATGTTAGTCAGTGAGGAGTACTAAAGACGGCGGATTCCGCCCCTTCTGGCGCCGAGCTCGAGCGTCACCGGGCTGCTCAGTAAATCAGTTTGAGTGCAGATTCGCGTCTGCTCTCAGCCTAATGGTGCTTCAGGTCGGCTTATCTGCTCCCCAAAGCTATGGGGCGGTGCAGGCAGCCAGATCGATGTCTAAAAATATAAAATACCCTTCCCTGTCTTCCAACAGAACCCTCCCTTTTTTGGGAAGTGTCCCTTCCTCCTGGCTCCGCAGCGGCCCGGGTCTTATCCCTGGGTGGCTATGGAAATCAGCTGCGTTCCCCGACCAAAATCCCCCCCCCCGGTTCACCGGGTGCTGATTAGCTCGTTTGCTCTGTTCACACAAGGTCCAAGGGGCGCCAGGCAGCCAGATCCCCAGAAAATAAAACTTTTTCGCCCCGCCCACGGCTCCAAATGGCCGTTTTATTTAATTTTATTTTTTTTCCCTAACCGCGGGGCTCGGCCACCTGTGCCAACCTCGACCGGCAGCCTCAAAACTCATGAATCTCCACCGTTCGGTCCACACCGCCGATCCGCGCAGATAGATGTCCCAAGCTTCTCACTCCACGCGTGCACAGCACAGACCCCCTGGCAGGACCCCGTCCACAATCCGCCTTGCTCTGGGAGCTTGCAGTGTGCGCCCTCCTACACTAACGCCATCTTGGACCTCTCCATGGTTACTCATTTTTGTTTTGAACATCTTTAGTATTTATTTGCCTAAGGAAATTGCAGTTATTTTATACTTAGATAATTACAACTCACAATTACTTAGACTAACTAAACTATTAGAATGAAAACCTAATATCAATTTTTAATCAAATAGAACAAGAACCAAAGTTTATTTCTGAAAAAACTAAAACCTGTAAAGTTCTTTTCTATGTTAACGACATAGCTATTAAACATAGCTGTTATTCATGTAGTCAGATTTCCTTGTTTCTAATTTCTGTGTGTTTATTGCAATAGGTATATTATTTAGCTTTTATTTTCCCCTTCGGCACTAGACACACAATGCTATAATTCTTCCATGTAATGGAAGTAGAAACGAGTACTCAGATACACAAGAAGTTCATAAATTTGTTTTGTTTTATGCCCTACAAACAACTTTTGCGAGTGCTGTTCTTTTTTTATAAAATTTCTTATGGTTGCCTTAATTAAAAGTTTTTAATGGGTTTCTCTAATTATACAGGAAAAATGATAGTTACCTCACAAATCCTCTGAGAGAAGAGTTTATGTTATTTTAGCAGATCATTTTTTTCTGTTTCTGAATATGTAACTGAGACAAAACTAGTTCTATGTATTAAGAATGTTCTTATTTGATATTTGTTTATGCCAACAGGTACTTTGGAAGTTCGTCTTATGGGCTGCCAAGATATCCTAGAGAATGTCCCTGGACGATCAAAAGCAACATCAGTTGCACTACCTGGTTGGAGTCCAAGTGAAACCAGATCATCATTCATGAGCAGAACGAGTAAATGTAAAAGTGGAAGTAGTCGAAATCTCCTAAAAACTGATGACTTGTCCAGTTCAGTAATCAGATTTTTTTTTAAATTATATAACAAGTTTAAAGGCCTATATAAGGGACTTAGCAATGGGGATAGAAAACAATGGGAAGAGTCATTGTTGGACAAAAACTTTAAAATTTTCATTTATATAAATTAATTTTAAAATATTCAAAGATATAATGGTGGGAAAACAAAAGGCAAAAATATTTACTGAAAATATATTAGAAAATTGAATAGCATGTAGCTTGAATTGAATGAAATATTAACCATCTGTCTTTGTGCCAAGCTAAAGGTTTTACAGAGGCTATAAGATTTATACTTCTTACATGATCATATTTTGATTCTTTAAATACTTTTGTGACACTTCCAAACTTAACACTGAAATTTTGATAATAGCACTAGCCACTCTACCATATATGTTTAGTGGTATCATAGCCCAGTATCCTAATAGTAAACTGAAATGGGGTGGGGAGCAGTATATTGCAAGAGGGTCATGAAACACTAAAGTATAATTATAAACTATGATATAAGTGTATAACTGGGGTGTGTATGTGTTTGTGTGAGAGAGAGAGAGAGACAATTCAACCTAGTAGAGAGTGCAAAGGTAAGATGTCTTTGCTTTCCTGACTATAGAGAGGCATTAGGGGAAAATGTGAAAATAAAGAATTGTTTAAGGCAACAAGCTCTATAATTGTAGTTCTAGAGGAGAAAAAGTGAATGACTGATACTGATACACACATATATACACACACACACGTATACATACATAATGTGGAATGCATGTACTGGTCACTTGTTTGTCTTTCAGTCACATTCTAATATAAGCATAATAGTTATTATGTGTGTTTTTATCAAACACCAAGGGCAGTTTAAGCACTTCACTATGTTTGACTATACCTAGCCAAAGATTTCAAAGCTTCAGTATTGATTATGAAAAACTTTATTTTTGAAGAGTTATAAGACTTGTTGCTATTAAACAGTGGTACTTTAAAATTGTTAAGCAAGTTGATAAACTTTAATTGCAGATGATGTTTGTGCTGTTTTGAAGCTAGATAATACTGTGGTTGGTCAAACTAGCTGGAAACCCATTTCCAATCAGTCATGGGACCAGAAGTTTACACTGGAACTAGACAGGGTAAGATGAGAAACTTTTTACTTGAATTTTCATTATATTTATAATTCATTTTGAATATGTTTTAGTTTTTAGAAAATTTTCCTTAAGTTGTTTTATTCTTAACAGAATAAAGGGAGAACTTAAGTATCTTTGACATTTATGATATCATGAGTTATTCATAAATCTACCTTAAGATACAGGTGAATATCAGTTTACTGTAGTAACTTAGATTTGATCAGTGTTTTGAGGATGTACAATTTATGTTAACCTAAAGGTTGACAATAAGATGAGATCTAATACCGAAATACACTTTTAAAACACACACACACACACACACACACACAACCTAACAGCTAAGGTCAGTCTTCTGACCCACCATTTATAGGTTGTATTCTCAAAGCTAGATTTGAAATGAGTGATTATACTCAGTCACAGTCACCCAGCCCTTTGTGTTCTAGTGACTTTGATCATTGATTTACTAGTGTCCAATCTGTGGCTGTAAAACCCAGCAGAATTTATCTTGGTCCACAGTAGATTCAAATCCATGACCATAACCTTATTATTTTAGATGCTAATGAATCCATTGGGATGTGGGAAGAAAATATTAAAAATTAGTCATAATTTTATCTAAAAAATAGGAAAGAAATTAGGCTTTTTATCATTTAGTTTTTAGATTGATAGTACATAATCATTTTTAAAATCGCATGTATTAGTGAAAGCAGGCTTACAGTACTTGATGATATGGGCTGTGAAAATGTTTTGGTGATCACTGCTCTTGCCTCTACTTTTAAAATGTTTTTCTATCCTTAAAACCAGCATCCTATTTCAGGTCCTCATCATTGCTTTCCTTGGCTCAGATATTAGCACTGCTACTTATATATTGAATATACTTGAGCAAAACGCTTAACCTTTTCTGTATACCAGTTTCCTTATTTTTAATACTATCTTACTGAGGCTGTGTGAGGATTAAATCCATGTAAAAATCTTAAACCTCTAGTGGTAAGAATTTGTTTAATTTCGGCTATTTTCACTAAAGTAATCTACTAACTAACCTCCATGTGTCTGACTACCAGACTGATCTTCATAAAATACTACTTTCACCCTGTCATTCATTCTCTGGTCTAGCATCATTCTTTCAATCAACAAATATTCATTGATATTTACTGTGTTCCAGGTGGTAGATGAGCAGTGAATAATATAATCAAGGTTTCTCAAGGTTCCCTTCAAAGAACTTAGATTTCAATGGCTTTTCATTATTTTTCTGATTAGTTGCAGTCTTTACCATTACATCCACAACTGTCTAAGAGTCCACCACCTCATTTCCAAAATTTATCTCTATTTTGATGGTTTTCATTTAAAAATATATTGGGACCTTGAATGCTAGGTGAAGCTGTTTAGACTTATTGGTAGTGGGGATGGCAGGAGGCTTAACAAAAAATTTGATCTTAGAATTTATATGAAGGATGGATTTGAGGGAGAAATGACTAAAGGCCTATAAATTAGTAAGGGGCTACCTCAGTAGTACAACTATAAGGTGATGAAAGCTTGAACTAAAATGTGGCAGTAGGAATAAAGGGATGTGTGTGGAAAGTGAAGGAAAAGTCAGTATGACAAAATGATTTCACAAAAGTTAGGAAAGATTAATATGGAGAGGAATGGGTTCAATTTTGTTATTTTTTAGCAATTAAATAATGATGTGATATCAGGGCTGGTTAAGTAGATTGGGAAGTCATCTGCATAGAAATCATAGAAAATGCCATCTAAGTACATAAGTTTTAGTACATTCACTCCACAAATATTTATTGAGCACATTATATGTGCCCGACACTTTATGAGGTATTAGTTTTACAGAGATAATATAAAAGAACTCCTTGCTGCAATAGAACTATTAGGCTGAATAGTTACTGATTTGATCTTCTGTGCCAAGCACTGTTCTAGATGCTGGTGATTATTGATCAAAACAGATAAAGTCACTATACTTATGGGACCTATATTCTAATGAGGAGAGATAAACAATAAACAAGTTTAAAAAGATCTACAAGTACAATGAAGGAAACAGCGTGGTATAAGGGATTGGGGGGGGGTGCTCTACGTTAGGGTAATTAGGAAAGCTTCTTTTAAGAGGCTACATTTGACCTGAGAACTGATGGGTGAAAATGAAAAATTACCAGATTTGCAAAGATGCAAGGAAAGAGTGATTTCAGCAGAGAAGACAAAATGTGAAACCTGCCTGAGGTAGGAGAAAGCTCGATGTGTCCAAAATTAGTGAGACAGAAGAAGAGTAGTATGAAGTAAAATAGCAGAAGTAGGTAGGTGCCAGATTATTAGAGACTTTATAGGCTATGAATTGGAAGACAATTGAAGGGATTAGGGTGACGATGGTTTCATAAAATGTATTGGGTAATCTTCCCTCCTTTTCAAATTTTTGGAAGAGTTTAAATAGGATTGATAATAATTCTTCTCAAAATTTTTGGTAGAATTCAACTGTGAAGTCATCTGGTCCTGGACTTATGTTTTTGGAAGATTTTTTTTT
Source organism: Tolypeutes matacus (assembly GCA_026826555.1). NCBI lineage: Eukaryota > Metazoa > Chordata > Mammalia > Cingulata > Chlamyphoridae > Tolypeutes > Tolypeutes matacus. Next base: position 5,809,137 of record JAKSZT010053881.1, read on the forward strand.
TTTTTTTTTTTTTTTTTTTTACCGGGAGGTACTGGGGATCGAACCCCGGTCTCTCCATATGGTAGACGGACGCCGAACCTCCTGAGCCACATCCGTTTCTCATGGAAGATTTTTGATGACTGAGTCAATCTCTTTACATGTGATTGGTTGAGTTCCTGTGTTTATTGTAGATACAGGTTGTTTGTGCATTTCTAGGAATTTGTCCATTTCATCTAGGTTGTCTAATTTGTTGGCATAAAGTTTCTCATAATATCCTCTTATGATCCTTTTTATTTCTGTGGGGTCAGTTGTAACTTTGCCCCTTTCATTTCTGATTTTATTTATTTGCATCTTCTCTTTTTTTTTTTCTTTGTTATCTAGCTAAGTAAGGGTTTGTCAATTTTACTGATCTTCTCAAAGAACCAGCTTTTGGTTTTGTTCATTTTCTCTATTGCTTTTTTGTTCTCAATTTCATTTATTTCTGCTCTATGCTGTTATTTCTTTCTTTCTGCTTGCTTTGGGATTGGTTTACTGTTCTTTTTCTGGTTTCTCCAGGTGTTCAGTTAGGTCTTTAATTTTAGTTCTTTTTAATATAGGCATTTAGGGCTATAAACTTCCCTCTGAGCACTGCCTTCATGGTCTCCCATATGTTTTGATAAGTTCTGTTCTTGTTTTCATTCATCTCAAGATATCTACTAATTTATCTTGCAATTTCTTCTTATATCCACTGATTTGTTTAGGAGTATGTTGTTTAGCCTCCATAGATTTGCAGATTTCCCCTTTCCCACCTATTACTGATTTCTAGTTTCATTCCATTATGATCAAAGAAGGTGCTCTTGTATAATTGCAGTCTTCTTAAATTTATTTAAACTGTTTTGTGGCCCAGGTTGTTGTCTATCATAGAGAAAGATCCATGAGCATTTGAAAAGAATGTATAACCTGTTGATTTGGGGTACAGTGTTCTGGTCCAGCTCATTTATCATATTGTTCAAGTTCTCTGTTTTCTTGTTGATCTTCTGTCTAGTTATATCTATCAACTTTTAAGCAGTATCTGAGGAACAGGAGGAGAAAGAAAGGTTTCCCAAGGAGAGATCAAAAACTTTGAGTTAGATTAGATCATTATATAAGATTATACAATGAAGAATTGACAGACCAGTGAGATGATGAAAATTTATTACATATGGAACAATTGGAGGATAGTGGGATTTTAAGCTTATTAAAGAAGAGATTTAACAAAGATTTGATAACGGTCAGAATTTAAAAGGAGGAACATGTGGCAAAATACTTAGTCTAGGGATGTATTGAAGTTTCAATTTGCAGGTCAACTCTCATCAAATAGTAGTGACTTTCTGGAGCTCATCGTTAAGGAGGATTCCTGGAGTGTGTCCTGGTTTTCAGAGGATAGTACACTGATCAAGTAACAACGTGTGCCAAATGCTTGGTGAACAGGCAAGCTATGACCTATATGTTACATGTTTCTTCTTTAGATTAACTGTATCCTTTCTGACTGTGGAAGACAAATCAGAAGTCAGTGAATGGCAGATTTTATTCCAACACAAGGAAAAATAATACTGTTAATAAATGAAATGAATTGCTAAAGGAAATAATAAGTTCTCTTTTAATAAGGTCCAACAAGCAACTTGTATGAGAGATTTTAATGAAACTCTTATATCAGATGAAGTCTACATTTCTAAGATTTTTTTCATCTCTGCTGTTTTCTCCTTCCTGTTATAAGGAGAACTGACGTTGTCATATACTATAAATTAGACCAATATAATTCAGTCAAGTACACTGGAAAGAGAAATATAGTTGGGTTGTTAGTGTATATAGGCATAATCTTCATGTCTTGCTATATTTGAGCTGTCTTTCTAAATTGTATGAATATACAGATATTTATGACCATAAAATGTTTCTTTCTGTTTCCAGTCATTTTTTTAATATACTTTTTTATTTTTATTTTTTAAAGAAACAGATTACATAAATGTTACATAAAAAATATAGGGATTTCCCATATTCCCCACTCCCTAGCCCTGCCACATTTTCCCACATCAACAACATCCTAATTAGTGTGGTACAATTGCCACAATTGATGAACACATCTTGGAGCATTGCCAGTAAGTGTGGATTATAGTTTAGAGTGTAGTTTACACTCTCTCCTTCATATTTTTGTAAGTTATTACAAGATATACAATGGCCTGTGTCTGTCATTGCAGTGTCATTCAGGACAATTCCCAAGTCCCGAAAATGCCCCCAAATTAACACTTATTTTTCCCTCTCCCACCCCTAAGAACCTCCAGTGGCCACTGCCTCCACATCAATGATAAGAGTTCTTCCATTGCTAGGATCACAATATGTCTACAGTAGAATAACAGTAAGTTACTCTTGTCCATCATTCATTCCCCAATCCTGAGGATTCTGGGATGGTGATGCCCACTCTGTCTCTAATTGAAAGATTCCATGGGGCAGATGGATGAGACTATCTTGCTTGCAGTTGTAGACTCTGTCTGTTCCTTGAGGTGGTTGTTGTCAATCATCATCTCCTAGTGGTCCTGAATGGGTCCAGTGAACTGGAGAGTAGGTGTGGCAAATCTGTTGAGATTCAGTGCCCAACTGGTACATGGACAGCCCAAAGATTTAAGTCTCTTAGACATACACCTATCAACTCTAGTACTAGCTATAGGTTCAAATAGAAGGGGCAGAAAAGCCATGTGTAGATAAACCACCACTGAGTCTAATTCTTTCACACTGGGGAGCATAAATTCCAAAGTAGGGACCACTGACTGGGTGTCAAACTCCTGAGCTGTCTGCCCTGCTTATAGTGTCTGGATCTCTCCAGAGCCCTCAAAAGCCCCGCTATTTGAGGGAATATTTACTTCGGTAATCAATGAGTTCCTGCTGAGACATGCATAAGTGTAACCTCTTGTTTCCAGTCACTTTTAATATGCATAATAGGTTGCTATAACATTTGCTTTGAAACTAGACAGATTTAGTTATTAGTCCATGTGCCACTCATAGCTGGGCAAGTTATAGAGCCTTACTTTGGAATGTTCATTTTACTCTACCTAAAATGGGAATAAAAATATAATACTGTTAGGATAAAAAAAACTTCAGTAATACATAAAATGCCTTGTAGTACCTGGCACATTATAGCCATTCAATGATATTAGTCCCTTTGTCATTCCTGGACTTGATGATATTTGACTGTGAATTTGAATATAATGAAAGGGCATTTAGGTATGAGAAAATTAATTGGTTGAATGTAATTTTCTTGCATTTAAGAACCTATTTAAAGTAATTATAGGATTTTTGAAGTGTGACAGGAACAAAATGAACTTAAGAGACAGAACTGTTGTTCCTCTATGTATGCTACAAGTGTTAGAGGGAAACTGACTGGCTAGAAGATTTCTCTTTTATCCAGGTTATTGTGTGTTTTGGTTTGGAACTGTATGTACCCCAGCAAAAACATGTTCTTAAAGTTAATTCATTCCTGTGGTGTGATGCCATTGTAGGACCTTTTGATGAAGTCATCTTCAGTTAAGGCGTGACCCATCTCATTCAGGATGGATCTTAATCCTTTTACTGAATTCCTTTATAAATGGAATGAATACAGTGAGAGGAAGAGAGAGCCATATTAAGCAAGAAGCTGAAATCAACAAAACCAGGAAGAGAAGGGAGATAGCCGCAGACATTGCCATGTGCCTTGTCATGTGGTAGAGGAGACAAGTATTGCTGGCAGCTGTCTTCAGGAAGAAAGCATTGCTTTGATTTGGACATTTTCATATACTCAAAACTGTAAACCAATAAATTCCCATCGTTTAAGCCAACCCATTTCATGATATTTCCTTGGAACAGCCTAGGAAACCAAAACAGATTTTGGTACCTGGAGTGCCATGTTGATATTGCAAATAAGAAAAATGTGGAAACAGCTTTGGAATTGGATAATGGGTAGAGGCTGGAAGAATTGTGAGGTACTTGAGAGAAAAGGCCTAGATTGCTTAGAAGAGACTGTTGGTAGAAAAAAATGGATGCTAAAAGTACTTCTGATGAGGCTTTAGAAGAAAATGATGAATGTGTTACTGGAAACTGGAGGAAAGGCAGTCTTTGTTATAAAGTGGCAGAGAACTTGGCAGAATTTAGTTCTGATGTCAGATGGAAGGCAGAATTTGAGAGTGATGAATCTAGATATTTAGCTAGGGAAATCTCCAAACTAAGTGTGGAAAATGCAGCCTGGTTTCTCCTTGCAGCTTAAAGTAAATGCAAGAGAAAAGGGATAAGTTGAGAACTGAACTCCTGGGCACAAAGAAACCAGAAATTGATGATTTGGAAAATTCTGAGCTTCCAGAAAGTAAGCACCATAGAATAATGTTCTATGTGAGGGTTTAACTGAACATGGAGCTAGTCAGCAATTTCCATGGAAGTCAGGATTGGAAATGCAATTATCCTGGAAGGATTTGTGGAAAGTTCATTTCTCTGGTGATTTGGACTCTTGTGAACTACATGCAAAACCAACAAGTTTTTTGCGAGATCTGTATGAATGGAACCACTGCCAGCGTGGACAAAAAAGGGACAGATTGAAGGGAAAAAATCACTTCAAGGGAAGGACCATGGAAGCTGAAGTCTGGACCAAAGACATCTTCTTGGGCCAGGAGAGTGGGCCCAGCTATGTGTGGAAAGGGTGAGTCTGCCCTGGCGCCTGGAGAGGCAGGCCTTCCACACCATTGTTCAGGATGAATGCTGCCACTCCAGTGTTCTCAGAGGTTGGAGCCTGTGCCCTGGGGATTGTGGAGAGTTTGGCCACCATCCAGATGCTTGGAGAGGTTGGAGTCTTTACCCCAATGTTTGGGGAAATCATGGCTGCTGTGTGAGCACTTGGAAGGGGTGGGGTTTCCGCTCCATCAGTCCCATAGGACAAAACATCATTTCATAGATGATTCTCAGACTTTGAAATCTAATGGAATAAGCCCTGCTTGGTTTTGGAATTGTTTGGGACTCATGACCCATTTTCCTTCTAATTTCTCACTGTGGAAATGGACATATCTATCCTATGCCTGTCCCTACTTTGTATATTGAGAGCAGATAACTTGTTCTCTAGGTTTCACAGGTCACAGATGGAGGGAAATTGTGCCCCAGGACAGACCACACCTATAACTGATTTTGATGAGATTTTGTACTAAGTATTATTTCTAAAATGACTTAAAGCTCTTGGCATATTGTGATGGGATGGATGTATTTTGCAGGTAGAAAGAACATGTCTTTTTGGGGTCCAGTGGGTAGAGTATGGTGGTTTGGAATTCTACATACCCCCAAAAAAACATGTTTTTAGTGTTTAATTCATTCCTGTGGGTGTGAACATATAAGTAGGATGTTTTGATGAAGCTACTTCAGTTAAGGGGTGACCCACCTCAATCTGGATGGGTCTTACTCCTATTACTAGAGTCCTTTATAAACAGAATGAATACGGGGGGGGGGGGGGGAGAAAGCCACAAACGCAAGAAACTGAAATCAACAAAACCCAGAAGAGAAGTGCCACCATGTGCCTTTTCCATGTTGTAGAGGAGCTAAGGATCATCCAGCAGTTAGTCTTCAGAAGAAAGCATTGCCTTGTTGATGCCTTGATTTGGACATTTTCCTAGATTCTAACCTTAGGCAGATAAATTCTCACTGTTTAAGACAAGCCATTTCATGGTATTTACTTGGAACAGGCTAGGAAGCTAAAACATTTTGTTAAATGTTTTAAATTTAAAAGAGCACTTAAAGGTAATTAAGTGTCTTACTCTCATTTTATAGTTGAGGAAACTGAGAATCAGGGTAGCTGCATATTAATAAAATTAGGACTAGACCTTCAGTGTCCTAACTTCTAAATGGATGTTCTTTTTCCATGGGAATTTAAATAAGATAGGAAGATAGTGGCACAGAAGAAGGTGATGAAATTCTGGAAGAGAGAAAACAGTTTTTAAATTACCTAAGCTACAAGCTTAGAAAAAGAGACTTGTGATAAATGTTGACTGGTTGTTCTTTACTTTCAATTATAATCTTCATCTAAAATTATTTTCTTCTCTGAGGCATCAAGCATTCTTTCTACTTTGGCGTTATATTCCCTTTGAAACTTGGGCAACACTGCATAACTAAGTAAAGCTATTCATCCTCAACCTTCTAGGCTCCTGATATAATTTAATTATTAATTTCTCTTGAGCCAGAGACTGCATTCCCTGTGACATTAACTCCTTTGCTTTACATGGTACATTTTACTTTTTCATGTGCTTTTTAATCTTTTATCACTTATATGTAATATAGTATATACTATTTGCAGGGAATGCTCACTTTAAGCTGACATGTTCACGTCATGTCTAACATTTTGCCTTGAATGTCAAGATTTGCTTTTATGGCATTCTGAATCTAAGGTATCTGTACTGTTTCTGTCTTTCCAATATACAGAGGTTCATAGGATTTTTGTTTTAGAGTTGTAACATTCATATAAATGTTTTATTATATTCCTGGGAACTTTAGGGTTCTTCAGAATTTTCTAAGGAGGCAACCCAAGGGAAAGAAGTGTGAAGAGGGACAGCCAAGCAGTTCCAGAGATATCCCAGCCTTTTCTTTTGTTTTTTTGTTTGTTTGGTTGGTTGGTTGGTTGGGCTTTTTTTGTTTTTTTTTTTTTTGTTTTTTTGGTGTTCTGTGTAAAAATGTCATTGGAATTAAAGAAAAAAAAAAGGCTTGAAAATTGCTGATGCAATCCAGCCCCTTGGATTTTACAGCTAAGGAAGTTATAGCCTAGAGATTAAGTAACTAGCCCAACGTACAATTCAATATTCTTTTGAAGTCTCCTGACTACCAGTTTTGTCTTCTTTTTATTCTTATCAGATTATCCTTCTTATATTTCCTTATTAAATATGCAAGCTGTAAAATCTCATTTTCCCTGAAATCCCTCAGCCTTCCTGTTTTCAAGCTTCATCTTCCCATCAGAGATTGAAATAAAAGACAGGATGAAACACTAAGCTCCTAATCTAATCCTTTCTCTTTCACATTTCCTTTTGAATAACCTCAGAGAATAGAGAAAATTCTTATTCAATATTAGAAATAGATGTGGGCTCTGTCCTTAGAGCTAAAACTTAGAACAATTTTAGCAGGTTTCAGTTCCATTAAGAGCAGAGTGGTAGAGAATGTTGTCTGATCTTTGGGATAGAAGGGAAGAGAGGATATCAAGGAAGTGAGAGCCAGTAAAAAGGTAGAAAAGGTAGTAGGAATAATGGATTGGGAATAATATTGGGGTTGAAGGATCATTGATAGTGAGGTACTAGAGAGAGTAAGCTGAAATGTTAGGCAGTGATGGTCAGAGAGAATGAAGCAGACAGTTGAGATTGTGGGAAGATTGCAGTAATTGGTATGATGATATGACATCAGAGTGAGAGGCTGAAGTAGGGTAGAAGACAAGATTATTAGAAAAGAATTTAAAGGATTCTTACTATTGGTTTCTCATTTTCAGAAATTATCTATTGACATTACATTAAACAAGGTTGGAATTTAACTCTCTTAAACCACCTATACATATATTTTCCTATTCTCATTCTCCCAAATCGTTAGATTAAATCAATAATTCATGTTTATATTATTATGACTATATAAATATTGTTTACAGATGAACCATGTTCTGAACCATAATTACATTTCCTTTTTGGTAAGATTTTCTTTTTGTTCTTCTTTGGGCTATAATTGCATATTTCTTTTGTTTTTTTTTTTGTTTTGTTTTGTTTTGCTTTGCTCAGTCTTCTACATACCTATCATTTATCCCCAAATTTTTCCAGAAGGACTCTGAAACTCAACTCTATCCCCCCAGAGACATCATTCTGCTCCAATTTAAATGTTGTTACACAGCTTTCATCTTGGGACTCCCCTTCACCATCATCCTGAGAATCCCATTCTTGTGGGTTAGATCACTTGAATCTTAGATCGCTCCTTCGTCTTTCTTGCTTTCCTTCCTCATTTTATTAGGATCATATCCTCCATTTACACGCTGAGGAAAGGGTGAGAGCGAACGTTTTATAAGTCTTTAATGTCAGAAAATATCTTAATTCTACATTTGCACTTGGCATATAGAATTCTAGGTTGGAGATCATGTTCCTTTAAGAATTTTGAAGAATTGTGAATTGTTACCTATCTCCAATGTTATGGTTGACAATTCTTTAACTCCAATTTCTAATCTTTTTTCGTGATCTGCTTTTTCTTTCTGAAAAGCTTTAAGATTTTATCTTTTATCCAGGGTCTTGAAATTTCACAATGTGTACATTTAGTGCAGCTGTTTTTTTTCTTTGTGGTGGGTACTATTGGCACCTTAAGTTTGAAAACTCAGGTGCTTCAGATCTGGGAAACTTTCTTATTTATTTGATAATTTCCTTCCCTCCATTTTTGGTGTTCTCTCTTGCTAGCTGAACTTCTTGGATCGATCCTCTGATTTTCTTATCTTTTGTCTATTATTTCCTTTCTTTCTTTTTTTTTTTTTTAAGATTTTATTTATTTATTTATTTATTCATTCATTTATTTATTTATTTATTTATTTATCCCCCCTTGCTGCTTGTGCTCGCTGTGTCCATCTGCTGTGCGTCCCCCTGTGTCTACTTGTCTCCCTCTGCCGGGTCATCCCGCTGCGTCAGCTCACCACGCCGCACAGGCTGGCCTGCCTTCACCAGGAGGCCCCGGGAATCCAACCCGGGGCCTCCCATATGGTAAACGGGAGCCCCATCGATTGAGCCACATCCGCTTCCCTATTATTTCCTTTCAGTTTTCCTTTTCCTTCTTTCTGGGAGATATTGACCCCTTTATCTGACAATTTGTATCTGATTTCATATTTTCAGTTTCAAAAAGTCCATTCTTGTTCTTTCTCTCTTTCTCTCTCTTTTTTTAATAGTTTACCTGCTTTTCTCTCATTTCTTACATTGTTAAGGATAACATTTTAAGTTTTCTTCTCCATGAATTGTCTCCATTTCTTCCGAGATCCCTGTTACAGTCTCCATCTGCCATACTGTAGATGTAGTCAAATGTCTGGCTGTCTTTGGCAGTCTTAAGAATGAGGCATTAGAAAATTGCCTCATGTGGGGCTTTTCCCTTAGCACATTCTGAATTAGTTGAGAAAGTCAAAGACATAGCTAATAGAAAATAAGATATCATCTATATTATGGAAAAATAAGCTGATATTTGAGAGTGTGACTGGGTATGCAGCATCAGTAGGATTATACCCAGTCACTTGGATAGCTGTTGGCTCCATCCAATGTAAAGCTTAAGGCATGGGGTTGAAGAGCAGACTGTCTGCTTCCATTCAACATCCTGGCTATCAAGAAGTAAAGGAAGGAGGTAGCTGGGTTATTCACGTCCAGTTTCTCTGGCAAACTCTTCTATCAGGTAACTCACTCTGAAGGATGAGTAAAAGGGCCAAGATAATAGACCTCCTAGAGAAAATGGGAAAATTATTACTCATGGAAACCACGTGTATGGGAAAGATGCTTTCCCCACTATGAAAGGATAGAAATGTATGCAACATATTTTTAATGGTGATTAAAGCATCATAATATACTAGAACAAGCTATAAAATAGAAATATAAAGGCATCATTTAATTTATTCCATGTATGAGCTCTTTGTTATCAGACATATTGGTTAATCTGAGATGCTTTTTCTTTTTAACTTGTAAGGGAGGTATAAGAATACTTACTCTATTTCACATTTCTTTGCTGCTTCCAATTTTACTACTATCAAATGTCAGTTAATATCCTCTGAGGTTATATGACTCCTCTGAGACTGTAAGCTCTAAGTTATTGTCTACTGTTTACTCTATCACCTTTTGACCAGCAGCTACTCTCTGATATTAAGGAATTTGGTTCATCTTTACTCCAAAATCTGCTAGCGTTATGGGAGATTAAAAGAAGTGTGTGTGTGTGTGTGTGTGTGTGTGTAAAACCCATCACATACCATAATTTCAAACTTCTTCAACCCTAGTATACCTTCACTCCTGTGCGATTTTAGCAATAGATTCTGCTATACCTCAGAAAATATGAAATTCAGTACTATATAACAAACTTTAAATCTCTTATTCCCTAAATGAGATAACTACATAAAACACCTAGAATAATATCTTGCACATAATGTTATGTAGGAGGTGATAGCTCTTGTTATTATTGTTACTCCTGGTTTTACTTCATTATTGCCTCAAAGCTAGGTGTTTGATCAAATATTTCCATTCCCTTGATTCTTCACATTTCTTTCATGCTATCAGCCCATTCCAAACTTCATTTCTTTCTCTGTTTTCCTTAAAACCAATGTTATCCTGAGCCTTTTCCTTATTGATGCCCCCATAGCATTCCTCCCCCTTGTCCTTATATCACACCTATTGTGGAAATGCCCAACAGCAAATTAGTTCTACCATCTATCTGCTGTGATCTTCTAAATGCTCCTGAAATTTAATATACCCATTACTATGACTGTTTTAGGGATGACATAAGGAAACTGACATTCCAACAGTTTAATTAACTTATCTCAGGCCACACAACCAGAATGTATTAGAGCCTATAATCAACACACAAGTCTAGCACCAAAGCCAAATCTATATGAAGCCAAAGCCTATGTTCTTCATTATAGTTGGATACTGTATTAGTCAGGGTTCTCTAGGGAAACAGAACCAACAAAAGATACCTGTAAATAGTATGAGATTTTATAAAATTGTCTCACACAACCATGGGGATGCACAAGTCTAAATTCTGTAAGGCACACTGGAAGCCAGGGCCTCGAATGAAGGTCTTCGTTGAATTCCCCAGGAAACACTAGCTATCTGAATTAGAGATGGGAATTCTTTCTCTGAATGCTGAAATCACTTCGCCTTTTAAGGCCTTCCACTGACTGGATGATAGATCACTCACTGTTGATGGTAACCTCCTCAGTTGATTGTAGATGTAATCAGCCATATATGCAATCAACTCACTGATGATTAAAGTCGATGAAGTACCACTCTATTACAATTAGCCAGTGCTTACATGACCAAACAATTAGGCGCCATTACCTGGCCGAGTTGACACATTAGCCTAACCATAACAGCTCCCTTGTCTCTATTTCAAGTCCAGGTCTCTGCCAGTATGGATTTTCTTAATCATATATCACAATAATAATAATAATAACCAACATTTATTGAGCATTTACAGTGTTGGGTTTGTATTAACTTATTCTCCCACAAGCAATAGAAGGTGGATACTCTTATGCATATTTTACAGATGAGCAAACCAAGGTATAGAAAGGTTAAGTAATGTGCCCTAGGTCACAGAGCTAGTAAGTGGTGAAGCTAGGATTTGAACCCATTTGTTGTACACAAATTTTATTGAGTGTCCAGGTGCCAGGCCTGATTCTAGATTCTAGCGTCCTTGTTTATAACTACTATATTGCCTGATATGACCTGACCTCTGTCCCTCCTTATTTTAAACCCTTTAGTAGTAGCCTATTAAAGAGAAATTCCTTTGCTGCAAAGCCTTCATGACCTGTCTCTGCCCCCCTTTTCATCCTAATTCCTCATAGTTTCCTATTTATATTCTAGGCTTTAACCATATTGAACTATTTCCCATTCTTAAAATATACTGTATACTTCTTTGTCCTTTCCTCCTTTAATCTTGTAATTCATCTTTCTAAATGCAATTTAAACAATTCTGATCTTTTCTGATCATCTCCCTTAGAAAAAAATGGTCAGCCCCCCCTTTTGTGTCGTTATTGCATATTGTATTATTAATAACTATTACTCTATCATACACTAATACCATTCTATTGGCAGTATTTATTTATATTTCCATCTCCTCAGCATAACTATGACCTACTTAAGAATAGGACCATAAGTTGCTTATCTTGGTGTCTCCATCACAGTAGATACTTAGTAAGTATTCATTATGTATAAGTTGAATAAGGAAAAGAAATTATGCAAAAACAACTTTAAAACTAAGAAGCAATGGTTCTCAACCTCTTTTTCCCCTTTGTGTGTATGTGAGCACACACTGGATCCAAATCAGGCCTCCTCTTGGAGGGTTCCATAGCATCGTGGTGCTCTTCTCGGCAACTCCTGATGCAAGCCATGAGGCTTGTCATTTTACACATGCCGGAGAAAGGGGCCTGGTTTCATGAGCGTAGTGTAAGTCACGTAGTAGCTGCTCAGAACATTCAAGCCAGTGCTAGATATCTGGAAGGTAGAAGTTAGTGGTAGCCAGGATCCCCAGGTCCACTGCCTTTGGCATCCCAGAGTGCTCCTTGCCACTTGTTCCTTCCTAAGCACGTATACTACTCAATCTTTTTTTTTTTTTTTTCAATCACCTTAATAACACCAGAGGGACTTGACACACTATGATCAATACAGAGATTCCCAAATAATGAGGCACACATCACAATCTTAGGAGAAAGAGGCATATATAGTTTAAAAGTATTTGCTTGCTTGCTTTTTTTTTTTACATAAAGATTTATTTTATTTATTTCTCCCCTTCCCTTCATTGTTTGCACTTGTTCATCTGCCTTGTTTCTTTATTTTTTTAAAAAAATTTTTAGAGGATTTATTTATTTACTTTTATCCATTTTTACCCCCCCTTCCCTCATTTTTGCTGTTTTTGTGTCCATTCTCTGGGCAACTCTCTGTGTCCATTTCCTGCCCTCTCGTTTCATCCTTCTCCTGTCTTCGCTGGGATTCGATCCTTTGAACCTCCGATGTGGGAGAGAGATGTCCTACCGCCTGTGCCACCTTAGTTCCTGGTTTTTCAGCACGTCTCATCTTGGCTCTCCCTTCTGTCACTCTCCTGTTACATCACCATCTTGCTGCGTGGCTCGTGGGGCCTGACGGCGCAGCCGCGCATGGGACCTGATGGCGTACCCACGCACGGGGCCCCGGGGTTCACCCACTCGTGGGGCCTGGCAGCGCACCGCACCCATACACGGGGCCTGACGGCACACCCGCACGGGGCCTGGTGGCCCGTGTGCCCTCTATATTTTTCTTTTTTTTTTTTTAATTTTTACTGCGAGTTCCCGGGGATCAAACCCAGGTCCCTTCATATGGGAGACGGACACCCAACCATTTGAGCCACATCCGTCCCCCTGCTATATCTCTTAAGGTTGATCAAAGATACCTAGAGTTACAGTCATTTTCCATACAAGATGATCATGTAATAAATCAGGCTTGGTTTATCACCAGCATTCTAAAAACCAGACCTAGGGAGAAAAACTAGGTCTGGGGACACATGCATGGTTTCTAATATAGTGAATGTTTAGCCTACCCTGATTATCACAAAATCAGGACAGTGAGAATATTTGCATCAAATTCTCTTTTTCATCAAGGCCAAATTAAACATCCATGTCCTACGGCTTTCTTAAATAAATCCAGCACACAATTCTTTCCCTAAGTGGAATGTTTTTTTAATTTGTTCTTCTAGGGATTTGTGTTCTCAAATCTAAGGATTCATGTTTGTCATCAATTCTAGAAAATTCTCAGCTATTACTGATTTAGACATTACCTTTCCCCCATTCCTTCTATCCCCTCCTTCTGAAACTCCACATAGTGGTTTGTATTTCTCTTACCTTTTCATATTTTTTATCTATTTGTGCTATACTCTGGGCAACTTCTTCACCTCCAGTCAAAACTCTCTCTTCTGCTTTTAAAGATTTTTATTTATTTATTCATTTATCCCCCCCCTTGCTGCTTGAGCTCACTGGGTCAGCTAACCACGCCGTGCGGGCGGGCTTGCCTTCACCAGGAGGCCCCGGGAACCGAACCCAGGGCCTCCCATATGGTAAACGGGAGCCCTACTGATTGAGCCACAGCCGCTTCCCTCTCTCTTCTGCTTTTTAACCCATTCATGTAGCTTTCAATTTTCTTTTTTTTAAAGACTTATTTTATTTATTTCTCGACATGATCCCCTTATTGTTTGTGCTCACTGTCTGCTCATCTTCTTTTTAGGAGGCACCAGGAAACATGTGGGAGGGAGGTGCCTAATTGCTTGAGCCACTTCCCCTTCTGTTATTGTGTCTCTCTTTGTGTTTCCTCACTGTGTCTCCTGGTTGCATCATCTCACTACATCAACTTGTTGCATCAGCTTGCCGCTCCAGCCCATTGCATCAACTCTCTGTCTTGCTCCTCTTTAGGAGACACCGGGAACTGAACCTGGGCCCTCCCATGTGGTAGGTGGGAGCCCAGCTGCTTGAGTCACATCTGCTTCCCTAGCTTTCTATTTTAAATGTTGTATTTACTGTTTTTTTAAGTGTTATTTGGTTTTCCTTCCCACCCAGCTTCAACGGTTTATCAATTCACGGTCAATCTCTATCTCCCCCTGTATTAGTCAGCTAAAGGGGTGCTAATATGAAATACCAAAAATGGGTTGGTCTTTATAAAGGGTATTTATTTGGGGTAGAAGTCCACAGATACCGGGCCATAAAGCGTTAAGTTTCTTCTCACCAAAGTTCATTGCCACGTGTTGGAGCAAGACAGCTGCTGACGTTTGCCAGGGTTCTGGCTTCTTGTGTTCCTCTCTTCCCGGGGCTGCGTTTCTCTCCAGGCTTAGCTCTTCTGGTTCCTCCACAAGGTCAGCTATAGACTACCAGGCGAACGGCTCACTTCTCTTCTTCTGGGGTCTTTTCTCCAACATCAAAACTGCTTCTCAAAAAACTGCTTCAACTTTGTTCTTTGCCTTGCCTTTTATATTCGATTCCCTACCCACCAAGGGGTGGGGCTCAACGCCCTACTGACATGACCCAGTCAACGCCCTAATCATGACTTATTCATGCCCAGATTAACAGATCAGTTTACAAGCATGATCCAGTTATATTTTTGGAATTCATAATTAAACCAACTGCAACACTCCACCCTCTGAATTCCAAAAATACATTACAATATTCAAAAAACTTTAAATCAGTAACAATTCAAGTACAAAATCATATCATAATCAGTTTAAAGAAATACAGTTCATCTTGAGGCAAAGTCCCATCTGCTATAGACCTCTGAAACTTACAAAACCATTTAACTGCTTCCAATACACAAATGGAAAGACAGAGGATAAACATTTTCATTATCATAAGGAGAAATTAGTATGTTAAACATGAGTCATGGATCCTTTACAGTTCAGTAAAACCCCAGGCTTGCCCAATGGTCACTTTCTTGGTTCCACCCTCATCAAGCATCTGGGTGTCAACCAAGCTCCAGACCTCACCCTCCAAGAGTGTTGGGGTGATTGCCACACCTTACCCAATCTTTGGGTTAGAGTCTTAACCCTCCTAGTACAGTGAGGTGGAGACAACATTCCCCCTATCCTTTGGCATACAGGTTCAAACCTCTCAGAGCAATGGGTTGACCACCTGGCCTTCTCTAATCCATGGGGGACAGGTACACCCCTCTCAGACCTATGGGGTGTCAGAACTCTCCCAGAACATCCAGTGGGGAGATCCACCCTCTTCAACTGCTGGGGACAACTCACCCTCTCTGTACATATGGGTGGGGCTCCTCTCTTGGCCCAAGGAGATGTCTTAATCCCAGATCTCTGCTTCTGTGGTTTTCTTCTTAATGCTCTTTCTCCTTCAATTTCTCCTTTCCATGTCCTCTTTTGTCCAAGCTGACAGTGGTTTTGTTTATACAGCTCTCTCAAAAACTTTGTTGGTTTAGCATGCAGGAAGCAGGGGTCCAAGCCATCATACAGTAAGACTTTCCACAAGTCTTTGCGAGATAACTGCATCTTCAATTCTGATTTACAAGTTCCAAGTTTAGTAAAGTCTTCAAATGGGCCACTTTCATCTGGGAATTTGATTTCCAGAAACTTGGAAGTTCTGGAATCAGTTTCTGTTTTCTTTGTGCCCAAAAGTTCAGTCCTTAGTGTTTTTTGCTCATCTAGTATTTTGTTATAAGCTGCAAGGAGAAGCCAAGCCACATTCTCCGAGTTTACCTTGGAAAGTTCTTCATCTAAATGCTCCAGTTCGCCATTTTCAAATTCTGTCTTCCATAAAACACCAGGAGTTAATCTTGCTAAGTTCTCTGCAATTTTAAAACGTGGATCGCCTTTCCTCCAGTTTCCAAAAATAGTTTCATCATTTACTTCTAAGGCATCATAGAAAGTCTCTTTAACATCCATATTACTATCAACAGTCTCTTCAAAGTGATCTAGGCCTTTTCCATCAAGCATTTCACAATTACTCCAAAAAATACCCCTTACCCATTTATAAAACCATTCCAACATTTTGGTATATACAAAAGCACTACCCCACTCCTGGTACCAAATTCTGTATTAGTCAGCCAAAGGGGTGCTAATATGAAATACCAAAAATGGGTTGGTCTTTATAAAGGGTATTTATTTGGGGTAGAAGTCCACAGATACCAGGCCATAAAGCATTAAGTTTCTTCTCACCAAAGTTCATTGCCACATGTTGAAGCAAGACAGCTGCTGACGTTTGCCAGGGTTCCAGCTTTTTGTGTTCCTCTCTTCCCGGGGCTGCGTTTCTCTCTGGGCTTAGCTCTTCTGGTTCCTCCACAAGGTCAGCTATAGACTACCAGGCGAACGGCTCACTTCTCTTCTTCTGGGGCCTTTTTTCCAACATCAAAACTGCTTCTCAAAAAAACTGCTTCAACTTTGTTCTTTGCCTTGCCTTTTATATTCGATTCCCCACCCACCAAGGGGTGGGGCTCAATGCCCTACTGACATGGCCCAGATTAACAGATCAGTTTACAAGCATGATCCAATTATATTTTTGGAATTCATAATTAAATCAAACTACCCAACTGCAACACCCCTCATCCCAATATTTTGAAGCAAAATCCTGTTATCATATAATTTCACTCTATTTGGTACTTTTAAACTCTGCCTAGTTTTTTTTTGCTCAGCATTCATTCTTTGCTCATGTTTTCAAATTCTTATTATTTCTTAATTTTTAACATTTATTTTATATTCTGTATCTAAATATTCCCTTAGCTTCTGAAAAACAATTTAACAGTTTAATTTACTTCAAACTTTTTTTTTTTTTTAGCCTATTAGACCATAGCATCCTTTATGGAAGGAAGAAGTCTAGCTCTTTTGTATTTCTCATAGTTAAAAATGTAGGCCTTGAACATTACTTTAATAATGCTGGTGATAAACCAAGCCTGATTTATTATATGACCATCTTGTATGGGAAATGACTGTAACTCTAGGTATCTTTGGTCAACCTTAAGAGATATAGCAGGAGGCGCGGATGTGGCTTAAATGGTTGGGCATCCGTCTCCCATATGGAGGGACCTGGGTTTGACCCCAGAACCTCCCAGTAAAAATTTAAAAAATTAAAATATAGAAGGCGCATGAGCCACCAGGCCCCACAAACAGCTGAGCCCCCGAGGCCCCGCACGCAGGTGTGCTGTCAGGTCCTGCCAAGCCATGCAGCAAGATGATGACCTAACAGAAGAGTGACACAAGGGAGAGCCAAGATAAGACGTGCTGAAAAAGCAGGAACTAAGGTGAAGGTGGCGCACGCTGTAGGACGACTCATTCCCACATCAGTGGTTCCCAGGATCAAATCCTGGTGAAGATAGGCAGAGACGGATGAGAAGAGAGGGCAGGAAACAGACACAGAGAATTGCCCGGCAAATGGACACAAAAACAGCAAAACCCGTGGGGGGGGAGGCGCTAAAAATGGATATAAATAAATAAATAAATCTTTAAAAAAAAAAAAAAAAAAAAAACTGTATGGTGCAGCATGTAAACCATAATGTAAACTATAGACTTTGGTTAGTAACAATGCTTCAATATTGGTTCATCAGTTGTTACAAATGTACCACACTAATGTAAAATGTTATTAATATGGGAAAATGTGGGAGGGAGAGGGGTGGGACATATGGGAATCCCCTATACATTCAATGTAACTTTTTGTAATCTAAAACTTCTTTTAAAATAAAGTTTATTATATGATATGAAAGAGAAAAAAAGAAAGGGAATTTGGATTGGTGTGAGGAAAAGAGTAGTAGGAAATCTTATCTAACAATATAGGTTTTGGTTGGGGAATCAGATGTAAGATTAGAAATAGGAACTATATATAATATATATGTAAAGGTGCAGAAGCGGAAATGTATATATAATAGGTTTGGACTAATAAGACTGGAATTTTTTTATGGGGTATGAATTGAGATGGGAAGCACTTGAAATTATCTATTATAGCATAACTATTATTGTACTTCATAGTTTCTATCATGATTGTTTACTTTCTCTTTCCCTATAAAGAGAGCAGAGTTACCCACATTTATATCAGGCACACTCTTCAAGCAGAGATCATGGTTTTATATTCTTCATTGTCTTAGTCTCCCACCTGTCTCTGTGTTTCTCAAGCTCCCTAAAGATCCCAAAGTTCCCCTCTTTTTATCACATTTGTTCCAATGAGAGAATCACCCTCATTGGACTACTGAACTGAAAACATGTATTACTATTTCCTGAGGTGGTTGTTTTCTCTTTGCTCCCAGTGGATTCCAGAATCCTACTTTCCATGTCCTACTCTGCCCAGGTAGCTGTGAACTTAAATTACTGGACTCTGGCTTCCAATGAGAGGCACTATCAGGAGATCAGAGGGCCTTGTCTTGGTTTTCACAGTGGTATTTTTGCATGGCTACATCTCCTATTGGGAAGTCTCATGAGTTTACTTATCTTATTTAGTTCATATTAGTGAGAACATACAATATTTCTTCTTTTGTGTCTGTCTTGTTTCACTCAACATAATGTCCTTGAGGTTCATCCATATCGTCATATGGGTCCCAATTTCATTTATTTGTATAGCTGAATAGTACTCCCATCGTAGTATATACCACATTTTGTTTATCCGTTCATTGGTTGATAGATACCTGGGTTGTTTCCATGTTTTAGCAACTGTGAACAATGTCACTATGAACATTGGTGTACAAATGTCTGTTTGCATCCTTGCTCTCAGTTCTTCTGAATGTATTTCTAGTAGTGGGAGTGCTGCATTGTATGGCAGTTCTATATTTAGCTTCCTGAGGAACCACTAAAATGTCTTACACAGAGGCTGCACCATTTTACATTCCCACCAGCACTAAAGGAGTGTTTCCATTTTTTCCACATCCTCTCCAGCTCTTGTAGTTGTTTTTTTTTTTTTTTTTTTTTGGGGGGGGGGGGGGGGGGCGGGGTTTGGTTTTTTGTTTTTTAAATAAAGGCCATTCTATAAGGCATGAAATCTCTCATTGTAATTTTAATCTGCATTTCTCTCATAGCTAGTGATGTTGAGTGTTTTTTCATGTGCTTTTTTGCCATTTGTATTTCTTCTTTGGAAAAATTTCTGTTCAAGTCTTTTGGCCATTTTTTAATTGGGTTGCTGGTCTTTGTATCATTGAGCTATGATGGCCACTTTATATAACATGGAGATCAGGCACATGTTGGGTATGTGGTTTTTGAAAATTTTCTCACAATGAGTAGGATGCTTTTTCACCTTCTTAACAAAGTCATTTGTTTAATTTTGAGAAGGTCCCATTTATCTATTTTTTTTTCTTTCATTGCTCATGTTTTGGGTGTAAGACTTAAGAAACTACTACCTACCACAGGATCTTGAAGATGTATCCCTACATTTTCTTCTAGGAGTTTTATGGTTGTCACTTTTATATTTAGGTTCTTGTTAAGTTTTGAGTTAATTTTTATATAAGGTGTGAGGTAAGGGTTCTCTTTCTTTCTTTTAGATATGGATATCCAGTTCTTCCAGCACCATTTGTTAAATAGACTGTTCTGACCCAGCTGTGGGTAGGTTTTGATAGCCTTGTCAAAAATCACTGACTATGTATGTGGGGGTCTATAATGTCAGGAAGTAAGTGGAAAAGTTTGTTCTTTTTTAAGACAGTTTTGGCTATTTGAGGCCCCTTACTCCTTCCAAATAAGTTAGATAATTGGCTTTTCCATTTGTTTAAAAAAAATTTTTTTTAAAAGACTTGTAATTTTGGGGGGATTGCCTTGAATCTGTAAGTCAGTTTATATAGAATTGACATCTTAATGATATTTAGTCTTCCAATCCATGAACACAGAATGTCCTTTCATTTAATTAGGTCTTATTTGGTTTCTTTTAGCAATGTTCTGTAGTTTTATAAATACAGATCCTTGGTTAAGTTTATTCCTAGATACTTGATTCTTTTAGTTGCTGTCATAAATGGAATTTTTTTTCTGACTTCCTCTTCAGATTGCTCATTAGTAGTGTATAGAAACACTACTGATTTTTGTGTTAATCTTGTATCCTGCCACTTTGCTGAACTCATCTATTAGTTCTAGTAGCTTTGTGTGGATTTTTCAGGATTTTCTAAGTATAGGATTATATCATCTGCAAATAGCGGAAGTTTTACTTCTTCCTTTCCTATTTCTGTTTCTTGCCGAATTGCTCTAGCTAGAACTTCTAGCACAATGTTTACTAACAGTGGTGACAGTGGGTATCCTTGTCTTGTTCCCGATCTCAGCAGGAAAGCTTTCAGTCTTTCACAATTGTGTACAATGTTAGCTGTGGTTTTTCATATATACACTTAAACATTTCAAGAAAGTTTCCTTCTATTCCTATATTTCAGATTGTTTTTATCAAGAAAGCCAAATGCCTTTTCTGCATCAATCAAGATGATCATGTGATTTTTCTTCTTCAATTTATTAATGTGGTATATTACACTAATTGATTTTCTTGTGTGGAACCACCCTTGCATACCTGTGATAAAACCCACTTGATCGTGGTGTATAATTCTTTTTTTTTTTTTTTTTTTTTTAATTATTTATTTATTTATTTATTTTTATTTATTCATTTATCACCCTTGCTGCCTGTACTCGCCGGGTCAGCCAACCATGCCGTGCGGGCGGGCCTGCCCTCACCAGGAGGCCCTGGGAACCGAACCCAGGGCCTCCCATATGGTAAACGGGAGCCCTACTGATTGAGCCACAGCCGCTTCCCGGTGTATCATTCTTTAATGTGCTTTTAGATTTGGTTAGCTAGTATTTTGTTGTGCATTTTTGCATCTATGTTCATCAGAGGAATTGATCTGTAATTTTATTTTATTTTATTTTTTTTTGTACAACCTCTGTCTGGCTTTGTTATATAGGGTGCCATTGACGCCATAGAATGAGTTATGTAGTGTTCTCTTCTGTTCAGTTTTTTGGAAGATTGGTATTAGATCTTCTTTGAATGCTAGGCAGACTTCACCTATGAAGCTATCTGATCCTGGGCTTTTCATTTTGGGAGGGTTTTTGATGACTGTTTCAATCTCATTACTTGTGATTGGTTTGTTGATGTCTTCTATTTCTTCTAGGGATTAGTAAGAAAAGGTTGGTAAGTTTTGGTCATTATTCACTCATATTTTTTCTGCCCCTTTTCTCTTCTCTTCTCCTTCTGGGACACCTATAACATGTATGTTTGTGCTTTTCATGTTATCATTCAATTCCCTGAGACCCTGTTCCATTTTTTCCACTTTTTTCTCTTTCTGTTCTGTATTTTCAAGTTCACATGCTCTGTTCTCCAGCTCTCCTATTCTCAACCAATTCAAATCTGCTATTATATGCCTCTAATGTATTTTTTTTTTTTTTTTTTTTTTTAAGATTTATTTATTTACTTTATCCATTTTAACTGCCCCCCTTCCCCATTTGCTGTTTTGTGTCCACTCACTGGGCAATTCTCTGTGTCTGTTTCCTGCCATCTCTTCTCCTCCTCCTCCAGTCTTCACCAGGATTCGATCCTGGAGACCTCCAATGTAGGAGAGAGGTGTTCTGCTACCTGCGCCACCTTGGTTCCTGGCTTTCAGAGCTTTCAGAGCATCTCATCTTGTCTCTCCCCTGCGTCTCTCTCCTGTTATGTCATCATATTGCTGGATGGCTCCCGGGGCCTGGCAGCTCACCGGCACACAGAGCCTGGCAGCCCATGTGCCTTCTATATATATATATTTTTTTTTTATTTTACCGGGAAGTCCCAGAGATCGAACCCAGGTCCCTCCATATGGCAGACGGCCGCCCAACAATTTGAGCCACATCCGCCCCCCTCTAATGTATTTTTAATCTCATCCATTGTGTCTTTCATTCTTGTAAGCTCTGTTACTTTTCTTTGCAGGCTTTCAAATTGTTCTTTATGCTCTTGCAGTATCTTCTTAATATCCTTTATCTCTTTTAGGAAATTTGTGTCAATGTCATTGATTAGTTGTCTTAAATCCTGTTTCTTGTCAGGATTTTTTATTAGATCCTTTGGCTGGGCCATATATTCCTGTTTCTTAGTATGGCTTGTAATTATTTGCTGATGTCTAGGCATCTGATTATATTGGTGAATTTACTCTGATGGTTGATTTCTCCCTCTTGCCTAATGGTTTTGTTTCATGTCTCTTATTTGATTTTTGGTTCAACTTATTTTAAATCTTTAAGATTGTACCACTTAAGTTATCAAAACAGGGCCAGGCATCCACTACTGGGGCACAGACCAGATCAATGGAGCCTGGGACATGAGACACTATAAAAATCATTTTTACTTCTTACAGTTTCCCAGGTGCCAGCAGGTGGCACTCTTTGGTGAACCTTTCGATGGATGTATGTCTTTTTTTTTTTTTTTTTTTAACTTTATTTTGTACATTTAATAATTGAAAATATAAACAATTAAAAACTGAAAAGTAAACACAGATGAATAAATATATACATTTCTCAATTAAATGTAATGGATACATATAAATTTTTTTTTTTCAATCAAACAATATATTACACAATATATTTGGTTCATAGTAACGTACTCATACAATATTTGTCCTTTTGTGTCTGGCTTGCTTCATTCAACATAAGGTCCTCCATGTTCATCCATGTTGCCATATGCTTTATGACTTCATTTCTTCTTACAGCTGCATAATATTCTATCGTGTGAATAGACCACAGTTTGTTTATTCATTCATCTGTTGATGGACACCTGGGTTGTTTCCAACTTTTGGCAGTGGTGAATAATGTTGCTATGAACATCGGTGTGCAGGTGTCTGTTTGTGTCACTGTTCTCAGTTCTTCTGGGTATATACCTAGTAGTGGTGTTGCAGGGTCACATGGCAAGTCTATATTCAACTTCTTTAGGAACTGCCAAACAGTCCTCCATAGTAGTTGTACCATCCTGCATTCCCACCAACAGTGAAGAAGTGTTCCTATCTCTCCACATCCTCTCCAACACTTGTAGTTCTCTGTCTTTTTTTTTTTAGGATTTTACTTAATTTTAATTGACATTTTGCTCAAAAGCACAGCAGTGAACATCTCAGTGGCTCAATGTTATAAGATTACATCTTGACATCAAACAGAATCTCACACCAGTTATTTCACATTAAGAACAGGTTATTAATAAACAACTCTGTGCTTTAATGGAGCACAAGATAAGCATTTTAATTTAGTAAGAAACAAAATTAAATATAGCACCTTTAAAATAAATAATGGCAACCACTTTGTTAGAAGTACAAAAGTATCATCTCAATTGGGGAGAAAATCCAGTTCGCCAACAGTGCAAAGTAACAGCAGCATTTTGCAAGTTGAAATTAGATTTGTGTAAACACACACACAAACCTGCTACCTGCCATGTATGGTGAATACATACTTCCCTTGGCTGAGCCCTCCCCACCCAGGGTTGAAAGGCCCTCCTGCTCAGTCTCTTTAGACTCAAAATCTGAAAAGCTACTACCATTTTTAGGCTGTGGGTCGGAAAGACTTAAGTATATAGTACAAGGGAGGTCTGTGTGTTTGAGCAGAATGGGATTCTTTTACAGATGGGCTAACTAGTAACATTTCCAGTGCAACCCCAGAGCTTTCCAGCCCCAGGGTGCACATGGCAACACCATCTACCCTGACTTCTACAGGGAGGCATCTGATATATAGCCCAGGCCAGAGCAGGATGCAGCGGGTGAGGGAGGAATGAAGGCCTAAGTTCTCCAGAGCTGACACTGATGGCAACCAGAGCATTCTAAATCAACTGAGTATAATTAAAAGTATTTGTTATCCTTACCCCGTTGTGACCGAATGAGTCTTAAGGACTCATGAATCTCATTCATGAGATTTGATTGGTGTAAAATTAATCGAATCTCATTCATAAGGAGAGAATCTCTACAGGTTAAGTCTTCCTCCTCTTAATATTTTCAAACATTAATTATTAGTCCTTTCCAGTGTGGTTTTTACAGACACTCACAAGGTTTCCCACATTCCCATGTTTTCTTTCTCCTAAGTACTTCATCTTTACACTGAACCTTGGAGCTTCCGTTCTTACTTTTAACAAGTACAGCCAGACATAAAAAGAAACAATGAAAAGCAGACCCTCTGGCCAATTCTTTGCATTACAGTGTTAGGAAAAAAATAATTACTAGATGTTTTTTTCTAAACATTAGTTTACCAACTGTCCAGACTAAAGGTCATTTTTCAAGCAGGAGAGTTCTCATTCCAACTTCTCCACTGGCCAATGTGCAACACAACTTATCTTGTTCCCAAATACTTGCAGAAAAACACTGCTCGAGTGTCACCGACGCCGAATGGGCTTGTAGACACAAAATGCCAGAAGGATCACGGTCACCAGCAGGATGCTGAAAATGGTTCCCATCAACACCAGGTTCTGCCCGCGCAGCACCGCATACGGTCGGCTCCGCTCCGGCGGCTCCACCGGGCTCGGGGCCTCCGCTTGCCCCATTAGGAGGCCGCAAAGGCCGAACCACAGCCACCGCCACTCCGGAAGCCTCTGTCTTTTTAATAATGGCCATTCTGATAGGTGTGAAATGATATCTCATTGTAGTTTTGATTTGCATTTTGCTAATCATGAGTGATGTTGAGCATTTCTTCATGTGTTTTTTTGCCATTTGTATTTCTTCTTCGGAGAAATGTCTATTCAAGTCTTTGGCCCATTTTTTAATTGGGTCATTTGTCTTTTTATTGTTTAGTTGTAAGGATGTATGTCTTTTAACCTCCACTCACTTGTGGCTCTGGTCTGGCCAGAGCTGAGATTCAGACTCACCAAAGAGAAACCACTTTCTACCCTCCCCCACAACCTTCCTCTTCCCAGAGAGGAACGTCTTCGTTTCCCTCTCAGTTGGCTGTAGTGAGCCAGGGGTCTTACCCAGACTTTTCAGCTTGGGGGTGGGGGATGGGTGCTGTTTCCTGCCAGAGGGTATAGTAACTCACAGTTTTCATTTCAACTGGTTTTCACTTCAGCCTCTTCGTCTCTCCCTCCTCGATGGTGTACAGCACTCTCTTGGTCTTCAGACTCCCAAAGCAGCTCCCTCAGACAGCTTTTTGTCCTTCCTCTGTTGTTTTTGTCAGAGAGTTGAGCCCTGTCACCCTACTTCAACGCCATCTTCCCAGAAGTCTCTGTTATTGCTTTCTAAAATTTATTTATTTTTTATTGTGATAAAATACATAACATAAAAATCACTTTAACTATTTTAAGTGGACAATTCTTTGACATTAAGTACATTGTCAGTACTGTGTAACTTTCACCACTATTTCCACCCTATTTTCATCATTTTAAACCAAAACTCATATCGTTGAGCAATAACAACCCATTCCCCTTCCCATTACCTTTGGTAACCACTATTCTGTTTTCTATCTAAGTGTTATCCTAAGTATTTCATATAAGAGAAACCATACAATATTTTCCTTTTGTGTCTGGCTTATTTCACTCAACACGCCTTCAGTGTTCATCCACATTGTGTTATGTACCAGTGCTTCATTATTTTTATGGTTGAATAATATTCCATTGTATGGATATACCACATTTTGTTTATCCAGTTATCTGTTGATGGACACTTGGGTTCCTTCCACCTTTTGGCTATTGTGAATAATGCTGCAATGAACATTGGTATACAAATGTCTGTCTGAGTCTCTGCTTTCAATTCTTTTGGGTATATACCTAAGAGTGTATGTATTAGTCGGCCAAAGGATTGCTGATGCAAAGTACTAGAATCTGTTGGCTTTTATAAAGGGTATTTATGTGGGGTAAAAGCTTACAGTTACAAGGCCCTAAAGAGTCCAAGTCAGGGTTATTTCCTTACCAAACTCTGTCGCCATGTGTTGAAGCAAGATGGCAGGTGATTTCTGCGAGGGTTTAGCCTTCCTTTTCCCTCTTAAGGCTGATCTCAGCTGTAGGCTGGAGGGCTTGTTTCTCTTCCTGGGGCTCAGCTGCTCTGTTCTTTTCACAATATCAGCTGTGAACTATCAGGTGAATGGCTCATCTCTCTTCCAGGGGCTGCAGGATCCTCTTCCATGTCTATGGAGTGCCCTTCCTCTTTTCTCGCATATCTGCTTCAATGTTTCTCCTTGATGGAGTGTCTTTTTATATAGCCCACAAAGGGGGTGGGGACTCAAACTGAGTTGCCCTAAATACATGGTCAAATAAAAGCCCTAACATAATTTAATCAAATTTAATCAAAGGCTTCTCCACTGAATCTAATACAATCAAAGGGTATCACGCCCAGAGGAACACACCAGTTTACAAACATAATCTCTATCTCTTTTTAGAATTCATAAATAATATCAAACTACCACAGTGGAATTGCCGGATCATATGGTAATTCTACATTTAAATTTCTGATGAACCGCTAAACTTTGTTTCCACAAAGGCTGCACCATTTTATATTTCCCACCAACAATGTACGAGGGTTCCTATTTCTCCACATCCTTACCAGCACTTACTCTTTTCTATTTTTTTTTTAACAATACCCATCCTAGTGGGTATGAATTAGTATCTCATAATAGTTTTGATTTGCATAGATAATGATATTGGGCATCTCTTCTTATACTTATTGGCTATTTGAATATCATCTTTGGAGAAATGTCTATTCAAATCTTGGCCCATTTTTTAATTTAGCTGTTTGTTATTTTTTTGTTGAACTGTAAGAGTTCTCTATATTCTGGATATTAAGCCCTTATCAGATAACTAGTTTTCATATATTTTATCCCATTCTGTAGGTTGTCTTTTCACTTTGAGGCAACCACCAGGGGTCTTTTAGCAATAGCACAGTAAGTGATGCCACATGGATAAGGGTAATCCAAATGATTGAATTTATGAGAGGGAAAGTTTCTGTGGTCCTTCATCTGAATACAGAACTAAGAACAGTTCTCAGTTGTGTATTCTTTATGTAAAAAGAATACCTTAGGGAAGCAGATGTGGCTCAGGCAACTGAGCTCCCTCCTACAACATGGCACCAGGTTTGGTTCCAGGTGCCTCCTGGAGAAGGCTAGCAAGATGGCGAGCTGACATGATGGGCTGGCGTATCAAGCTGACACGACAAGATAATGCAGTGAGATGACACAACCAAGAGAGACAGCAAGGAAACACAATGAGAGATGCAACAAGCAGGGAGCGGAGGTGGCTCAGGCAATTAGCGCCACCCTCCCACATGGGAAGTCCCTGGGTTCAGTTCCCAGTGCCTCCTGGAAAGAGAATACCAGCACACAACGAACGGACACAGCAAATGCAAACAACGAGGGGCAGGGAGGAATAGATAAATAAAATAAATCTTTAAAAAATACAAAAAAAATAATACCTTAGCCGGGGGCTGTCTGAATATAAGCATTTTCCCTTGAGTTAAAATGTATACATTTGTTAAAGTAACATAAAATTGAGAGATATTACAAAATGCTTTTTAAAGTAGTGTGACCTTTGTATGTTGTATTTCTTTGCTGTATTTGTATTTTATGTTTTTTTGTAATGTTTTATTCAAGTATGTGTCCAATGATGTCTTTACTGTTTTCTTTATTATCTTAGTCACGTGAATTGGAAATTTCAGTTTATTGGCGTGATTGGCGATCTCTGTGTGCTGTAAAATTTCTGAGGTTAGAAGATTTTTTAGACAACCAACGCCATGGCATGTGTCTCTATTTGGAACCACAGGGTACTTTATTTGCAGAGGTAATAAATGTATTTTATTAAATATGCATAACTACAATTGAAATTATGTAATAGCATGCTGTAGAAGTGGAAAGAGTGTTAGGCTGAGAATTCTTGGCTTGACACTGCCATTGACTAGGTATGTGACCTTGAGACAAACCATTTATCCTATCTAGGTCTGTTTTCTCATCTAGAAAATGAGGGGATTAGACTAAATTATACCTAAGATTGCTTTAAGCTTTGAAATCCTCTGAGTTTAGTGAATTTCATGAACTGTAAATTAATGTTATTTTCATATCAACTTGGATTTTCTTCACTACAGGTTACTTTTTTTAATCCAGTTATTGAAAGAAGACCAAAACTCCAAAGGCAAAAGAAAATTTTTTCAAAACAACAAGGTAATTATTATGAAAGTTTCATTAAGAAACATTTCAAGCATATGCATAAGTGGAGAAAATAGTGGAATATACCATCATCCAGCTTCAACAACATGGCCACTTTTGTTTCATCCATATCTCTATCTGTCAGTAGTTCCTTCTATTACGTGAAGCCTATCCAGACATCAGATTGATTCATCCATAAATATTACAGTTTGTATCCCTAAAAGATAAGGATTCTTCTTTAAACCCTAATCATGTATAATTTCTAGACTTAAGAAAAAAAAAACTAACAATTCCTTACCTATTTATTTTTAAAACTGTTTGTGCTATTATTCAATAGCCTTTAAGAACTAGTTAAGAACTAGGTTGTTTTTTTTTTTAGTGGCAAATTTTGTTTGTTCTTCATAAATTATAAACTGATGTAGATGAATTTTAAAATCATGGCATTTGGTAATACATAAAGAAATTACTTATTCTATTTCCTTTATTCACAATATCCACAGGCAAAACATTTCTCAGAGCTCCTCAAATGAATATTAATATTGCCACTTGGGGGAGGCTTGTGAGAAGAGCTATTCCTACAGTAAATCACTCTGGCACCTTCAGCCCTCAAACTCCTGTGCCTGCTACAGTTCCAGTGGCTGATATACGCATCCCTGAACTAGCATCTCCAACTAGGTATATGTCTAAGATTTTTAACATCGCTTACAGAAATGTTTATTGTGGCATTCTTGCATCTCCGTTACTGTGAGTGTATTAAAGGTTTTTTCCCCAAGTATTTTGAAATTAGTGCTCTGCTAACTTAAAAAATTTTAATTGTTTGCTTGTCTAAAGCTATTTAAAATATATACTTTTGTTTACTGTTTTTGGTGAATTACTTTATCTTCTATAAGTGATTCTACAGTAACCAAATTGGACTTTGATCTGGAACCTGACCCTCCTCTGACCCCACCACGTGCTTCTTCCCTTGGAGAAATAGATGAACCTCCTGAATTAAGAGTGCTGGATACACCAGGACAGGCAAGACATTTAAAATATTGTATAATTCCTTTTCACTGAATGAACCTCAGTAAAAGCATCATAGTGCATAAAGTAGTATACAGTTCAATTAATTAAAAATTGCCCTACAGTGTATTTATGTTTCTTATGAATGGACTTTTCTCAAATAAATTAGACCAAGTTGTCAAGAGAATTTTGGCATACCATTGTCATTAGCCTCTTGATGCTCCTGGGCTGGTAGAGGTAGAATAACCTACTTAAGCTAGAGGAAATGTAGGAGCATGTTTGACATTGGACAGCATGGTGCCTGAAACAGTCTTTATCTTCACCCACAATATCTTTTTGTCATTTTAATGTAATCATTGGGTAGCCAGATAATCCATTTCCTAAGTTTAAAAAATGATTGTACTTGGTTAACATTATTTCTCATTATTCATTGAAATATATAATGTGTTCATTTTCCACATTTTACTTTTCTTACTAATATTTATTTTGAGTTTTGAAATTTTTTAAACATTTACCAATAAGTTGTTTTCTGAATATTTCTAATGGTTTAATGAGTATTCAATATTTTTGCAGGATTCAGGAACTGCTTTTGATACTGAGAATGACAGAAATAGTATAATTCCAACATCCCAATCTGATTATGAGCCTGATATTCCTCATTCAGGCCTAGAATATAGTAGTATTCGAGAATTTGAGGATAGAAGGTAAAGAATATATATAGTGTTTTGCTACTATGTATTTGGTCCTGATCTTCGTTTCCTTATTTTTAATTGAAATTACTATTTTCAGATCTCAGCAAAGGTTTCAGTTTAATCTACAAGACTTCAGATGTTGTGCTGTCTTAGGTAGAGGGCATTTTGGAAAGGTAATCTTTTGAAATTTTAAAAATACCTAAAAAATTAATAACTCAACTGGAAAATAATGATTTTAATTTCATTTTAGGTACTTTTGGCTGAATATAGATACACAAATGAGATGTTTGCTATAAAAGCCCTGAAGAAAGGAGACATTGTGGCTCGAGATGAGGTAGACAGGTTAGTTTTTTAAAATGAACTCATTCATTTTTCTGAAATTTTCAGTTAATGTCATGGGAATTGATTTATATATTGCAGCAGCAAAACTTTACTTATTACTAATGAATGTGTCTATACTTGACATAAAGTAGGTATTTCGTGTTCATTTTGGTTTTCTTCCTGACTTCCACCCCTTCTCCTACTTCTTTTGACAGTTAACTGGTTAGTGGATACCAGGAAAGCATAGTGAAATGTATAGTCTTACCTTTTGTATACTTTGAGATAAAATATTTATAAGGAATAGGAAACATTACTCATCTGTTGTCATAGTGAAGTTATATCCTATTTCATCTTAAGGAACTGATGAAATGTCATTTCCAGATAATTTGCAGTTAGTCAAATGGTGAACTTAAAGTAACTCTTGAATCGGTGATGTGACAAAAGAAAAAAGTATGTGTGTGTGTGTGTGAATGTGTACACACACACGTATATTTTTTCTGTTTAAGTGCACCTATATTTATTTTTTTCTCTCTCTTCTTAAAATCATATATATATTTTTTATAATGGCATTCTTAGCCTTCTGGTTTAGTAAATGCAAATTGATTGAATAGCATCTTTATATATAATTCTGTTTTTGTTTTTGTTTTTTTTAAGGAGGTACTGGGGATTGAATCTAGTATCTTGTACATGGGAGGCAGGTGCTCATCCACTACATTGGCTCCCCAGTGAGGGTTGGTTTTTTCGTTTGTTTGTTTATTTTTAGGAGGTACAGGGGAATGAATCCGGGACCTCATACATGGGAAGCAGGTGCTCAACCAGTTGAACTACATCCACTCCCCAAATAGTTCTTAAAATGCAAGGACTTTGGGGACAAAGATTGTAATTAAGTTAGAAAATATACTTTTTTAAAAGACTCTTTAAAAATTAATACAGAATGATTAAATATGGAATTATTGTGTAACAAGTGAATGACATATGTATCACAGGAGACTTTTATTTGATATTTGGAAGAACTATTTTTCTTACAACATATTTTAGTTTCCTATGCTGCTTAAGGCAAATACCATGAAAAGGGTTGGATTAAAATATAGGAAATTACTCATGGTTTTGAGGCCTGGAAAATTTCCAAGTCAAAGCATCATCCAGGCAATGCTTTCTTCCCAAAAACTGATGCTTTCATCCCAATGACCAGCTGCTGGCTATCCTTGGCTCCTCTGTCACATGGCAAGGCACGTGGTGGAATCTGCTGGTCTCTCCCTTCTCTTTTAGGTCTCGTTAATTTCAGCTTCTTTCTTCCATGGCTTTTTCTCTCTTTGTCTAAATTCCATTCTCTTATAAAGGACTCCAGTAAGACCTATCCTGATTGAAGTGGATCTCACCTTAACTGAAGTAAATTAATCAAAAACATATTTACAGGGGGGGCGGATGTGGCTCAAATGGTTGGGTGTCCATCTGCCATATGGAGGGACCTGGGTTCGATCCCCGGGACCTTCTGGTAAAATAAAAAATATATATATAGAAGGCACATGGGCTGCTAGGCTCTGTATGCTGGTGAGCCGCCAGGCCCCAGGAGCCATGCAGCAAGATGATGACGTAACAGAAGAGAGACGCAGGGGAGAGACAAGACAAGATGCCCCGAAAGCTCTGAAAACCAGGAACCGAGGTGGCGCAGGTGGCAGAACACCTCTCTCCTACATCGGAGGTCTCCAGGATCGAATCCTGGTGAAGACTGGAGGAGGATGAGAAGAGATGGCAGGAAATAGACACAGAGAATTGCCCAGTGAATGGACACAAAACAGCAAAGGGGAAGGGGGGGTTTAAAATGGATAAAGTAAGTAAATAAATAAAATCTTTAAAAAAAATTAAAAAAACATACTTACAGTTGTTCATACCCACAAGAGTAGATTAACTTTAAGAACATGTTTTTCTGGGGTACGTGTAATTCCAAACTATCACACACCACTATGATGCATCTATTGATATTTAATGGAACACAGTTCTGTATAAAGAAAAGAGCCCTGGACTATGAGTGAGTAGACTGACTTCTAGTTCTGATTATTACTTCTTATTGACTTGATACCAGGACATTTCACTAAATCTCTTGGAACCCCTGTTAACCCACATATTTATTTATTATTATTATTATTGTTTTTTAAGAACCCACATATTTTTGAAAAATCTTTTTTGGTAATACTCTCCTTACTGGGTTATATTAAGTATTTAGTGGTGTGTGTGTGTGTGTATGCTAAATTGCTACTATTAAAATGTTTTCTATCAATATTAATGGAAAATGTTTAAATTAAGACAGATCTTAAATGATTGAGGTTTTTCCTTTTTGTAAAAAATCTTTTTTTTTTTGGATTTGCCCATGTGTTCTTTACCTCTTTTTCTTTTTTACTGTTTCTCATACACTTCAAGCACATCAAAGTAAACTGTTTCTTGATACCTGTATTAGTCAGCCAAAGGGGTGCTGATGCAAATTACCAGAAATCTGTTGGCATTTATAAAAAGGTATTTATTTGGGGTAGAAGCTTACAGTTACCAGGCCATAAAGCATAAGTTACTTCCCTCACCAAAGTTTGTTGCCACGTGTTGGAGCAAGATAGCTGCCAACATCTGCCAAGAGTTCAGGCTTCCTGGGTCCCTATCTTCCCAGGGCTTGTTTCTCTCCATGCTCAGGCTTGCTTCTCTCCACAAGGCCATCTGTAGACTATCAGGCAAACGGCTCATCTCTTTTCCCAGGACCTTCTCTCCTTCCTCACTTCCAAGCTCCTCTGTGTACTTACTTCCTGGGGCTCCAGCTCAAAAACTCCAGCATCAAAACTCCAACTCTGTCCTTTGCCATGTCTTTTATCTGTGAGTCCCCACTCACCAAGGGGTGGGGACTCAATGCTCTACTGACGTGGCCAATCAGAGCACTAATCATAATTTAATCATGCCCAGAGGAACAGACCAGTTTACAAACATAATCCATTATGTATTTTGGAATTCATAAATAATCTAATATCATAATAATCTAATATCCATTTTTGGAATTCATAAATAATTCCAAACTGCTACCATACCTAAAACTACTCAGGAATTTGTGGGATATTTATAAAATATTGTGAATATAGTATTACATGTTTGGAGTTATGTTTTTATGTTATATAAGCAGATGTTTAAAGCAAATCTTTAACTCCACCTTCAGTCTATTTATAATTGCAGTAATTGAAGGGTCAAGTTGTTAGTCCTGGTGCTACATTGTTACTGTTTGAGCCAAGTCTTTGTAGGAAAACACTCTTGAATTAAATCTAGACAGAATATGTAATATTAATATCACTATTAAAAAAGAATAGCCAGGTGAGAGGATGACGTTTTGCCAAAACCTAGGCCATTACCCCTGCTGTAAATGAATCCAGCCTTGGAGGAAAGTTGATGAGTGATCCTTATCTAGTTTAATTTTAAGTCCCTATACTTTTCAAATTCCAGTACTTTTAAGTAATAGGAAAGTTAAGTAATCTCTAACAGAACTAGTAAGAAAATAGAAAAATGGAAAATTGAGAATGAGGAATGAAAATCACTCTTTAGAGAAATTTGAGGGAAGCAGGAAAAATACTAATTTAAAAATAAATACAGCAATGTATTTTACAAGTAATATATATTTATTACTTGCAAATCTAAATAGTAAATAATGCAAGCTAAGTTAGTTATAACTAAGCAGAATCCTTTATATTCACTGCCTGTCTTATCCTTTTACTAGATCATTAGAATTCAATGTTATTGAATATTAGTGGTTTATTTTTCTAAAAAGTTTCTAAAATACTTGATGGTTCTTTTATATAGTCTAAACTTTCTATAATCTAGATCAGGGGTTTTTAACAAGGGGTCTGTGAGCTTGAATTGAAATACAGAAAAAAAACATTATTCTTGTGGAGATGTGTTCGTGTAGGTGTTATATATGTATTAAATAATACACAGTATAGTGTGGACCTAGTAATGGGTCTGTGATTTTCACCTGACTAGCAAAGGGGTCCATGGAACAAAAAAGTTTAAGAACCCCTGAAGATTATATTTTTATTACTTAGAAAATTGTCTTTTTTATAAATTGTAGAAAATTTTAAATCAACCTCTTTTTAAATGAACTCATTATGGATTAACTCCAAAGTAAAGTAATTCATTACATAGATCACATTCCATACCTACCATTTAGTAGCACATTCTGAGTCCTTTCTCTCCCTACCCCCAAGTGAGGTTATTAAATTTTTGTTATTATAATACCTCATCATTCAGCCTTCTTTTCTTACCAATTCATATTTCAAGACAACAGAAAGCATTGGGAGTACATTTTTGCAGCCATAATACAAAGCACAGCTAACCAGCTTATATAAGATTCAATCCTGAGACCTTAGCCTTGAGAATGATGTGGTTTCCTTCTGACTAAAAGTTAACCATAGACGTTTTTAAGTTTCTATCCATGTCTAATAATGTACTGAACTCCGAAGGAAGCATACAAAAATATTAGGATGTAACTGGTCATTTGGTCAGGGAGACGGGATATAAATGCATTAAATATGTAAAAAAGGAGACTATGTTTGAGTTAAAATAAGCAGTGTAAACAATAACAGTTCATAGAAAAGGAAATACAATTGAGCTGATAAGTTTAGATAAGATTCATTTAAGGAGATTGGATTTGTGCTGTTTCTTGGCAAATGGAAAGTATTTGAGAATAAATAGAGAAGAGAAATGACAGTTTAGAGAGAAAGATTCTGGACAGAATGAATAAAATTTTGAAAAAGATTGTATTGCTCCATGGACTCTAAATACTAGATAGGAGAATATACTAATTAGATATGGTTGGGGCAAGCTTAAGACTCTTGAAATAGCTCTTTGTTACATGCTGTAAAATGCTTAAAATTACTGTGACAGATGAAATCTACAAGGAATCTTTCCTTCTTTATCTTTGTTCCAAGACGTCTATCCAATATTGCCAGTCCTTGTCAAAGAATTCTGTGAATGGCATTAAAACGATTTTAGGGGTATTCTGATCAATTATTCTCACTCTTTTACACTGTATTAGCCAAAGGGGTGCTGATGCAAAGTACCAAAAATCTGTTGGCTTTTATAAAGGGTATTTATTTGGGGTAAAAACTTACAGTTACAAGGCCCTAAGGAGCCCAGCTCAAGGTTAATTTTCTCACCAAAGTCTGTTGCCACGTGTTGAAGCAGGATGGCGGGCAGTATCTGCGAGGGTTCAGCCTTCCTTTCTCTCTTAAAGATCTGTGGGCCCAGCTTCTTCTGATCTCAGCTGTAGGCTGGAGGGCTTATTTCTTTCCAGGCCTTCTTAGTTCCCCAGGACTCTGGTCTCTTCAGCTCCAAACTATCAGAAGAATGGCTCATCTCTCTCTGGGGCCCCAGGATCAAGTTCTCTCCTCTGCCGTGTCCATGGAGCTCTCTCTATTCCTGAGTATCTTCTCCTGTGTATCTACTTCTGTCTCCTTGATTGAGTGTCCTTTTATATAACCCACCAATGGGTGGGGACTCAACCTTGCAATCCCTAATGGTGTGATCAAATCAAAGCCCTACTCTTGATTTAATCAAGTAAACGTAAAGCCTTTGGATTTAAATCAACCAAAGGGAATCATGCCCAGAGGAACAGGACAGTTTTCAAACATAATCTATATCTCTTTTTGGGATTCATAAATATTATGAAACTGCCATATACACCATTTATTCGTTCAACACAGGTCTAACCTAATACCTCTCATTAGATGTAATGTTTCTCAGTGACCACCCTATCCAGTTGAGAATTCGTGATTCACCCATACATATAAACCATAGACATAGAGACCGTTTGTCATCTACTTGAGAACAAAACAGCTTATGAGATTTGTCTAATTTTTTCTGAATGTTTTATCTATATTACCCCAAATTTGGATGGACTTAATAAACCTAATGTTTGTATCCATCTTGCAGATCTTGCCTAAAACAATTTTTAGAACATTATTTTCCTATAAAATTTAAATAGTAATGAAAATCAAAACTATTATCTTTTTCTTTAATCTTTTGTGAATTTATTTTTAATAATGTCTTAATTCATAGTAACATTTAGAAACTGCCAATTGAAAAAAACAAAAATTAGATGTAGACATAATCCAAAGCTTTAAAATCAATTACACCTTTCTGTTTCTGAGTTTGTATAAAATTAAAAACAGATTGTGAGAAATCAGGGATAGGAGTTCATCTAGACTGTGACAATATTAAGGGGGGTTGAAACACTCCAGTATATCATAATAGCTGCATTTACTATCAGTATTTAAAACTGAACAGGTTTTATTATATTTTAATATATTATTAATATAGTATTAAATATTCCATGCTGTTTCTGTACAACAGGTAGACTTTGACAAATGTTTTCAAATTTATGTTTAATGTTTCAGAGTCATAAACAAAGGAATCTGGGTACCCAAATAAATATTTTATTTTTAAAATTAACTCTTTAAAATGATCCAAAAGGAAGGAGAATGACTATTTCCCTCGAACATCAGGATTTTAGTTTGACATTTTGGAATAAACAAAAAACCAAACCAGAATTCTGAGCAAGTATTATGTTTGTAATTGACCTGTAAGTTTGAAATTGTTTCAAAATAAAAAGTTTGCAAAAATACCTAAGCAAACTTTTATTTTTAACCAACAATAATGTCAAAAGTATGTCTATTGGTGTCTTTAATAATGTACTGAAAAAAAAAATTACGAGTTTTATCTGAATACTATTTGACCTAATGTTATTTTACTTTGAGTTTTACGTCAATTTTATTTACTGTGTATTTTCAGGGGAAAGAAGAGTGGTTTGTTTTTCTATTTGAGCAAAATTAATGTTCCAGAGTCAGTAAGTTAGACTGCTGTTCTATGTAGCAGCCAGTTACAGTTCTTAGAGGGAAAATCTGTAATTGCTATAGATTTTTCTATACTATTATAGGAAAATATCATTCTCAAGGAGCTTCCTTAAAGGATTGCTGTAGAATTCTCTATGTATCCTCTTTATTTAGCCAGCTTTTTAAATTAAAATTTTATGCAGCATGAAACCAGTTATATCTTGACCTCTCAACTGTGTATTTTATATGATTTTAAAAATTGAATACTGTACCTTAAAAATTATAAATACTGTCTTTGAAATTACCTTGGTCACAAACTTTAAATCTGTTAAATTATGCTTCGGGTTGCTAAGGACTCTGACCAATTCCTGGTAACTTTTCATAATTCACCTCTAATTAAGCCCTTTTTATTAACTATAACCACTAGCCATATGCATTTTCCTCTGGTAGTATCAATGTAAACTCCATAATCTTTATGTCATGCTAATCATAGTTTCATTTTCATCAAACTATTTCACTTAAAATTATATCAAGTGCCCAAAGTTTTCATGGCATAGATACCAAAACTAACATTTTTAGGTTTAAAGTTAATGGCTAAAAATTTTGCTTATTTTAGGATTTAGTTATTTTTAAAGAATGTTATTTTCAACTAGCGCTTTTTTTAAAGTACTGATTTTTAAATGTTTCTTTTACAGCCTTATGTGTGAAAAAAGAATTTTTGAAACTGTGAATAGTGTAAGGCATCCCTTTTTGGTGAACCTTTTTGCATGTTTCCAAACCAAAGAGCATGTTTGCTTTGTAATGGAATATGCTGCTGGTGGGGACCTAATGATGCACATTCATACTGATGTCTTTTCTGAACCAAGAGCTGTGTGAGTATCCTTTAGACATTTTTCTGAGTTTCTCTATGTTTAGATTGCTAAAGGCTGCCAACGCAATATACCAGAAATGGGTTGGCTTTTATAATGAGAATTTATTAGTTTAAATGCTTACAGTTCTGAGGCTGTGAAAGTTTCAAAATCAAGGCATTATCAACAGATGCTGTCTCACCAAGTTGCAACCTCTCAGGGTTTCTCTGTCTCTTCAGCTTTTTTCTGTGTGTGAGGCTTCTATTCCTCTGTTTATAAAGGACTCCAATAAAAGGATTGAGACCCACACTGGTTCCTGCCCTACTGAACTGATCTAATCAAAAGGTCCCATCTACAATAGGTTTACATGCACAGGAGTGTATTAACTCTGAGGACATGATCTTTTGGGTCCACCTAGCTTCAAACTGCCACATTCTATGACTGATTTCTTTCTGGAAAGGAAGAGTGCTCTTTGTGAATTATAGATTTTTTTTTCCTAATGGAAAATAGACCTTTGCAAGGAGGAGTGGAACTCCTTACTTGCCTTTTTGCCATATATAAGTGTATTTATTCTGTTGTTGATGTTGAAAGTGTCATGGATTACCCTAAATCACACTTGATGATTTACACAATCTGGGTTCATTTAGTAAAATTTCTTTTTTTTTTTTCCTATTAGATTTTTTTTGTCCCTTGGGAATGCCATCCAAGTCCATTGGCTTTAAATACAAGCTATCCTCTATGATACATCATTAAGTAAAAATAGAAAGTGCAGAAGAGTCTCTATCATGTATTTGTTTAAAAATTTTTGTATTTGCATTTTTAAAAGGAAATTTAAAAGAATATGTATTGTTATTGCTTGCATGTGATTATGAAAGAATACAAAAGAAACAAGTATTTATTGCCTCCAAGAAAAGGGGTACAAGCCTGAATTTTCACTAGAAACCCTTTTTGTAGTTTTTGAAATCAGTATCATATGAAGGTTTTAC
Organism: Tolypeutes matacus; assembly: GCA_026826555.1. NCBI lineage: Eukaryota > Metazoa > Chordata > Mammalia > Cingulata > Chlamyphoridae > Tolypeutes > Tolypeutes matacus. The sequence goes on from JAKSZT010053881.1 coordinate 5,848,037, forward strand.
ACATTCAAATAAAATAAAATAGTGACAAATACTTTAATATATTATATATATATATTTACGACCACCACCACCATTATTATCCCAGTTTTACAGCTCTTAAGTTGTAGAGCTAGGATTTGAACCTAGGACAATGCTTTCAAAAGTTGCACCTAAATGCAGGTGTTCAAAAAAATTATTTCTCCAGCTCTGACCACTTCCCTAAACTTCCAACCAACTCTAATAATATTTAGCGGCCAACTTCATGTTTCGATTTGTATAGCTTACTAATAAGTGTTTCTCATTTAACATCTCAAATTGAACTGCTGATTTTTCCCTTTAACCTTCCAATCTGCCCCACCACTCCCCAGGCCCACTACTCTTCTTCTCTTCACTACTGTCTTCTGAAATGGCAGTACTATCTACAAGTTGTTCAAGCCAGAACTCAGAGTCATTCTTGATACTCTTTTTCCCCTCACCTACAATATCTAAGCCATTAGCAAGTCCAGTCAACTCTACTTCCAAAACATATCTCAAATTATTAACCCAGTATTAAACCTTTTATTGGATTTACTCTTGAATTTTCATTCCTCTTGTATATTCTGCTGAAATTGCAGCTGACGTTTATTTAGCTTTTACTTTCACTCCTTTATCTGATTCTCATCATAACTATTAGAGGTATGTAGAGCAGTCAGTAGTAATATTGATAAAACCTTCAAGTTTCAGGTTAGGAAATAGGGACAGAAAAGAGGCAAAATTTGAAAGTAGTAGGCGGCTACTAATAATTCATTCCCTAAATAGTTAAAAATTAAAACAGGGCACCTAGACTATGCCTAGCTCTGTGCTAACTACCATGGGAATTTGTTTGCATTTTGTTTTGATTTTTATTGGGATATAAAATACAGTTCTACCTTAAGGAACTTTTATTTTTGTTGACAATGCAAATCAGACACAAATGAAACAGTTAAGCCCAGTGAAATGCAAGGATAAAATGCTACATTGCAATACTGAAACACTAAGGTACTTCTCTGTCATCGTTCAGGCTCATCTAACTCAAAAGTCATTTCTTTAGAAGATCCTTTCATGAATACTCTATCTAAAATGCCTTCATACTACTGACCTCCAAATCAAATCATTCTTTTCTATTTCCTATTTTATTTTCTTCATTGTACTTTATTTCAACCTGGAATTGTCTTAGTTATTTTTTACATTTTTATTGTCTGTCTCCGCTCACTAAAACAGAAGTACAAGGACCATGTCTATCTTGTCTGCCAGTAGAGCCCATAGAAGAGTGCCTAGCACATAATTTGCAATCAGTGAGTTTTTATTGTCTGAGAGTATAGAATCAAAATTAGTTTGATTCCTAACTTTGCTGTTTTCTGGCTATGTGACTTCAGACAAATAAGTTATTCTTTGAGTTTAATTTGCTGCTTCTGTAAAATATTTATCTTAAAGGCTTGATTTGAAATGAAGTAAGCTAGTTAATGAAACTACCTTAACACAATACCTGACACATATTAAGAACTTAGTAAAATATATCTTTTATTATTTGTGAAGTTGAGTTTTATCAGGGTACTCTATTGACAAAGAAACAAATAAGAAATAAAGGTATTCTTATAATATTTGGAATATCGTTTTGCCATCAAAATAAATTTGCTAAAAAATTGTATATAAAATTAACTGCTTTAAGCAGTTTTAGAATAATATTTGTTTTGATAGTCTTCAGCTAAATCCTTTAACATTCTGCTGATTATGTAAGATTAATGTATAATCAAATATTTTTAAAATAAGTAAATCCAAAACACAGCTATATTATCAACTTATAAAAACAGATAAGAGCAGTTATCTCTATGGAGAGTAGTGGGTTTGGGGAGAGATGGATAGATGGATGAATGAAATAGTGAACTTTAAATGTGGGGATATTGTGTGTCTTTTGTAGAGAGAATATTCATTCATTACTTGTATGATTAAGAACTAATTTTCCTAACTCCTTCCATGCTAAAGGCAGATCTGTATTTTTTAATTCATTCATTTTTTATTCCCACCCTCCTTATTTAGTAAGCCTACCATGTATTGGGCATTATGCTAGGCATTTAGACTATAATACTGAAAAAGAAAAACATGGACCTAGTCCTAATATGCTAGCTGGACCCAAGTTTTCCTGAGATTCAAACACAACTACTAGATCTCTCTGCCTGCCTCATAGGCAATTCAAAGTCAAAATATTTAAAGCCACTCATTTTCCCTAAAAAAAAAAAAAAAAAAAAAAAAAACACCTTTGCTACTTCTATATTCTTTACCTATTCATTCTACTAAGAAGGAAACCTTGAGAGTCATCCTCAGCTATTCCCTCTCCCTCATCCTCTACAGCTGTTGAGCCACCAAGTCGTGTCATGCTAATTTTTAAGTTCCTCTTGAATCCCTCTTTTTACATTGGAAGTTCTTATGATCTTTCATCTTGATTATCATAATACCTTATCTGTTCTTTTTCCCATTTGTTCTCTACCTACTTATATGTACTTCAACTCCACTCTATTACTACCAGAAAAAATTCTCTCTAAAACATAAATCTAATCATTTCCCCCTGATTAAAATGGTTTTATTCTATATCACTAAGAAAAGAAATTTCAGTAATCATAATATGACATTTCAAGGTCCTTCACAACTTGACCCCATCCTGTTTTTATAGCCTCATTTCCCACTACTTTTCACCCCACATACACATATTCTTTACTTCAGCCACACCAAATTGTTATTGCTAATCAAACATGTTATGCCTTTTACACTTGTTTCCTTTTATACTTTTATCTTTCTTTGAGAATTTATATTTCCCCCACCATATTTCTACTCTGTCCTTCTACCCTAATAGCACACTGTAATTCTTTCTACAGAACCAGAACAGATCTCCCCTCTGAGGTTTCAGTGACTCCATAAGATAAAAGTTAATGGCTTCCCTTGTGGAGACTATATTTTTCTCATTTTAATTTTATCCCAATATCTAGTATAATGTCTGGCATTTAGTAAGGACTAAATAAATACTTGTGAAATTAATTAACAATAGAGTCCTGTTTTGAAGCATAAAAATATAAACTGGGATCCAAGAGCAGTGAAAGTTATTAAATGTCTTTTGATTTAATTCTTCAAACAGGTTTTATGCTGCATGTGTAGTTCTTGGGTTGCAGTTTTTACATGAACACAAAATTGTTTATAGGTAAGTAAATTTTTTATACTTTTTAATGGCTTACTTTGATGTGTTAGGATTAAAGATAATTAAGAAAGATACTTCATATTTAAAAAGCTTCTTAATTTTCTGCTTCATATTAGTGATCCCTAAAAAACTTCACACCCCAATTTTGAAATACTTGTAGCTAACATAATAATTAAATGATGAACGACTTTATTCCTGATCCTCTGCACATTCCCTAATTAAAATACCCAAATTATGAGTTGGCCTTTGATAACACAATTCACCAACAATATTTATCCTAGTGAACATTTTTCATTCAGCTAATCCACATCAGAAAACCTCTCTAGACCAGTACTACTTCAAAATGTGTCCATGATGAAATAGCTTGTGCCCAAATGTAAAACAGCACATTATTTCCTTCATCAAAAAAGTCTCTCAGTGAAAAAAACAGTATATTTAATGACATTGCCTATTTATGTACTGACAACAAGCTTGTTAACAAATTTTAAACCAGTTAAAAATAGTTCACGGCCCAGCAGCCAGTCTGTGGGCCACACTTTGAATAGTACTGCTCTGGACCAGACAAAGTATTGGATTGAGTAACACAACTCAAGACCAAATAAATTATGGGAAGACCAGTAAGAATTAGGAGATTACAAATTAGGATTTTTTTCAAATTTTTAACAATATTTCCAAGGTTTGGTATATTTTACTCAAAGGATAAAACATTTTTCAGTTAGCTTAGTTTGTAATCAGTTAGTATGGGTGGATAGTATTCTATTTTGAATTAACCTTCTAAAAGTTAAATATACCCCATGCCTCTTTATTTACTGTTAGTTTGACAATTCTTTTTTATGGATAATGTATAGAAAAACTTCAAATTTAGTCCACATCAGATTATCACAAATTACAAATTTATAAAACATGAGTTAAAAGTACTTTAAACTCTGTCTGCAGCTGCAGGCAGGATAATCCCATCCATCTTATCCATGGGATATAAGCCCCCTCTCACTTGGAGGTGGAGTGGACATCACCATCCCAGACTCTTCAGGATTGGGAGAAGAGCTATAGACTAGAGTGGACTTACTGGTATTCTGTTATAGACATATTGTGATTCAAGCAATGGAAGAAATTACAACATTAATGTGGAGCCAGTGAGCACTGGACGCTCTGGGGACAGGGAGAGGGAAAAGCAGGGGCTTTTTCGGGACTTGGGAATTATCCTGAGTGACATTACAAAGGCAGATATAGGCCATTTTATATCATCATAAAATGCAGAACTGTGTGGGAGAGAGTGTGGTCTACAATGTGAACTATGGTCCATGCTTAATGGCAAAGCCCCAGGATGTGTATATCCATTGCAGGTGATGTGCCATACTAATGAAGGGTATTTATGTGGGAGGTGTGGGAGGTGGGGCATATGGGAATCTCTATAATATTTGTGTAACATTTGTGTAATCTAAGTATCTTTTTAAAAAATTAAAATTATTATTAAAAAAAAAAGATGTAAAGGACTTGTATGCTGAAAAACAGTATAGGCAATAATAAGACAGGCATATAACAAGCAAAGTAAAGACAGTACTTAAGAGAGCCAAAAACAAAAACAAAAAAAAACTTCTATGCTAAATAGATAGATGGACGGAGGGAGGGAGGACAGACCTTCATTCCTTTCTGTAATACATTCTGCATTTTCTATAAAATGGGAAAAAATATTCCAAAACTTATGCTGAGCTATAAATTTACCAAAAGGAAGAAAAACAAATGTTTGTAATATAGTATTTAAGTCTCAAACCATAATCTGTAAAGCCAGTTTTTAGTAAAAGTACGGCTTCTGTTGAAATTATTTTTTTTCTACATTTTCTACTGATTTTATTGATTGTTTTTCTCATTTTGCACTTTTCATCCTGGACAGAGATTTGAAATTGGATAACTTATTGCTAGATACAGAGGGCTTTGTGAAAATTGCTGATTTTGGTCTTTGCAAAGAAGGTAATTGGATGTTTTAAAGTTTCTTTTCTAATAGATTACTGTTCCCTTGTATTTTAGTAGTTTTCAAGTTTGTCGTTAGAAAGCACAATGCATTTTTAACTTTATTCTTCAATAAGACATTGTGGATTGTTCATGTGACCTAAATACCACATTACTAAGAATTTATCTGTGAATATGAGTGTAAGATTAGGTCTCCAGAAATCTTAGTATAAACTGAGATTCTCTTTCTATGATAAATAATTTTGTCACTACTCTTAAGAAACCATTGTTTAAGCACCTAATTATTCATTCTGCTGGGACTGTACAGAGTGAATTATATAGAACTAATAACTTCTCCCCAGCTTCTTAAAAATTTTAACATTCTTAAATAGAAAAAAAAAATATGTATATATATTTATATATATATAAAGAATGTGTTCTATATATTCAAAAGTAAATAAGTAACAGGGGATATTTGAAATCACATGTAGCATAAGAAAGGGTAAAGTGGCTTTAACACCAGACAGACCTAAGTTTGACTCTTAGCACTGCCATTTGCTATGCATCTTTGGACCGGTTACGTTTAGCCTCTTTGAGTCTGTTTCCTCAACTATAAAATGGATAAAAGTGCTCCTGTTTAGGAATACTATGAGAATTAGAGATAGGTGTCTGTCACCCACCTCTACACTGGTAGCTTCATGTTTCTTATTCAACTTTGTTTCCATAGCACATAGCTCAGTGCTTAACATATCGTAAGTATTCTATGAATGTTCAATTAATAAGTCGTTGAATAAGTGAATGAATGAACTATGTAAATATGTGTCAACCAAGTACCCACTGACCTCCTAATTGCTGAATCCAGTAAAAGTTTTTTCTCTTACTGATCTTTTCTGCATTGGACACTGTTGATTTAAATGCTTTTGTTACTCAGAGTCTGCCCTTAGCCCACAGCTTTTCAGTCTAGTTTTTAACCATATGCTATTGATTCCTAAATCTACTATTTTCTTTCTTATGAGTTCCAAACATACATATCCAACTTATCTATCAGATAGCTTTACTTGAATAGTCAATAGGTACCCCGAATGCAATGCAAAAAAAAAAAATAGTTTTCCTCACATAGTCTAGTTCTTAGTTGATAGCAACACAATCCTCCCATTCTCCCAATTGGAAAATGTGGAATTGTCATGGACGTCATTCACGTCTCACTTTCTATATCCAGTTATTTATCAAGTTCTGTTGTTTACCTCCCAAATATTTCTTAAACCTGTCATTTCTCCTCTCCCTGCCAACTATATTCTTTTGACAGGACTGCTAAAAAAGCATCCTAACTGTTCTTTCCTGTCTCTAGTCTTTTTCTCCTTGAAATCAATCTGCTGTGCTGTTGCTAAAATATTAACAGGGCCCATACAAATACAAATCTGGCCATGGCACACCCCTGCTGAAAACTTTTCAGTTTCTAGCAATTTTCTTCCTGATCTGCCTCCCTACCTCTCCACACTGATCTCTTCATGCTATCTACCTAAAACTTTCTCCTCTAGCAACAGGCAACTGTTTATATCTATGTCTCTCTACCATTATCATCCATCTCAATGAAGGATGACGTCTACTCATTATAAAATTATCAATATATATCTTTTTTCCTCCAGTTTCCTATAAGTTCCTTAAAGAAAAGAACTGTGACTTACTCATCTTTGGGTTCCCATCACTTAGTACATAATAGGTACTCAGAAAATATTTATTGAACAACCAGACTTGCTAATGTATTCTTCTTCATAATCATAAAAATATACATAGTAGATTATAATAATAATAGCTAACAGTTGTTGAACACTTTCTGTGTGCCATGCACTTTGCCAGATGCTTCATATGCATGATCTCTTTTAATCCTCATAACAATTTTATCCATTTAAAGCCGAGGAAATTTAGGCTTAGAGAGGTTAGGTAATTTTGCCAAGCTCTCACAGCTAACAAGTGGCAAAGCTAGATTTATACCCAGGTCTTTATGATTCCAGAGCCTGATATTAACCAATTCCATGGAATTTTTCCAATTTGAAGTCCTATCTAATTTGGCCTGCTTTGGTAACTATAATACTATTTGTATATGTATGCCTTTTAAAATTTGGAATTGAGAACTATTCTTTTCTAATGTAACAGATTTTATACTATTACTATAAACAAGACAAAGCAAAAATTTAGAGTAGTTGTGTCCTCAAAGAATGCCATATATAATATTATCTACCTGTAAAGAGAGCATAGAATAAAAGTCAAGAAACACAAGTTCCATTTCTGTAACTTTTTTCCTAATCTTGACCAAGTCACTTAAAAGTCTTGTGTAGAACTTATAGATATTATATCAACTCTCTTTAAAAATAATATTTTACTAATAAAACAATATGATGTTTTAAAAAATTGCCCTCCAAAAAATATATCCTTCCTTCCCAATATAGTTGTCATTTATGCCCTTCAGTCTTGTACCATACATGTACAAATTCATTTATGTTTCTGAGTTATCATATGTGCATTCGTTTTTGAACTTAGAATTAAAGCTTTTCTTTCAAATTCTTTTAACATTTGGGAATACATAGAGACATTATATTCATTATATAGAGTACATTTTTGATTAATGATATTACCAAAGTATAAGGAACATGTTTGAAAATCAGTTAGCTAAACTATTAACCCCATATTCCTATATTATAGGACACATTTGGTCAACTCTTGATTATCCAGTGGTTTGCTTTTTGGTGTTTTCCATACTATACTTAATGTTATTTTTAGAATAAACTAAATAAACTTATTTAAAAGGTTGAATTGGAAAGATAAAAATCAAAGTTCAGAATCAGTTCATTTTGTTGTGACTTCTTAACAACACTTGTAAAGTAATGACAAGAGAAAATAAATGACTGACATGAAGCATGGGAATTTTATTTATTTATTCCTACCCATTGATTAGATACTAGAGTTGCTATTGCACAATTCTCTCTTTATCAGTCCTTAACATTTTCTTTAAAAGACTTGTATATGTATTAATTTAGTCTTCATGTACAAATGCACAGCTTTTAATTTATCTTCTTAAGGAAAGCTTCTAATTATTTATTATTATGCCACATTTATATAGAAAGAAAGTAGTTGTTTTTTTTGTTTTTTTTCCTGTTAACAAATATTTAAATTTTCCCTTTTTTAGGAATGGGATATGGGGATAGAACAAGCACATTTTGCGGCACTCCTGAATTTCTTGCCCCAGAAGTACTAACAGAAACATCCTATACCAGAGCTGTAGATTGGTGGGGTCTTGGTGTACTTATATATGAAATGCTTGTTGGTGAGGTAAGCAATATAAAATAGGTGAGAGAGAACTGAGTAAAGATGATTGAAAGAACAAAGTGTGTTATTTATAAAGCCACCTCATATGCTCAGGCTTAAGTGGAACTTAAGTTTTTATTTATAATATACTAATAATAGGCTATGCTTCTATAATGCCTTCACTGTCGTCTAAATGGTTATATGATCTGTGAAATGCATTACCAATGCTTTGAAAAATAGTTTCTTTTATTTCAGTTTTGCTGTGATTATGTTGTTTTGTTTTGTTTTGGTTTTGTTTTTGTTCTTTTAGGAGGTCCTGGGGATTGAGCCTGGGACCTCATACATGCAAAGCAGGCGCTCAACCACTGAACTACATAAAAAAAAATTTTATAATCATAAAAAAATTATGTTTTATGATTTTAAGACATAATCATATATACAATTGATCATTTCATAGGGAATAGAATAGCAGAAATACTAATTTAAAAAATCTACTCCGTAGCCTATAAAGTCACCAAGCTGTACATTAGTCAAAAATAAAATGTAAACTACAAAAATGGTAGAGCAGAGTCCACAAGATCAGCCTTTTTTTCCCAAATGTTTTCTGTAGGTTAACTTGATGTAAATTTTTGTGGAAACATAATCGTGTGTAGAAATTGTTATCATTGAAAAAACGAGTGATATTAAATAAAGCAGTAATAATAAGAGACTAAACTAGCTAATCTATTGTGTTATAAATCATTAGAAATGATAAATTAAAGTAGAATCAGGAAGGGAATAAATCTTTAACAAGTGATTGAAAACTACCAGAGGGACTCAATGATCTGGACATGCAAGAATAATTATCTTATGTGATTTTTACATGTTAATTCATCCAAATGGACAGCCACTTTTGTTATATCAAATTGGAGTGAATACTCTGGAAAAGAAATAGCTAATTAAAATGGTGCTTGCCATGTGCTAGGCACTATACTGTTGTTTTATAAATATTAGCTTATTTAATTTTACAGCAGTTTTATGATGTCGATACTAGTCCTTTCCCCATTTTCAGATGCATAAATGGAGACAAAAAGGTTAATAACTTGTCTAAAGTTCCACAGCTCCCAAGTGATGGAGCTGGGATTTTAACCCTGGCATTCTGACCTGAGAGCCTATTTCTAAGCCCTTATGCTTTGCTACCTCCAAGGTATGCTATTGAATCCACACAGCCATGTTTCTATTCTTTAGACCAGTGGTCCAAATGTGAAATTTTCACCCCTATTTAGAAAAGCTGCTATCTGGTGTTTTGGGGTAGAAGGATTTATTGTAGCTCTATTCCACAGAAGCCTTTACTTTCTAAAAGTGCCAGAAGTACTCATAAAGTTTGTTTCCGTAAGCTATGGAATACTTGAACTCCTTCCTTTAAAAAAATGTATGTATTTTTGTAACTTTGTTTTTTAAATGTGCTATTCAATTACTTAATTAAGTTACCAAAAATCATATGCTTGCTTAAAATTCATTCTCCATATTAGAGATGATATGCAGAATTGTTTGTGATAAAAGTGAGGTTTAGCTAAAGTTTATATGTAATGTTTATCTACTGTTACATACAATTGCAAACTACCTGGATGTATCATGCATTTTCAAGTTTGTATTTGTATACTTCTACTAGTTTTGAGGCCTGGAAAGAAACCAATAATAAACTCATGTGCCAGGTATTCTTTTTCCTGTGCCAGAAGAGAGTGAAAGTATCAAAAAATTTACAAATGACCCTTGGAAACTGGAGTTAGATGCTATGAATGTTGATATATGTACAGACTTGGATTCTTTTTATATGGGCTTAAAAACACATTTGTCAATCTATTTTAGCGCTGTTAGTTTATAATCTATTTGCAGAAATAAGGTACTTTAACATTTTAACAAATATATAGATATCTCTTTGCTATTCAGAGACTTGCAGAGACAGTTTTCAAAGCACAGATTTGACTAATCGAATAGGAAACAACAGCACTCTGTACTACCATTCAAAGTCCAAATTAAAAATCTTGCAAAATAGAATTTTCCCCTAACTTGCTGTCAATCCCAGAAAGAAATTAGATTGTTCTACATAGTAGGTATTTTGAATGAGTAACTGAACATAGAGGTTGTGATAACTAAAAGGTTTGAAAATTTCTTAGTTACAGGAAATAAGATTGGAAGCTCAGCCTAAGGAAGTTAGGTTCTGAATTCAACTGTGCAGATTCCTCAAGTCAAAGATCCCTCCTTTTCCATTAATTTTGCTTTCTGCTTGGCTCTTATTCTTTGATCTCTTATGGGAGACAGGCAGCCAAATCAAACCCAACAAGGCTAAGGGAGCTTATATTTCTCCAAAATCCAATGATAAATAGGGTTAGAGTTACTGAACTCACTTTACAACTTTTTTCTGTCATTTTAAAGTATTAATCGATACCTAGACATTTGTTTCCTGAGATATGAAAATAATTGAGCAGACTCTAAACCATCTGAAATTCTGAGGAACTAAGTCACATTTAATAGCCATGTGTTCAACATAGTTTAGAGTTTATCCTTTTGTGAATCAAATTATTATACTGAATATAATGTAACTGCTTTTTTTTTTTTTTTTTTTTTAAACTCATGGTCATTATGAGCAATGATTTTAATATGGTCCCTTTTGAAATGCACAAAGACCTACTGTGGTATATAGAGCATTAAATATGCCTGGAAATGTGTGGTTTTTGAGTTCCTCAGTTTGCTTTTAAAAGTTTTTCAGTCTAATTTTCTTGACAATTATGTCTTGGTGCCATCATTGTGCCAATCTCTAAGTCTGTTTTTCAACCATTTATTTGCTTTAAAATCCAGAGCACATCCTTAACTAATTTATATCCACAATCTTTGTGCTTTCTTCTATAGTAACACTTATTACTATATTTAACTTATCCATTTTCTTCTTTCTTTACAAAAGATTGAACTTCCTAAGGATTCTATTATTTGAATATTCCCCATTGTCTAGTAGGCACTCTAAATATTGACTGTCGGCCAGATAGATGATAAAATGACAGGAATGAAATGGAATAGAGCAGAATGGAATGGAATGGAAAGAAATTAAATGAAAAATGAAATGATATATGATATGACCGAGTTTGCTAGAAGGGCCTGTAAAATAAGTTTAAAAGAGATTTCAGTAAGAGCATATGGCGTAGCATCTGAGTAAAAATAAATATCTGTTGTAGCTTCATGAAGCCCTTTTTATGTTTGTTGTTTTGGTGGGTTTGGGGTAGAGGGAAGTCAACCCCCTTCTCCTTCCCTCACTGTCTGGTTCTTCATTGTACTTTGGGTAGGTGTGATTTTAAATATTTTGAAACTCATTTTAACTCACTCAAAGATATTTCTTCCAGTCTCCCTTTCCTGGTGATGATGAAGAGGAAGTTTTTGACAGTATTGTAAATGATGAAGTAAGGTATCCAAGGTTCTTATCTACAGAAGCCATTTCCATAATGAGAAGGGTAAGAATTAATGGTTTGTAAACTACTTAAATCTTCTATATTGAAGGAAATTTCCCAGTAGAACTTTGGAAGTTGTTTTTCAGTTCATAGACATTGCATGGTTCAGAGAGACAAATAAAAGAGCTATATAAATCTTTGAAAATTATGAGAATCCTTATAAATGAAATTCTAGTTTTATTTTAACTTTTCTACTTAACATTATGTTAGCTGTTAAGAAGAAATCCTGAGCGGCGCCTGGGAGCTGGTGAGAAAGATGCAGAAGATGTAAAAAAACACCCATTTTTCAGGGTTAGTATGAAAGTTTAAATTTTTTATGACAATGGAGCACTTAGGAGTAGGAAATTAAATGGGTCATTTTATGTTTTGTGGTCCAGCTAATTGATTGGAGTGCTCTGATGGACAAAAAAGTAAAGCCGCCATTTGTACCTACCATTAGAGGACGGGAAGATGTTAGTAATTTTGATGATGAATTTACCTCAGAAGCACCTATTCTGACGCCACCTCGAGAACCAAGGATACTTTCAGAAGAGGAGCAAGAAATGTTCAGAGATTTTGACTACATTGCTGATTGGTGTTAAGTTACCAGACACTGTGAAACCACACAGACTGACTCACAAGAAGACCTCTTTAAAAATAGCAACCCTTTATTTGCTTTCTGTGCCACTCATAACTTCAGAGGTTATTTGTTTGTTTGTTTAACACAAGAAGATTTGCTTAAAAGAACTATTCTAATTCCTTCTTCAAAAGTGGCTTATCAGTGTATTTTCATTGTAAATCTGAGCACTGGAAACAGTTTCATGGAGTTTAAACTGAGTGAACATCGGCCAAGAAAAGGTCCATCACAAATGAATACTTTTGAATCAATAGTCTATTTTTTTAAAAAGAAAGAAAACACTTCTACAGTACCTAGCCTTGCCATGGCTGCCTTAAGTGGAAGAAAGAGTAATCAGTTAACTTCACTTAGTTGTATTTTACAAAAAGGAAAAAAAGAGCGTGGAATGCTTATACTATTCACAGAACGATTCTGTTTGAATAAGGCAAATGCTCTTTATTTTCTTAAGTGACTTTAAAATCAAAAAATGTAGTTTGAGCACATTTTGGGCTTCATTTAAAAAAAAAAAAAAAAAAAAAACAATGAATTGATGCCTTGTTTTATAAATTTTCTATATTTATTAGGAGAAAATGTTTTTATTGCCTTGTCTTTACCAACCATGTAACAGAGCCTCATGGCTTACCAACAGAGCTACTTGCCAAACAATTTTTTGTTTATAACAATTCAGAGACAAGCAGAAACAACTAAACATCAGCACTGACTTAAAATTTTAAAACCAAAAACTTCTGATCACCTGAACCAAGATAATATATTACCTGTATGCATTCCCAAAGACTTAGACATTCATGTATGTTCAGTCATGCCTTTTCCAAAATCAGTGAATAGATTATCCCCTTTTGATATTTGTTCTACACTTATCAATTTAGTTCATCTTGTTCTTGTGTCTGCTGTAGAAGGTAATTATATCTTTGTTAAACCATAGGGATTATCATTGTATACATGCTGTGAACATGTATATGTATGTGCAAGTTGTAATGTATTTTATGTTGTAGGCTTATTATTTAATTTCACCACTTCTTTACTTTTGTCAGTGGCTGAGCAGACACCTCAGACTCCAGCATTTACATGAAGTGCATTTGTATATTTTAGGCCACAGAATCCAGGTTTTATATTGGCAGTTTCTGAGGGTAAAAGCAATATATTGTAACAGAATGTATAAATATTTTTGATAAAACAGTCTATATTTTATAAAATTATTATAACACTAAAGCTGTACCTCAAAAGTCTTAAAATTAATTTGATCAAATATGTTTTACAACTCTTCAGAGGGACTGTTTGTGGCTTTTAAAAAATACTCTTACAGGAAAGTCTTTTTACCAACTATGACTTTCCACTTGCTATGAGGTGTTTTTTTTTTTCCCCTCTAGTCTATGACTTCACTGTTTTTTCTTAGTTCAGTAGTAACATCTTTGATCCTGTGCTTAGCATGTTAGGGTCATTATACCTCAGGAATACCAATTTGTTAACTAACCATATTGAATTAACCATTTAATCACACTGAGCTCATCTCTTAAAAATTAGTCAAGTTTATGTCCTATGAGAAACATGAAAGTACACTGATTTTAGAGAGTTGAGCTAAAAACATTTTTAAATATTTTAGCCTTGCCCAGGGTATGTTGGGGTGTTTTTGTTGTACTCTGAAGAACAATTAAGATTGTTCAGAGAGAATTCATAGTACCTCTGAAATTGATTATTACCCAAGATCCTAGGGGGAAAGTCTTGTAGAAATAGTGAACAATATACTATGTAAAGTTATTTTAAAATTCCAGTAAACTTCCTTGGCAAAGAAGAATAGAAGAATTTAGCTTAATTGTCTGTTTTTAATTTAAACAGTATTAACATTTAAAAAAAAAAAAAAACACTAAATACTTTTGAGGTACAGTTTGCTCACTTTTTTGTTTCTAAATATTCATAGAAAGCAATGTCTAAAATAGGCTTTTAGCATTTAAAACTGACACCATTTTGTAACTACACTGTACAGATTTTTTTTTTTTTTAATTGAAGTCAATCACTAAAAAAATTAGAGGGCAGGGTATATTCACACAATTAAGCTGAAAAAAAAAGCACTAACTTTTCTGTAGTTTTTAAAATATATATATATTTTTAGTCAGATTTAAAATTTTAAACTATAGAGTGTAAATATATTTTGCTATTACTGTATGTGTAAGTGACTGCTCAAGCACTTTGCAAGGAAATTAGGACATTTTAGAATGGTACCCTATGCATTCAAATGAAATGTGCCTTTATGTTATTCTAAAAAAAAGTGTTTTGCAGTCATGAATTACCACAAATGCACAAATTAAAGTCTAAATAGATTGTAATTTGTAACTTTGGTTTTAATTATTTCCTTTTAGAAACTTCCTTTTGATCAAAATTTGCATTAGCTTTACTCTGTTCAAAATCTCAAAGACTAACTTCAGTTAGTCTTCTTGCAGATACTTTTTGTACTGAGGAAGAGCTAAACTACGAAGATTCAGGGCAACTTGTCCACCTCACTGGTGATAATGGGGAAAGGTTGTGTTCTGCTCTGTATAGTCAGTAGCATCTTTCATTCAACAGATATTTATGGAATTCCTACTTTGTTCTATCACTGTGGATAGTGAGGTGAAAAAAGGCAACAAAGTCTTCATAAATGAAGAACAGCATGCATTAATGCCATCTAAAATGCAAACAATAGTATATATACTTTTCTTTTGTTTGAGGTTAACTTATTTTAGAAGCTGAATTTTCAGAAAATGCAAATTAGTGGAACAATACTAGCCATTGTATAGTCGTCACAGAGAAATTGTACATGGAGTAGTTTGGGAATATAAAATGATCCATGCTATCCCTGTAACACAAATTATGATCATAGTGGAAATTGCCATTAGATGCTGGCTGTGTAAAACTACCATATACATTCAAATCTAAAAACATTTTTGGAGGCAATACCTATCTTCCCAAAGCAACTGAGGGTGAGTATGGGAAAGCCAAAGGAACAAATGCCAATCCTTGGATCATACTCTTAATTTTAATTTAGAGTTCTTACTTACCTGCCATCCATCTTTTGAGATCTAGTATCTCTCTCAGATATTGGCCTTATACACTAATCTGATTAATAGAGACTTAGCAAAAGTTATCATTAAAATAAATTATATACATACATTTATATATGTGCATGTGTGTATAATTAGAGGTAAGTTTTGGTTTTTTTGTTTGGTTTTAAGGAGGTACTGGGGATTGATCCCAGGACCTCATACATGGGAGGCAGGTGCTCAACCACTTAGCTACATCTGCTCCCCAAGAGGTAAGTATTTAAATGCTTTCTAAATTTAAGTGTCAAAACTTTTGCTTAATTTCTGCTTCTAGGATTATGACTAATTAGAAGCTGTAAGGGACCCTCTTGCTCTTCACAACCCCCAATAAGACACATAATTTGAGGAATTTCTGGTAAAAGAGGATCAGGGATTGTGGGAAGTAGAAGAGTAGGAAGCTCCAGGAATGAGTCTCTCCATCAGGACAACCATTAAATAGGTAGGAGCTGTCTGAATCAACTATTTCAAAGTCCACAGTCCAGTAGAACACTGCACAGCATCCAGGGAAGAGAAGGTGGAAGAGGCTGGTAAATTGCCATAAATGCCAGTAAATTGCTTTCTCCCTGTGGCAGTTACCATTATCCAGACCCAAATCTGATAGAAGATAGCAATGGAGTCTGGCCCCTGGTGTAGCTTGCTGATGCCAGAAATGAACTTAAAAATCCACTTCCTCAAGATCCAGGGTGGGCACCAGCCTATCACCAATTAGTTTCTGATTAGCTATTTCAGATTGCTTGGGACCTGGCTCTGAAGGTGGCCATTGACCCAGCCCACCCAGACAAATGTAGCAGAGGGGACTTAAAGACAGTACACTTCCTCAGAGCTGCAGCTGACAAAGAGCTGCATTTCCAAAGAAATAATGACAGAAGTTCCCAAGCTTAGTGAAAGACATGAATATGCACATCCAAGAGCTCAGAGAACACCAAACAGGAGAAAAACATTTCCTATCACATACTAATAAACTCTTGAATGCAGAGGACAAGGAAAGAGTTCTAAAAGCCTGCAATAGTAAAGTAACATGTACAGGGGGTTCCTGATTAGATACAAGTGCCAATTTCTAATTAGAAACCATACAGGCAAGAAGGCAGTGGGTTGAAACACAGTGTACTAAAAGAAGACAATTGCCAGCCATGACTTTTATAACTATGAGACTTTCTTTCAAAAATGCAGAAGAGGTTAAGACATTCCCAGATAAACAAATGCTGAGGGAGTTCATCACCACTAGACCTGTCCTACAAGCAATACTAAAGGGATTTCTTCAGACTGAAAGGAAAGGACACTAGACAGTGGTTCAAAGCGGCATAAAAAAAATAAAGACCTGAGGTAAAGTTAACCATTTGGGTAATTATAAATGCCAGTACTGTTGAATTGTATTTTTTGGTATGTAACTTGACTTCTTAGTTCCTAGAGTGCTTAAATGTAAATGCATAAAGATAATGATGAATCTATGGTTCTGGACATATAATATACAAAGATATAAATGGTAACAAGCAGAAAAAAGGTGGGGTACAAAAATATAGGAAAGTGTAAATGGATTAAACTCCAGTCAAAGGGCAGAGATTGGCAGAACGGATTTTAAAAGCATGACACAACTATGTGCTGTCTACAAGAGACTCACCTTAAATTTATAGACAGGTTGAAAGTGAAAAGATGGGAAAAACTGTACCAGATAAGTAGTAAGGAAAAGGAACTGGGGTAGCTATACTAATATCAGATAAAAAAAAGTTTAACTCAAAAACTGTTATGAGGGACAAAGACAGTCATTATTTACTAACAGCAGAGCCTCAATGTATGAAGTAAATACTAAGGGACTTGAAGGGAGAAATTGATGGTTCTATATTGGTAATAGGAGACTTTAGTACATCACTTTCAATAATAGATAAAACATCTAGAGAGAAGATCAATAAGTAAATACAAGTCTTGAACAATACTCTAAACCAACTAGACCTAAGAGACATATATAAAACACTTAACCCAACAGGATACACATTCTTCTTGAGGGTATATGGATCAGTCTCCAGGATACGCATACCTTAGGTCACAAAACAAGTCTAAATAAATTTTAAAATATTGAAATCATCCAGTATATCTTTTCCAACCACAATGGAATGAAGCTAGAAATCAATAACAGTAGGAGAAAGGGAAAATCCACAAATATGTGGAGGTTAAACATTACTCTAACAAGCCATGGGTTAATGAGGAAATCACAGGAGAAATTTAGGAAATACCTTGTGGAAGATGGAAATACAACATACCAGAATTCATGGGATGCAGTGAATGTGTGGTAAGAGGGAAATTTATAGCTCTAAGTGTTTACATTAGAAAAGAAGAAAGATTTCAAATTAGAGACCTAACTTCAAAACTGGAAGAAGTACAAAAAGAAGAGCAAACTAAACCCAAAGTGAGCAAAAGGAAGGAAATACAGATTAGAATGCAGATAAATGAAATAGAGAATTAAAAATAAAAAGATAACCGACAAAGCCAAAAGTTGGTTCTTTGAAAATATCCATAAAATTGACAAACCTTTAGCTAGACTGACAAAGTACAAAACAGGACACAAATGACTAAAACCAGAAACAAGGGCAACATTACTACCAACCACAGTAAACAACTGTACACCAACAAATTAGATAACCTAGATGAAATGACAGATTTCTAGAAACACTACCTACACTGACTGAAAAAGAAGATCTTAAATCAATAACTGGTAAAGTGATTGAATCATTAGTCAATAACCTAGCAACATAGGAAAGCCTAGGACCATATTCACAGGGGAATTTCCCAAACATTCCATGAAAAATTAACACCAATCCTGCTCAAATGCTTACCAAAAATTTTGAAGACAAGGGAACACTCCCTAATTCATTCTCCAGGATCAGTATCACTCTCATACTAAAACCAGATAATAATAAAAGATAATTACAGACCAATATATCTTATAGAGATGCAAAAATATTAGTGAACAAAATCCTGGGTTCGGGTCCCAGTGCTTCCTAAAGAAGATGAGCAGGCGCCTGCACCCGCCACAACGAGCAGAGCCCTAAATGAGCAGATGCCACAAGCTGGCAGACCACAGGCGGCAGGGAGTGGATGTGGCTCAGGCTGTGGGCATTCCCCTCCCATGTAGGAGGACCTGGGTTTGGTTCCCTGTGCCTCCTGAAGAAGGCAGGCAAACAACAAGCAGACAAGAGAACCATCTGGGGGAAAAGGGGTTTAATATAAGTAAACAAAGTAAAATCTTTTAGTCAAATGATTAAGCAATTAGAAAAGTAGGAATTTTAATTTTCATGATAAAGGGCATATATGAAAAACCTGTAAATAACACATCTAATAGTAAAAGACTGAAAGCTTTCCATCCAAGATCAGGATCAAGACAAGAATGCTCACTATCACACTGTTCTCCAACATTGTACTGAAAGTTCTAGCCAGAGCAGTTAGGCAAGATATAGAAATAAACGACATCCAAATTGGAAAGAATTTTTAGATAATATCCTATACAAAGAAAATCCTGAAAAATCTGCAACAAAGCTCCTAGTGCTAATAAATGAATTCAGCAAAGTGACAGGGTACATGATCGACACCCAAAAATCAGTATGTTTAGTGTTTCTATACACAAGAAATGAACAAGCAGAAGAAATCTAGAAGAAAAAAAACCATTTACATTAGCAGCTAGAAGAATCAATTACCTAGTAATAAATCTAACCAAGGATGTACAGTACTTGTACACAGGAAACTGAAACATTGCTAAAAGGAATCAAGAAAAATAGATGGGACATTCCATGTTCATGAATTGGAAGAATAAATATTGAGGTCAATTCTACCCAAAGTGATTTACAGATACTATGCAATTGCGATCAAAATTCCAAAAACCTTCTTTGCAGAAATGTAAAAGTCAATCATCACATTTATATGGAAGAGTAAGGGACTTAGAAGAGCCAAATCCATCTTGAAAAAGAATGACTTTGGAGGACTCATATTTCTTGATCTTGACTCTTATTACAAAGCTACAGTAATCAAAACATGGTGCTGGCACAAGGACAGACATGTACACCAATGGAATTGAATCGAGAGCTCAGAAATCAACCCTACACTTATGGCCAACTGATTTTTGGAAAGGAGGCAAAGACCACTCAATTGGGAAAGAATTGTCTCTTCAACAAATGGTGCTGGGAAAACTGGATCTCCATTTGCAAGGGAATGAAGGGTGGACCCCTACCTTACACAAATACACAAAATCAACTCAGAATGGGCAAAAGACTCAATATAAAGCCTGAGCTATAAAACTCCTAGACGAAAACGTAGGGAAGCATCTTCAGGACCTTGTGTTAAGCAATGGTTTCCTAGACTTTACATCCAAAGCACAACCAACAAAAGGAAAAATAAATAAATGGGACCTCATCAAAATAAAAAACTTTTGTGTTTCAAAGGACTTTATTGTGTAAGTAAAATAACCTACAAAATGAGAGAAAATATTTGGAAACCATATATCCAATAGGATTTTATATCTATAAATATAAAGCAATCCTTCAACTCAACAAGACAACCCAAAGAAGAAATGGACAAAAACTTGAATAGACATTTCTCAGAAGATATGCAAATGGCCAAAGCACATGAAAAGAAGCTCAACATCATTAACCATCAGGAAAATGCAAATCAAAACCACAGTGAGATACCATTTCATACCCACTAGAATGGCTACTGTTTGTTTGTTTTTTAAAAAAAGGAAAATTAAACTGTTAAAGAGGATGTGGAGAAATAGGAACACTCATTGATGATGGGAATGTATAATGGTGCAGCTGCTGTGGAGGACAGTTTGTTTCTCAGAAAGTTAAGTAGAGAGTTACCATATGACCAAGCAATCCCCCTTCTAGATATGTATACCCCAAAGAATTGAAAGCAGGGACTTGAACAGATCTCTTCACACTTATGTTCATAGCAGCATTATTCTCAGTTGCCAAAAGATGGAAGCACCCCAGCTGTCCATCAACTGATGAATGAATAAATAACATGTAAATACCCAAAATGGAATATTGTTCAGCTGTAAAAAATAAAGTCCTGATAAATACAACAACATGGATGAACCTTGAGGACATGTTGAGTGAAATAAGCCTGGCACAAAAGGATAAATACTGTATGATCTTGCTGATATGAAATAATTAGAATAAACAAACTCATAGAATCAGATTTCAGTATATAGGTTTACCAAGGCAGGGTAGGGTTTGGGAACAGTGAGTTGAGGCTTAAAGACAATGGAAAAGTCTTGGTAATACATGGTTGTAATGTTGGTACAATATTATGAATGTAATTAACAGCACTGAATTATATATTTGAATGTGGTTAAAAGGGGGAAATTTTAGGTTGCAAATATGTTATTGGGATAACAATTAAAAATAAACATGAAACTACGCAACAAAAGCAATGGACCCCACGTTAAATTGTGGACTATAGTAATAGTAGTTATAAAAATGTGTTATCAATTGTGACAAATGTACCACACCAAAGCAAGTTGTAAATAATAGGATGGTATATGGAAATCATGTATTTTATGCATGATTGTTCTTTAAACCCATATATTTTCTAATTTAAAAAAAAAAAAAAGAATGATTAAAGAGGTCACCAGGTAGCCCTGCTCCACAAACAGCCAAACCAGAGCAAGACCCTGGAGGGACTAGTGCTTTAGTTAAGGTAAGTGCACCCAACCACAAAGGTAAGAATACTCAGAATTGGGGCTAGTACCCAGAATACCCTTTTGCTTCCAGTAGAAGCAAATGCTCTCTAGGAAAGTTCTCCAGGATGCCACCATAGGATTCCCACAGATTAAGATCAAGATCAAATAATACACTCTTTTTTGTTTTATTTTGTTTTTCTTTTTGTTTTTTTTACTTTATTTGGTACATTTAATAATTGAAAATATAAACAATTAAAAACTAAAAAGTAAACACAGATGAATAAATATATACATTTCTCAATTGAATGTAATGGGTACATATAAATTTTTTTTTAATCAAACAATACATTACACAATATATTTGGTTCATAGTAACGCACTCCTACAATATTTGCCCTTTTGTGTCTGGCTTGCTTTACTCAACATAATGTCCTCCAGATTCATCCATGTTGCCATATGCTTTATGACTTCATTTCTTCTTACAGCTGCATAATATTCCATCGTGTGAATAGACCACAGTTTGTTTACCCATTCTTCTGTTGATGGACACCTGGGTTGTTTCCAGCTTTTAGCAATGGTGAATAACGTTGCTATGAACATCAGTGTGCAGATGTCTGTTCGTGTCACTGCTCTCAGTTCTAATGGGTATATACCCAGTAGCAGTATTGCAGGGTCACGTGGCAAGTCTATATTCAACTACTTTAGGAACTGCCAAACAGTCCTCCATAGTGGTTGTACCATTCTGCATTCTCACCAACATTGAAGAAGTGTTCCTATCTCTCCACATCCTCTCCAACACTTGTAGTTCTCTGTCTTTTTAATAGTGGCCATTCTGATAGGTGTGAAATGATATCTCATTGTAGTTTTCATTTGCATTTCGCTAATCATGAGTGATGTTGAGCATTTCTTCATGTG
>JAKSZT010053881.1:5870322-5892904 GCA_026826555.1 Tolypeutes matacus
GTCCCATTTATCTAATTTTTCTTTTGTTGCACGTGCTTTGGCTGTAAGGTCCAAGAAACCACCACCTACTACAAGGTCTTGAAGATGTTTCCCTACATTTTCTTCTAGTAGTTTTATGGTCCTGGCTTTTATATTTAGATCTTTGATCCATTTTGAGGTGATTCTTGAAAAGGGGGTGAGATAGGCGTCCTCTTTCTTTCTTTTGGTTATAGATATCCAGTTCTCCCAACACCATTTGTTGAAGAGACTATTTTTTCCCATTAGCGTGGGCTTGGTAAGTATGTCAAAAACCAGTTGACTGTATAGGTGAGGGTATATTTCTGCGTTCTCAATTCTATTCCACTGATCGATGTGTCTATCTTTATGCCAGTACCATGCTGTTTTGACCACTGTAGCTTTGTATTATGGTTCAAGGTCAGCAGTGAAATTCCTCCCACATTGCTCTTTTTTAGAATGCTTTTGGCTATTCGGGTACACTTATCCTTCCAGATGAATTTGGTAATTGCCATCTTTAATTCTGTAAAGTAAGCTGTTGGGATTTTGATTGGTATTGCATTGAATCTGTAAATCAGTTTGGGCAAGATTGACATCTTTACGATATTTATTCTTCCAATCCATGAACACGGAATGTCTTTCCATTTGTTTAGGTCTTTTAAAATTTCTTTTAGCATTGTTTTATAGTTTTCTGCATATAGGTCCTGTACTTCTTTGGTTAAATTAGCTCCTAGGTATTTGAGTCTTTTTGTTGCTATTGAAAATGGAATTTTCCTCCTGATTTCCTCACCAGGTTGTTCAGTACTACTGTAAAAAAACATTACTGATTTTTGCGTGTTGATCTTGTATCCTGCCACTTTGCTGAACTCATTTATTAGTTCAAGTAGCTTTGTTGTGGTTACTTCAGGATTTTCTAAATACAGGATCATGTCATCCACAAACAGTGAGAGTTTTACTTCCTCTTTTCCTATTTGGATGCCTTTATTTTTTTTTCCTGTTTAATTGCCCTAGCTAGAACTTCTAGTACAATGCTGAATAACAATGGTGACAGTGGGCATCCTGGTCTTGTTCCTGAACTTAGAGGGAAAGCTTTCAACCTTTCCCCATTGAGTATGATGTTGGCTGTGGGTTTTTCATATATGCCTTTTATCATATTGAGGGATTTTCCTTTTATTCCTATCTTTTGAAGTATTTTTATCAAAAAAGGATGCTGGATTTTGTCGAATGTCTTTTCTGCATCTATTGAGATGATCATGTGGTTTTTTTCCTTCAATTTGTTAATGTGGTGCATTACATTGATTGATTTGCTTATGTTGAGCCAGCCTTGCATACCAGGAATAAATCCCACTTGGTCGTGATGTATAAGTCTTTTGATATGCTGTTGGATTCAATTTGCAAGTATTTTGTTGAGGATTTTTGCATATATGTTCGTTACAGAGATTGGTCTGTAATTTTCTTTTCTTTGCAAGTGAAATCAGTAAATATATTCAGACAAATGTTGGTATTAGGGTGATGTTGGCTTCATAAAATGTGTTGGGTAATTTTCCCTCCTCTTCAATTTTTTGGAAGGGTTTAAATAGGATTGGTGTTAATTCTTTTTGAAATGCTTGGTAGAATTCACCTGTGAAGCCATCTGGTCCTAGACTTTTCTTTGCTGGGAGATTTTTGATGACAGATTCAATCTCTTTAATTGTGATTGGTTTGTTAAGTTCTTGTATTTCTTGTAGCGTCAGTGTAGGTTGGTTGTGCATTTCTAGAAATTTGTCCATTTCATCTAAGTTGTCTAGTTTGTTGGCATATAGTTTCTCATAATATCCTCTTATGATTCTTTTTATTTCTGTGAGGTCATTTGTAATTTCCCCCCTTTCATTTCTGATTGTATTTATTTGCATCTTCTCTCTTTTTTTCTTTGTTACTCTAGCGAGGGGTTTGTCAATTTTACTGATCTTCTCAAAGAACCAGCTTTTGGTTTTGTTGATTTTCTCTGTTGTTTTTCTCTTCTCATTTTCATTTATTTCTGTTCTAATCTTTATTATTTCTTTCCTTATGCTTGCTTTGTGATTGGTTTGCTGTTCTTTTTCTAAGTTCTCAAATTGTTCAGAGTTTAGCTCTTTCTTCTTTTTTAATATAGGCATTTAGGGCTATAAATTTCCCTCTCAAGACTGCCTTTGCTGTATCCCATAAGTTTTGATACGTTGTGTTCTCATTTTCTTTTGTCTCAATATATTTACTGATTTCACTTGCAATTTCTTCTTTGACCCACCGAATATTTAGGAGTGTGTTGTTCAGTCTCCACACATTTGCAAATTTCCTTTTTTTCGGTCTCTTATTGATTTCTAGTTTCATTCCGTTATGATCTGAGATGGTGCTTTGTATAATTTCAATCTTTTTATATTTAAGGTGAGCTGTATTGTGACCTAACATGTGGTCTATCCTGGAGAAAGATCCATGGGTACTTGAGAAGAACGAAAAACCCGCTGAGTTTGGACACAGTGTTCTGTATATGTCTGTTAGGTCTAACTTGTTTATCATATTATTCAAGTTCTCGGTTTCCTTGTTGATCTTCTGTCTAGTTGTTCTATCTAATGATGTGAGAGGGGTGTTGAAGTCTCCAACGATTATTGTAGAGATGTCTGTTTCTCCCTTCAGTTTTGCCAGAGTTTGTCTCATATATTTTGGGGCACCCTGGTGCGTAGATATTTATGATTGTTATATCTTCCTGGAGGATCGTCCCTTTTATTAATATATAATGGCCTTCCGTATCTCTTATCACTTTTTTGCATTTAAAGTCTGTTTTGTCTGATATTAGTATAGCTACCCCTGCTCTTTTCTGTTTACCATTCGCATGGAGTATCTTTTTACAACCTTTTACTTTCAGCCGGTTTGTATCCCTGGATCTGAAGTGAGTTTCTTGTAAGCAGCATATGGATGGCTCATGTTTCTTTTATCCATTCTGTCAGCCTGTATATTTTGATTGGGGAATTTAATCCATTCACATTCAATGATATTACTGAAAATGCACTATTTATTTCCTCCATTTTATTCTTTGGTTTTCATATGTCATCTTGTTTTTGTCTCTCTTTTTACTCTTTTGGTTATCCTTTTTGCTATTCTTTCTTCTATACTCTCCTCCAAGCGTCTCTCTCCTGTCTTTTTCTTTCAGATTCTAAGGCTTCCTTTAATATTTCCTGTCAAGTTAGATTCTTTTTTGCAACCTCTCTTAGTTTCTGTTTGTTTGTGAATACTTTATACTCACCTTCATATTTGAAGGACAGTTTTGCTGGATAAAGAATTCTCGGCTGGCAGTTTTTCTCTTTCAGTTTCCTAATTGTATCATACCACTGTCTTTCGCCTCCATGGTTTCTGAAGAGAAATCTGCACTAAGTCTTACTGGACGTCATTTGTACGTGATCGTTTGCTTCTCTCTTGCTGCTCTGAGAATTTTCTCTTTATCTTTTACATTTGACATTCTGAATAATATGTGTCTTGGAGTAGGTCTATTTGGATTTATTCTCATTGGGGTACGATGTGCTTCTTGGACATTTAAGTTCATTTCGTTTGTGAGAGTTGGGAAATTTTCAGCTATTATTTCCTCAAATACTCTTTCTGCCCCTTTCCTTTCTCTTCCCCTTCTGGAACTCCCATGACACGTATGTCTTGCGTTTTGTGTTGTCATTCAACTCTCTGAGCCCCTGCTCGATTTTTTCCATTCTTTTCTCTCTCTGTTCTTTTCTCTCTTCAATTTTAGCTGCTCTGTCTTCGGTATCACTTATTCTTTCTTCTATCATTTCGAGTCTGCTGTTGTATGCCTCAAATGTGATTTTGACTTCACCTATTGTGTCTTTAATTCCCATGAACTCTTTACTTTTCTGTTCAGGATTTCAAATTCTTCTTTGCGTTTTCTCAATGACTTCTTGATGTGACTTTTCTCTTTAACTATATTGTCTTTCATCTCATTAATTTGATTTTGGAAATTTGTGCTCATCTCGCTGATTAGTTCTCTCAAATTCTGCATCCATTCTGGGACTTGGATTTATTCCTTTTCTTGGGTCATGTCTTCTATTTTTTTAGTATGGCTCGTAATTTTTTGCTGGTGTTTAGGCATCTGGTTAGGCTGTATTTTACTTAG
Organism: Tolypeutes matacus; assembly: GCA_026826555.1. NCBI lineage: Eukaryota > Metazoa > Chordata > Mammalia > Cingulata > Chlamyphoridae > Tolypeutes > Tolypeutes matacus. The sequence continues at coordinate 5,874,446 of JAKSZT010053881.1, forward strand.
ATGCTCTATCTCTTTCTCTTTTATAGGGTTGCAGGAGGCTGTGAGTTACCACAGCTCTTTGATTTTTGGCTCAACCTTGATTGTTATGATTGTCCTGCTGGTTGCTCAAAACTGGGCACTGGACCCCGTAATTGGTTGTAGAGTGGTTTCTTAGGGCCTTGAGCAGGGAGGCTATAGAAGCCATGAAAAGCCTCTCCTATTTGTTTTTAATTTTCTTATGTGCACTTCCTTGGTCTTCCAGGAGATGGCGCTCGTTGGCAGCTCTCAAGTCAATGCCTGGTCAGAGTGTATTTATTGTGGCACAGACCAGATCAATGTAATAGAGCTTCCTGTCTGGGGGCTAAGAGCCTTCTAATTCAAACTTTCTGAGACAGTTATCCAGTCTTCTCTGGTAGCCCCTCCCTTTCCCCAGCTAGGAAATATTTCCATTCCCCTCTGAATCCTCAACAACCAGTCCCTGTTAGAGGAGGAGATTGGGAGGCTTGTATATCTTTAGCCCCTTTTAGTCTCCAAGGGAAACAATGGCACAACCCCACCTGGCCTGGTAGGGATCCGGGGACAGGGTAGACCAAACCTGGGAGTCAAGAGCAGGGTCAGCCCCAGGCTCTCTCTCCCCTCTCCTGTGGAGTCCTCAACTATTAGTCCAGGCTAGAAGAGAGGGAGGTTGCGAGGGTCGGATTTCTCCAGTCCTTCCTAGGCTCCCAGGGCAAACCACCGTGTGGAAGGTTCCTTGGGACTCCGTAGCCCCAAATTTGCTGGTCAGAACCTGAGTCAGCCCAAAGCTGTGTCTCTCTCTCTCCCCTTTCCGGGAGTGGTAGATCCCTGGAGCTCCCTTTGTCTGTATTTGTAGACCCAGAGGCCTGAGAATTCTAAAGAGTGTGGGGGAGGGTGCCAGCAGCAGCAGTTGCTCCTGGTTCCAAGTCACGGTTCTGTCGTCATAATTTGTCCCTCTTTTGTCCCTCTCTCTTCTGGGTTGTGTGCAGCCTTCACCTGCTGTCCTAAACCCTAGAAGATCTTTTTCGGGGCTGTTTCAGCCTGTCCTCTAGCTATTTTTCTGGAGAAGAGATTCCCGTGTCTTACTAGTCCGCCATTTTCCTGGAAGTCCATACACTATTAAAGATCAAACACATGAGAGCAAACCACCTTGAATGAGATCCATTAAAAAAGAAATAATTAAATGTAAGCTTTGTCTCCCAAAGATTGTAAATACTCGAATCCTCAGATAACACAATCTAGAATACCTATGTGTAAAATGTTTCAATAAAATTACCAGAATAAACATGCAAATGAAGTTTCAAAAAATTAACATTTTACAATCCAAAAATGAAAGATTAAACTCGGAAACTCACTGGAAAGGTAAAACAGATTAGACAGCTGAAGAGAAAATTAGAGAGCTGGGAGATATATCTGAAGAATTAATCCAAAGTAAAGAGCTAGATGATGGAAATATGAAACTCTGAAAAGAGTTGAGATAGAAAAGATTATAGGAAGAATGGAGGAGAGATATTTAAAGAGATAATGACTGTAAAATTTCAGGGATGATGAAAAATATCCCAAAAGTACAATATCCTCCAATCATGATAAATATAAACCAATTTATGCTTAGAACCATTGTAGTGAAACTACAGAACAGAAAGACAAAGAACATCTTGAAACCACATGGGAAGAGGACTCGTTTGTCTACAAAGGAAAGGTAAACAATAGCAACAATGGAAACCACTATGGAATGTTATCTTTTGAGCATTGAAAAACTGTCTAGAATTGTGCAGAAAGGTTGGTGTTGTTGCCCTATTTCTGCATACACTGAAGACAGACATACTCTCTCTTTGTCAAAGGCAGCCTATTGGTCTGCCAGCTTTGAATTACATTTCTGTTTCTTAGGTTGAACATAGGTTATGTGGTTGGCTTGCATTTAAGAACTACAAAGCATCCAAAACAGTCAAATCTTAAGTATACAATCATTTAGTATAGTGCGATGTACACGATATAAACAAAAATTGAGACCAGCAGAGAGATATTAGACTCAGCTCCCTTCTCATGTTTGCTCTGAAAGATAGATTCATTAAGAGATAGAGTTGAATTAGAGGCAAGACTCGTTACACCATTTAAATTAGTTCTCTGTGTGTGTGTGTGAACATGTATGCCATGTAGGTATAGTTGGATTTGTGTAAGTTAAATACCTGCTTTGTATCATGAAGGTAATACAATTATGTGGAATAGCCTGCTTCTCCCTTCAAACACCAGTTCTTTACCTCTCCACGCAGGAACACATAAGCAGAGAGCCAGAAAATCAGGATATCAAGATTGCCATCTTGGTACCAGCCTTCCTGGAGCATAGAACTGCTCACTAGAGCAGTTCAAGTAGTCCTACTTTTGCTGACTCTCTAGGCTTTGATGTTTTCCTCTCCTGTTCAGATCTACTTTATTACTTGCGTCTCTTCCTGTATTAACATCTCTGACTTCAAGACATTGCCTCCTTGTGATATTAATAGTATCAAATTTCTCCCCTTCCAGAAGTACAAGAGTAATATTGTATAATCATATAGTTTCACATATATGATCTCATTTAATCCTCAAGGTTACCCCTATGAAGTTGCTAAAATGATTTTAAATTAGACCAGTCAATAGTCTACTCCCCCCAAAAGTAAGTTGAACATAAACATTTTTCAGAAATATTTTATTTCTTATGAAATATGGATATAATGCAACACAATAAAAAATAATGAAAAATGCAGACTAATCCAAACTAAACATTATGCAAATGATATGAAAATGCCATATCTCCTTATCTGACTACCCACTGACTAAAATAATCTGAAGTGTGCATGAAATATTTAAGAATATAATAATTAAAGAGAATGGAGTTTCTGTGGAAATAGTAAGTACTCTTACCATTTACAAATCTGAAATGTATATGAAAAAAATAAATCCCAGTACACTTTTCTCTAACCATCAAACTGCTTGTAAACTGCTTAGTAGACTTCCAGGGATTTGTAGTGATCTAAACACTTTAAAAGAGATGTGTGGCTTTATTTCTCATTTGCCATACTGGTCCCATCAAACCCAATTCTCTTTTGGATAAAGTAAATAAAGAGCAATCCAATTTCTAAGGGATCCATGATACCTCCTTGGCACCTGCTTTTCCTTCACACACTGATTCTACTGCCTTACTTCATCCTGCTTTTTTTAAAATTGTGTCATAGTCTAATTAAGACAGATAGAAAATAAGGCCATTTGATTCTGTGCACATTGATATCTTATGAAGTTACCAGAAATCCAGGCTACTCCTCAGCTTTGTAGATTCAAAGATCTGTATCAGCTCATAGAATGATGGGATTCTGAATTAGGTAGAATATAGGCTCTGCTGTATGTAACAGAGAGCCAAAGAAGAATACCTTGAATAAAGGAGAGTTTGGCTTGGCTGTTTTAATTACAAGGTTATCCTGAGACTCAGACTCCTTAGCTTATTTCTCTGCCATTTCTAGGTTTTCCTTAGTCTGTAGTCCAAGATGGCTCACATTGCATTCACATTCCAGTAAATAGAAAGGAGGGAAGAGAGAGGTACAACCTTTCCTATTACTGGCATGACATCACTTGTACTCTCATTCCATTGGCCTAAATTTAGCTGCAAGAATGACACACACAAGAATTCTTATATATGCACTATTAACCATATTCCTTTTTCACGGGAGGTTTTGTTATACTTTTCAGTCCCATGTTTGATTTTTTAGCTTTCCTTCTAGTGATATACAGGGTCTGAGATTTTTCCTTTCAACCTCTATCATAACCATATATTAATGCTGCTAATTACAAACACTATGATGTGCTTTCACCATTTCTATTCATTTCCAAAAATTTACGAGCAACGTTTTTAACAATTCTTCCAAGGTTAAATCTCAGCTTTCCATTCTCTAACCTCATTTTGTTTTCCAATAACCTATAGTCTAGTTATTAACTCCATGTGTTACTCATTTTATTTAGTTCATATAATATTTGTTCTTTCGTGTCTGGCTTGCTTCACTCAACATAATGTCCTCAAGATTCATCCATGTTGTCATATGCTTGATGACTTCATTTCTACTACAACTGAATAATATTCCATTGTACGTATAAACCACAATTTCTTTATCCATTCATCAGTTGATGGACACCTGGGCTGTCTCCAGCTTTTGGCAATTGTGAGTAATGCCACTATGAACATTAGTGTGCAGATGTCTGTTCGTGTCCCAGCTCTCAGTTCTTCTGAGAATATACCTAGTATTGCTGAGTCACATGGCAGATCTATATTTAACTTCCTTAGGTACCACCAAACAATCTTCACAGTGGCTGTACCATTCTTCATTCCCACCAATAGTGAATAAGCATTCTTATCTGTCCACGTTCTCTCCAACATTTGTAGTTTTCTGTCTTTTTAGTAGTAGCTAATCTAGTAGGTATGAAATGATATCTCATTGTAGCTTTGATTTGCATTTCCCTAATCTCTAACGATGTTGAACATTTTTTCATGGTTTTTTTTTTTTTTGGTTTTTTTTTTTTTTTTTTTTTTTGCCATTTGTATTTCTTCTTTGGAAAAATGTCTATTTAACTCTTTTGCCCATTTTTAAATTGAGTCATTTGTTTTTTTATTGTTGAGTTTTAGGGTCTCTGTATCATGGATATTAAACACTTATCCAATGTGTAATTTCCAAATATTTCCTCTCATTGAGTTGGCTACCTTTTCACCCTCTTCACAAAGTGCTTTGGGTGAAGAAATGATTAATTTTGAGGAGGTCCCATTTATCTATGTTTTCCTTCTTTGTTCATGTTTTGGGTATAAGGTTTAAGAGACCACCACATACCTCAAGATCTTGAAGATGTTTTTCTAATTTATCTTGTAGGAGTTTTTATGGTCCTGGCTTTTCAGTTTAGGTCTTTGATCTATTTTGAGTTGATTTTGTATAGGGGGAGAGATAAGGGTCATCTTTCATTGTTTTGGTTATGTATATCTGGTTCTCCCAACACCATTTGTTGAAGAGACTGTTCTGTCTGAGAAAAAAATGAACTTGGTAGGTTTGTCAAAAAATAGTTGGCCATAGATGTCTATTTCTGGACTATCAATTCTATTCCACTGTTCAATATGTCTATCTTTATGTCAGTTCCATGCTATTTTGACCACTGTAGTTTTGTAGTTGTCTTTAAAGTCAGGAAGTGTGAGTCCACCGACTTTGTTCTTTTTAAAGATTTTTTAGCTATTCAGGGCCCCTTTCCCCCTTCCATAGATTTGGTAATTAACTTTTCTATGTCTGCAAAGTAGGCTGTTGGAATTTGTGTTGAGATTGCATTGAATCTATAAATCAATTTGGGTAGAATAGACAACTATATTCAGTCTCCCAATCCATGAACATGGGATGTCCTTCCATTTGTTTAGTTCTTTAATTTCTTTTAGCAATATATTGTAGTTTTCTAAGTACAGATCCTTTATATCCTTTGTTAAATTTCCAGGTCAGGGAGTGTGAGTCTTCCTATTTCACTCTTCTTTTTTAGGATCTTTTTAGCTATTTGGGTCCCCTTCTCTTTCAAATATATTTGCTAATTGAGTTTTCTATTTTTGTAAAGTAGGCTGTGGGAATTGTAATTGGGATTGCATTGACTCTAAATCAGTTTTGAAAAGATTAACATCTTCATAACATTTAGTCTTCCAATCCATGAGCACAGAATGTCCTTCCAATTGTTAAGGTCTTCTTTGAATTCTTCTAGCGGTGTTTTGTAGTTGTCTGAGTAAAGGTCCTTTATATATCTGGGTAAATTAATTCCTAGGAATTTGAGTCTTTTGCTATTTTAAATGGAATTTTTTTCTTGATTAACTCCTCAAATTGTTCATTACTAGTGTAATGAACTAGTAATTCTACTGATTTTGAGCATTGATCTTGTATCCTGTCACTTTGCTGAACTTGTTTATTAGCCCTAGTAGCTTTGTCATAGATATTTTGGAATTTTCCAAATATAGCATCATGTCATCTGTGAATAGTGAGAGCTTTACCAATTGGATGCCATTTATTTCTTTTTCTTGTCTTACTACTCTAGCTAGAACTTCTAGCACAATGTTGAAAAACAGTGGTGACAGTTTTTGTTCCCAATCTTAGAGAAAAAGCTTTCAATCTTTCCCCATTGAATACAATGTTTGCTGTGGGTTTTTCATATATACCTTTTATCATGCTGAGGAACTTTACTTTTATTCCTATCTTTAAAAGTGTTTTTTATCAAGAAAGGATGCTGGATATTGTCAAATGCCTTTTCTGCATCGATAGAGGTGATCATGTGTGTTTTTTCCTTCATTTGGCTAAGGTAGTGTATTACTTTAATTGATTTTCTTGTGCTGAACTACCTTTTCATACCTGGGATAAAACCCACTTGTAATTCATGTAATATGCTGTTAAATTCTATTTACAAGTATTTTGTTGATAGTTTTGCATCTATGTTCATTAGAGAAATTGGTTTGTAATTTTCTTTCTTGTAGTGTCTTTATCTGACTTTGGTATTAGGGTAATGTTGGCTTCATAAAATGTGTTGGGTAAAAGTTGTGAACTTCCAAAATAAACATGCCCCTCCACGAACATCTTGCATTGTTGTGGTACATTTGTTACAAACTATGCAAGCGCATTGTCAAAATATTACTTTGGTTTACTTTTCCCCAAAACCACCCTATTTTTTTAAAATACATTTTTATTACAGAGTTTCAAAACAATCATGCACATGTGTAGAAATCCCATACAACACCCCTTCACCAACACATTACACTGTGGTAGAATATTTGTTACAGATTATGAGATAATATCATCAGACTATTACCACCAACCATAGTCCATAGCATACATTTGGCACACTTTTTCCATACCCCCCATTATCAACACAATAAATCTTTGGCATTGATGCAGGAATACTTCAGTATTGCTGTTAAGCACAATCCATAGGTCACATAAATTGTATTTTTCCCATTCTTCTCCACATTCCCACCATCTTGCAATAATGACATATAACTGCTCTAGCTTACAGAAGGACAGTCTTGCATCTGTACTGTCAACCACAATTATCATCCACCTTTGGGGTCACTATGTTATTCAGTCCCTAGATTATTCTTTAGCATTCTTTCAATTGACATTTACTTCCCCAGATTATCCTTTTCAGCCATATTTCCATTTATAAAACAGGTGGCTTCTCCAGAAAAATAGCTAGAGGATAGGCTGAAACCGCTGAAAAAGATCTTCTAGGGTTTAGGACAGGAGGTGAAGGCTGCACACCACCCAGAGGAGAGAGGGACAGAAGAGGGAAATCGTGACTACAGAACTGTGAGTTGCAAGTAGCAGCTTCTGCTGCCGGTACCCTCCCCCACACTCTAGAAGATTTCTCGGGCCTCTGGGCCTTCGACCACAGACAAAGGGGGCTCCAGGGATCTACCACTCACGGAAAGAGCAGAGAGCGGGACACAGCATTAAGCTGACTCAGGTTCTGACCTGAAATTTGGGCTGCAGAGCCCCACGGACCCTTCCACACGGCGGTTTGCCCTGGGAGCCTAGAAAGAACTCGAGAAATCTGACCCTCGCAACCTCCCTTGCCTGGACTAATTGTTGAGGACACCACGGGAGAGGGGGGAGAGAGCCTGGGGCTGACCCTGCTTTGGATCCCACATTTGGTCTGCCCTGTCCCGAGAGCCCTTCCAGGCTGGGTGGGGCTGCGCCATTGTTTGCCTTGGAGCCTGCAAGGGGCTAAAGTTATACAAACCTCCCAATCTCCACCTCTACTAACAGGGACTAATTGTTGAGGATTCAGAAGGGAGTGGAAATATTTCCTAGCTGGGAAAAGGGGGGCACTACGAGAGAAGTCTGGAGAACTGTCTCAGAAAGTTTGAATCCAAGGGCTCTTAGCACCCAGACAGGAAGCTCTATCACATTGATCTGGTTTGTATCACAACAAATACGCTCCAACCAGGCATTGAATTGAGAGCTGCCAACAAGCGCCATCTACTGGCAGACCAATGAGGTGCACATAAGAAAATTAGTAAGTAAGAGAGGCTTTCCCTGGCCTCTATAGCCTCCCTGCCCAAGGCCTTAGGAAACAACTCTACAACCAATTACTGGGTCCAGTGCCCAGTTTTGAACAACCAGCAGAACAATCCTAACAATCAAGTTTGAGCCAAAAATCAAAGAGCAGTGGTAACTCACAGCCTCCTGCCACTAAAACCTTATTAAAAAAAAAGAGATAGAGCATCTAAGTAAAATACAAACTAACCAGATGCCTAAGCACCGGCAAAAAATTACGGGCAATACTAAGAAAATAGAAGACATGGCCCATGAAAAGGAATACAGCAAAGTCCCAGAAGAGATGCAGAAATTGAGAGAACTAATCAGTGAGATGAGCACACATTTCCAAAATCAAATTAATGAGATGAAAGAAAATATAGTTAAAGAGATCGATGACATCAAGAAGTCATTGCGCGAACGTAAAGAAGAATTTGAAATCATGAACAGAAAACTAACGGAGTTCATAGGAATGAAAGACACAATAGGTGAAGTAAAAAATACATTTGAAGCATACTACAGCAGACTCGAAATGATAGAAGAAAGAATAAGTGATACTGAAGACAGAGCAGCTAAAATTGAAGAGAGAAAAGAACAGAGGGAGAAAAGAATGGAAAAAATTGAGCAGGGGCTCAGAGAGTTGAATGACAACACTAAACGCAAGACATATGTGTCATGAGAGTTCCAGAAGGAGAAGAAAAGGAAAAGGCAGAAAGAGTATTTGAGGAAATAATGGCTGAAAATTTCCCAACTCTCACGAAAGAAATGAACTTACATGTCCAAGAAGCACACCGTACCCCAATAAGAATAAATCCAAATAGACCTATACCAAGACACATATTATTCAGAATGTCAAATGTAAAAGATAAAGAGAAAATTCTCAGAGCAGCAAGAGAGAAGCAAACGATCACGTACAAAACACATCCAGTAAGACTTTGTGCAGATTCCTCTTCAGAAACCATGGAGGCGAAAGACAGTGGTATGATACAATTAGGAAACTGAAAGAGAAAAACTGCCAGCCGAGAATTCTTTATCCAGCAAAACTGTCCTTCAAATATGAAGGTGAGTATAAAGTATTCAGAAACTAAGGGAGTTTGCAAAAAAAGAATCCAACTTTGCAGGAAATATTAAACGAAGCCGTAGAACCTGAAAGAAAAAGACAGGAGAGAGAGGCTTGGAGGAGAGTATAGAAGAAAGAAAAGCAGAACGGATAACCAAAATAGTAAAAAGAAAGACAAAATTAAGATGACATATGAAAACCAAAGAATAAAATGGAGAAAATAAATAGTGCATTTTCAGTAATATCATTGAATGTGAATGGATTAAATTACCCAATCAAGAGATACAAGCTGACAGAATGGATAAAAAAACATGAGCCATCCATATGCTGCTTACAAGAAACTCACCTCAGACACAACGACACAAGCCGGCTGAAAGTACAAGGTTGGAAAAAGATACTCCACGCGAATAATAAACAGAAAAGAGCAGGGGTAACTATACTAATATCAGACAAAACAGACTTCAAATGCAAAAAAGTGAAAAGAGATGCGGAAGGCCATTATATATAAATAAAAGGGATGATCCTCCAGGAAGATATAACAGTCATAAATATCTACGCACCTAACCAGGGTGCCCCAAAATATATGAGACAAACTCTGGCGAAACTGAAGGGAGAAATAGACATTCTACAATAATCATCGGAGACTTCAACACCTCTCTCACATCATTAGATAGAACAACTAGACAGAAGATTAACAGGGAAACAGAGAACTTGAACAATATGATAAACAAGTTAGACCTAACAGACATATACAGAACACTGCATCCAAGCTCAGCGGGTTATACATTCTTCTCAAGTGCCCATGGATCTTTCTCCAGGATAGACCACATGTTAGGTCACAATACAGCTCTCAATAAATATTGAAATTATACAAAGCACCTTCTCAGATCATAATGGAATAAAACTAGAAATCAATAACAGGAAAAAAGGTAATTTGCAAATGTGTGGAGACTGAACAACACACTCCTAAATATTCAGTGGGTCAAAGAAGAAATTGCAAGTGAAATCAGTAAATATATTGAGACAAATGAAAATGAGAACACAACGTATCAAAACTTATGGGATACAGCAAAGGCAGTCTTGAGAGGGAAATTTATAGCCCTAAATGCCTATATTAAGAAACAAGAAAGAGCTAAACTTAAAGATTTAACTGAACAACTTGAGAAACTAGAAAAAAAACAGCAAACCAATCCCAAAGCAAAAAGAAGGAAAGAAATAATAAAGATTAGAGCGGAAATAAATGAAAATGAGAACAGAAAAGCCATAGAGAAAATCAACAAAACCAAAAACTGGTTCTCTGAGAAGATCAATAAAATTGACAAAGCCCTCGCTAGACTAACAAAGAAAAAAAGAAGATGCAAATGAGTACAATCAGAAATGAAAGGGAGGAAATTACAAATGACCTCACAGAAATAAAAAGTATCATAAAAGGATATTATGAGAAACTCTATGCCAACAAAGTAGACAACCTGGATGAAATGGACAAATTTCTAGAAACTCATAACCAACCTACACTGACACAACAAGAAATACAAGAACTTAACAAACCAATCACAATTAAGGAGATTGAATCCGTCATCAAAAATCTCCCAGCAAAGAAAAGTCCAGGACCAGATGGTTTCACAGGTGAGTTCTACCAAGCATTTCTAAAAGAATTAACACCAATGCTGTTTAAACTCTTCCAAAAAATCGAAGAGGAGGGAAAATTACCCAACACATTTTATGAAGCCAACATCACCCTAATACCAAAGCCAGATAAAGATTCCACAAGAAAAGAAATTTACACACCAATCTCTTTCATGAACATAGATGCAAAAACTCTCAACAAATAATTGCAAATCGAATCCAACAGCATATCAAAAGACTTATACATCACGACCAAGTGGGATTTATTCCTGGTATGCAAGGCTGGCTCAACATAAGCAAATCAATCAATGTAATACACCACATTAACAAATTGAAGGAAAAAAACCACATCATCATCTCTATAGATGCAGAAAAGGCATTTGACAAAATCCAACCTCCTTTTTTGATAAAAATACTTCAAAAGATAGGAATAAAAGGAAATTCCTCAATATGATAAAAGGCATATATGAAAAACCCACAGCCAACATCATACTCAATGGGGAAAGGTTGAAAGCTTTCCCCCTAAGATCAGGAACAAGACAAGGATGCCCACTGTCACCATTGTTGTTCAACATTGTACTAGAAGTTCTAGCTAGGGCAATTAGACAAGACAAAAAAATTAAAGGCTTCCAAATAGGATAAGAGGAAGTAAAACTCTCACTGTTTGCGGATGACATGATCCTGTATTTAGAAAATCCTGAAGTATCCACAACAAAGCTACTTGAACTAATAAATGAGTTCAGCAAAGTGGCAGGATATAAGATCAACACGCAAAAATCAGTAATGTTTTTGTACAGTAGTACTGAACAACCTGGTGAGGAAATCAGGAGGAAAATTCCATTTTCAATAGCAACAAAAAGACTCAAATACCTAGGAGTTAATTTAACCAAGGAAGTACAGGACCTATATGCAGAAAACTACAAAACAATGCTAAAAGAAATTTTAAAAGACCTAAACAAATGGAAAGACGTTCCGTGTTCATGGATTGGAAGAATAAATATCATGAAGATGTCAATCTTGCCCAAACTGATTTATAGATTCAATGCAATACCAAACAAAATCCCAACAGCTTACTTTACAGAATTAGAGAAGGCAATTACCAATTCATCTGGAAGGGTAAGTGCACCCGAATAGCCAAAAGCATTCTAAAAAAGAAGAGCAATGTGGGAGGAATTTTGCTGCCTGACCTTGAAACATATTACAAAGCTACATTGGTCAAAACAGCATGGTACTGGCATAAAGATAGACATATCGATCAGTGGAATAGAATTGAGAATCCAGAAATAAACCCTCACCTGTACAGTCAACTGGTTTTTGACAAATCTACCAAGCCCACGCTGATGGGAAAAAACAGTCTCTTCAACAAATGGTGTTGGGAGAACTGGATATCTATAACCAAAAGAATGAAAGAGGACCCCTATCTCACCCCCTATACAAGAATCAACTCAAAATTGATCAAAGGTCTAAATATAAAAGCCAGGACCATAAAACTACTGGAAGAAAATGTAGGGAAACATCTTCGAGACCTTGTAGTAGGTGGTGGTTTCTTGGACCTCACACCCAAAGCACGTGCAACAAAGGAAAAATTAGATAAATGGGACCTCCTCAAAATTAAACATGTTTGCACCTCACAGGAATTTGTCAGAAGGGTGAAAAGGCAGCCAACTCAATGGGAAAAAATATTTGGAAATCACATATCTGATAAGGGTTTAATATCCAGGATATATAAAGAGATGTTACAACTCAACAATAAAAAGACAAATGACCCAATTAAAAAATGGGCCAAAGATTTGAATAGACATTTCTCTGAAGAAGAAATACAAATGGCAAAAAAACACATGAAGAAATGCTCAACATCACTCATGATTAGGGAAATGCAAATCAAAACTACAATGAGATATCATTTCACACCTATCAGAATGGCCACTATTAAAAAGACAGAGAACTACAAGTGTTGGAGAGGATGTGGAGAGATAGGAACACTTCTTCACTGTTGGTGGGAATGCAGGATGGTACAACCACTATGGAGGACCGTTTGGCAGTTCCTAAAGAAGTTGAATATAGACTTGCCATGTGACCCTGCAATACCACTACTAGGTATATACCCAGAAGAACTGAGAGCAGTGACACGAACAGACATCTGCACACCGATGTTCATAGCCACATTATTCACCATTGCCAAAAGTTGGAAACAACCCAGGTGTCCATCAACAGATGAATGGATAAACATACTGTGGTCTATTCACACAATGGAATATTATGCAGCTGTAAGAAGAAATGAAGTCATAAAGCATATGGCAACATGGATGAACCTGGAGGACATTATGTTGAGTGAAGCAAACCAGACACAAAAGGAGAAATACTGTATGAATGCATTACTATGAACCAAATATATTGTGTAAAATATTGTTTGAGTCACACACACACACACACAAAAAATATATATATATATATATATATTACATTTAATTGAGAAATGTAAAAAAAATTAAAAAATAATAAAAAATAAAAAAATAAAACAGCTGCTACTCACTATAATGTGTTACCATCAACTCTATTCATTTCCACTTTTCAGTCAAATTAATTAAAACTTCTGCATACATTAAGCATCAGTAGTTCTTCTGAACCCACCTCTTATCTCCTCATAACCTGTTCTCTAGGTTTTAACTCCATGTGTTTATTCTTCGTATTTATTTCATATTAATGAGACTGTGTGTATTAGTCAGCTAAAGGGGTGCTGATTCAAAATACCAGAAATTGGTTGGTTTTTATAAAGTATTTATTTGTGGTAGGAGCTTAAAATCTCAAGGCCCTAAAGAGTCCAACTTAAGATACCATAAGAGGTACTTTCTCACCCAGAGTCTGTTGCCATGTGTTGATGCAAGATGACAGGTGATTTCTGCAAGGGTTCAGTCTTCCTCCTCCCAAGGCTCTGTGGTCCCAGCTTCTTCCAATCTCAACCGCAGGCTGGGACAAGCTTTGTCTCTCTTTTGGGGCTTGTTTCTCTTCTGGCTCAGCTGCTCTGCTCTCTCCACAAGACCAGCTGTAAACTGTAAGGCGAATGGCTCGTCTCTCTTCCCGGGGCCTTTGCCATGTCTAATGGAGCCTTCTCATGTATCTGCTTCTCTGTGTTTACTTTCCAGGCTCCAGAATCAAAACTCCAACTGTCCCCTCTACCTTGTCATTTTCTCTGTGAAAAATAGAGACGTCCTACTGACATGGCCCAATCAAAGCCCTAGTCATAATTTAATCAAGTAAAAGTGAAACCTCTGAATTCAATACAATCTAAGGGTATCGCTAGCCCAGAGGAACAGATCAATTTACAAACATAATTAGTATTTCTTTTTGGAATCCAACAATAATTTCAAACTGCCACACCATGCAATATATATCCTTTTGTGTCTGGCTTACTTCACTTGTATAATGTCTTCAAGATTCATCCATGTTATCATATATGTCCCAATTTCATTTCTTCTTACTGCAGCATAGTATTCTATCATAAGTCTATACTACATTTTGTTTATCCATTCATTGTTTGATTGTCAGTTGGGTTGTTTACATCTTTTGGCAATTGTGAATAACGCCACTCTGAACATTGGTGTGTAGATGTCTGTTCATGTCACAGTTTTCAGTTCTTCTAGCTGTATTCCTAGTAGAGGAATTCCTGGATCATATGACAGTTCTATAATTAGCTTTCTGAGGAACCGCCAAACTGTCCCACAGAGGTTGCACCATTTTACAGTCCCACCAACAGTGAAGAGTGTTCCTATTTTGCCACACCCTCTCCAGCACTTACTGTTTTCTCTTTTAATACTGGCCATTCTGTGCAGTGTTAGATGATATCTCATTTTTTTTTGATTTGCATTTCCTTCATAGCTAGTGATATGGAATATATTTTCATGTGCTTTTTGGCCATTTGTATTTCTTCTTTGGAGAAATTTCTATTTAAATCTTTTGCCCATTTTTTAATTCAATTGCTTGCTCTTTTATTTTTGAGTTGTGTGATCCTTTTATATAGAATGGAAATCAAGACCTTATCAAACATGTGGTTTCCAAATATTTTCTCCCATTGAGTGGGCTATCTTTTCACATTCTTGATGTAGTTCTTTAAATCACAATAGTGTTTTTAAGTTTGAGGAGGTCCCATTTATCGATGTTTTCCTTCATTACTCATGCTTTCTGTATAAGGTTTAAGAATCCACCGCCTATCACCAGGTCTTGAAGATGTTTCCCTACATTTTCTTCTAGGAGCTTTATGGTTCTTTTATATTTAGGTCTTTGCTCCATTTTGAGTTAATTTTTGTATAAAATGTGAGATAGGGGTCCTCTTTATTTCCTTTTTAAAGATTTGTTTTATTTATTTACCTCCAACCCACCCCCCACCCCCACTGTTTGTGCTCACTGTCTGCTCTCTGTGTCGATTCGTTGTGTCCTCATCTCTTTTTTTTTTTTTTTAATGGGGCAACAGGAATGGAAACTGGGGCCTCCCATGTGAGAGGGAGGTGCCCAATCACTTGAGCCACCTCTGCTTCCCACTTGGTGTGTCTCTCGTTGTATTTCCTCATAGTATCTCTTCGTTGTGTCATCTAGTTACATCAGCTCGCTGTCTTGCTTGTTTTCTTTAGGAGACACTGGGAACTGAACCCAGAACCTCCCATGTGGTTGGCAGGTGCCAAACTGCTTGAGCCACATCCACTACCCCTCTTTCTTTTGGCTGTAGATATCCAGTTCTCCCAGCACCATTTGTTGAATAGACTGTTCTGCCCCAGATGGGTGGATGTGACAGGCTTATCAAAAATCACTTGACCATGGATGTGAGGGTCTGTTTCTTAACCATCCAATTCGGTTGCATTGGTCTATGTGTCTATCTTTATGCCAATACCATGCTGTTTTTACCACTGTAGCTGGTAATATGATTTAAAGTCTGGAAGTGAGAGTTTTCCAACTTTGCTTTTCCTTTTTAAGATGTTTCTGGCTATTCGGGGCCTCTTACCCTTGCAAATAAATTTGATAATTGTGTTTTCCATTTGTTTAAAAAATGCTTGTGGAATTTTTATTGGGATTGCATTGAATCTGTATACCAATTTGGGTAGAACTGACATCTTAATGATATTTAGTCTTCCAATCCATAAGCATGGAATGTTCTTCCATTCCATGCTTTTAGGTCTTTTAAAATTTTAGGTCTTTTAAATTTTTTTCTAGCAATGCATTATAGTTTTCTGAATACAAGTGCTTTACATCCTTGGTTAAGTTTATTCCTAAATATTTGATTCTTTTAGTTGCTATTGTAAAATGGATTTTTTTTCCTGACTTCCTCAGATTGTGCATTACAATCATATAGAAACACCACTAATTTTTCCATATTGATCTTGTATCCTGACACTCCACTGAAATGTTTTATTAGCTCTAGCAACTTTATTGTAGATTTTTCGGGACTTTCTAGATATAGGATGATATCATCTGCAAATAGTGAAAATTTTACTTCTTCCTTTCTGATTTGGATGTCTTTTATTCCTTTTTCTTGCCTGATTGCTCTAGCTAGAACCTCTAGCACTGTATTGAACAGTGGTGACAGTGCTTATCCTTGTCTTGTCCCTGAATTCAATGGGAAAGCTTTCAGTCTTTCACCATTGAGTACAATGTTAGCTGTGGGTTTTTCATATATGGCCTTTATCATGTTGAGAAAGTTTCCTTCAATTCCTATCTTTTGTAGTATTTTCATCAAGAATGGATGCTGTATTTTGTCAAATGCCTGTTCTGCATGAATCAATAAGATCATGTGATTTTTCTTTTTGATTTATTCAGGTGGTGTATTACGCTGATTGATTTTTTTGTGTGTGTTGAACCATCCTTGTATGCCTGGTATGTAACCCACTTGATCATGATGAATAATTCTTAGCAAGTATTTTATTGAGGATTTTTGCATCCATATTCATTAGATAAATGGGTTTATAATTTTCTTTTTTCATAATATCTTTATCTGGCTTTGGTATTGGGGTGATATTGGCTTCATAGAATGAATTTGGTAGTGTTCCTTCTTATTCAGTTTTTTGGAAGAGCTTGAGTAATGTTGGTGTTAAATCTCCCTTGAATGCTTGGTAGAACTCACCTGTGAAACTATCTAGTCCTGGGCTTTTCATTTTGGGGAGTTATTTGATGACTGTTTCAATCTCTTTATTTGTGGTTGGTTTGTTGAGGTCTTCTATTTCTTCTAGGGTCTCTGTAGGTTGTTTGTACATTCCTAGGAATTTTTCCATTTTGTCTACATTGTCTAGTTTTTTAGAAGACAGTTGTTCATAGTATCCTCTTATGATCTCTTTTTTTTCTGTGGAGTCAGTAGTAATGTTCCCATTTTCATTTTCTATTTCATTTATTTGCATCTACTCTCTTTTTTCTTTGTCAGTCTAGCTAAGGGTTTGTCGATTTTGTTAATCTTCTTGAAGACCCAAATTTTGGTTTTGTTCATTCTTTCTATTGTTTTTATGTTCTCAATTTCATTTATTTCTGCTCTGATCTTTGTTATTTCTTACTTTCTACTTGCTTTGGGATTAGTTTGCTGTTCTTTTTCTAGTCCTCCAGCTGTGTAGTTAGGTCAATGATTTTAGCTCTTCCTTCTTTTTTAATATAAGCACTAAGGGCTATAAATTTCCTTCTCAGCACTGCCTTCACTGCATCCCATAGGTTCTGATATGTTGTATTCTCACTGTCATTCATCTCAAGATATTTATTGATTTATCTTGAAATTTCTTCTTTGAACCACTGATTATTTAAGAGTTTGTTGTTTAATTTCCATATATATGTGAATTTTCCCTTTTTCTGCCTCTTGTTGATTTCCAATTTTATTCCATTATGCTCAGAGAAAGTGTTTGTATAATTCCAATCTTGTTGAATTTATTGAGATCATTTTGTGATCCAGGTCTATCCTGGAGAAAGACCAATGAGCACTTTAAAATGATGTATATCCTGTTGTTTTGAGGTGCAGTGTTCTGTATATGTCTTTTAGGTGTAGTACATTTATTATATTATCCAAGTTCTCTGTTTCTTTATTGATCCTCTGCCCACTTGTTCTTTCCAATGCTGAAGATGGTGTATTGAAGTCTTCAACTATTATTGTAGAGATCTGTATTTCAGTTTTGCCAGTGTTTGACTCATGTACCTTGGGGCATCCTGGTTAGGTGCATATACATTTATGACTGTTATTTCTTCCTAGTGAATCACCCCTTTAATTAATATGTAATCTCCTTCCTTGTCTCTAATAACAATTTTGCTTTTAAAGTCCATTTCATCCAATAAATATAGATAAACCAGCTTTTTTGCTTTTTGTTTGTTTGTTTGTTTGTTACTGCATGGGTGGAATATCTTTTTCCAACCTTTCACTTTCAATCTATTGGTATCCTTGGGTCTAAGGTGAGTCTCTTGCAGACAGCATATAGATGGTTCGTATTTTCTTATGCATTCTACCAGTCTTTCTCTTTTGTTTGGGGAGTTTAATCCATTAATATTCAATGTTATTCCTGTAAAGGCAGTTCTTATTTCACCCATTTTGACCTTTGGGTTTTATTGGTCATTTTAGTTTCACCACTCTTTTGACACTTTTAGTTACTGTTACTGATACAATCATTGTTTCTAAACTCTATTCAAAACCTCTTCTGTCTTTTCTTTTCTGGCTGTAACACTCCCTTTAGTATTTCCTGCAAAGCCAGTTCTTTGTAATAAACT
>JAKSZT010053881.1:5892914-6168907 GCA_026826555.1 Tolypeutes matacus
GAGGGAGGGGGGAGGCTAGAGGAGAAGGCCAACATGTCCAAATAAGGTTATGGCTGTGAGGGAATGCTGTGATAGGCTGAGAGAAATGGGGAAGTTGGGTCCGGGAAGAAGGTGGGGCGTAGTGCCCAGCAAACGCCTGAGGCAAGGTTTGGCTTGGGTAAACATTACCTCATGAAGTAAGTAATGCCTTTACTGTAATAATGGTGAGTGTTAATGGATTAAAATCCCCAATCAAAAGAATAGGCTGACAGAATGGATAAGAAAACATGAGCCATCCATATGCTGTCTGCAAGAGATTCACTTTAGACCCAAGATGCAATTAGACTGAGAGTGAAAGGTTGGAAAATGATATTTCATGCAAATAGTAACCAAAAGAAAACAGGGGTAGCTATATGGTGTCAGACAAAACAGACTTTAAATGCAAAAAAGTGATAAGAGATGCAGAAGGCCATTATATATTAATAAAAGAGACAATCCACCAAGATGGAGTAACAGTCATAAATATCTATGCACCTAACTAGGGTGCCCCAAAATACATGAGGCAAACTCTGGCAAAACTGAATGGAAAAATAGATGTCTGTACAATAAAAGTTGGAGACGTCAACATATCACTCATATCAACAGATAGAGCAACTAGACAGAAGATCAACAAGGAAACAGAGAACTTGAACAATATGATAAACAAGCTGGATCTGACAGACATATACAGAACACTGCACTCCAAATCAGCAGGTTATACATTCTTCTCAAGTGCTCATGGATCTTTCTCCAGGGTAGACCTATGTTGGGTTACAAAGCAGGTCTCAATAAATATAAAAATATTGAAATTATACAAAACACTTTATCTGATCATAATGGAATGAAACTGGAAATCAATTATAAGCAAGAAAGGGGAAATTTTACAAAAATATCGAGGCTATACAAAACAGTCCTAAACAATCAGTGAGTCAAAGAAGAAATTGCAAGAGAAATTAGTAGATATCTCATGAAAAATGAAAATGAGAATACAATGTATCAAAACTTATGGGATATAGCAAAGGCAGTACCAAGAGGGAAATTTATAGCCCTAATTGCCTATATTTAAAAAAAGAGCTAAAAGTCAAACACCTAACTGAATACCTGGAGGAAACAAACAGCAAGCCAATCCCAAAGCAAGCATAGAGAAAGAAATAACAAAAATTAGAGCAAAAATAAATGAAATTGAGAAGAAAAAAGCAAAGAGAAAATCAACAAAACTAAAAGTTCATTCTTTGAGAAGATCAATAAAATCAATAAACCCTTAGCAAGACTAACAAAAAAAAAAGAGGAGACAAAAAAATAAAATTAAGAATGAAAGGAGAGACATTACAACTGACCCACAGAAATGGAAAAGGGATATTATAAGAAACTGTATGCCAACAAATTAAACAAGCTAGATGAAAGGGACAAATACCTAGAAATGCATGACTATACCGACTCTACAAAAAAAACACAAGAACTCATCAAACCAATCACAAGCGAAGAGATTGAATCAGTCGTCAAAAATCTTCCAAAAGGGAAGCGGCTGTGGCTCAATCAGTAGGGCTCCCGTTTACCATATGGGAGGGCCCAGGTTCGGTTCCCGGGGCCTCCTGGTGAAGGCAAGCCCGCCCGCACGGCGTGGTTAGCTGACCCAGCGAGCACAAGCAGCAAGGGGGGGATAAATGAATAAATAAATAAAATCTTTAAAAAAAAAAAAAAAATCTTCCAAAAAAGAAAAGTCCAGGACCAGATGTCTTCACAGGTGAATTCTAACAAGCATTTCAAGAAGAAGTAATAACAATCCTGTTTAAATTCTTCCAAAAAATTGAAAAGGGAAGGAAATTACCCAACACATTTTATGGAGCCAACATCATCCTAACACCAAAATCAGATAAAGATACTACAAGAAAAGAAAACTACAGACCAATCTCTTGAATGAACATAGTTGCAAAACTCAACAAAATACTTGCAAATAGAATCCAGAATGATATAAAAACAATTATACATCATGTCCAAGTGGTATTTATTCCTGGTATGCAAGAGTGGTTCAATGTAAGAAAAGTGAAGAGAAGACAGGGACATTTCTAAAGGCGCTACTTTGGATATATATAGAATGGGAAGGTATTCTGAGTCATCTAGGAGGGGATTGGAAAGCAAGAGGAGCCAAAGGAAAACCGTGAGTTGCTTAACCCTGTGGCTGGAAACAGCACATATACTCTGCCCTCAAGGCAGAGCCCCTGGCTTGTTCCTGCCAGCAGACTAGGAGGGGGTGTTCCTGCAGACATTCTTTTTGTTTTAGGTTTTCTTGGATCTGTGTTTTTTTGTTTTTTTTTTTAAGATTCCTTTTTTACCCCCTTATTTTACTAAGACCTGGTTCATCACCTGCAGAGGGCAGGCTGCAGGGTGATTGACTGATGAACACCAGCAGCCTGAGAAATTTCTTAGGGGCATAAGAGAGAATGCTGTTTTTTTTCCTTGGTTGCTTTTTTTTTTTTTTAATTGCTGTTTTGTTTCTTGTTTGTTGTATTTCCCCTTTCTTTGCCCCGCCCCCTGCTTATTCTTTTACAGATTTTTCTACCTATGTTATTTCTTTTCATTTTTCTATCTTGTTTTCCTATCACTATACCTCTTTTTGTTTGAACTTCAATTTTTTTTGTTTCTATTTCTCTCTTTTTTTCTTTATGTTTTAACTTTTTCTTTTATTGTTTTTTCTTTTTTCTTTTCCTCTCCTCGTCATTCCAGCCTTTTAATTCATTCTTTTTATTTATCTCTATTTTGTTTCTCATTTCACTTTTTCTATTCCACTTTTTTATTCTTAATCCTCTGTACTTTTTTTTATTTTTTACTTGTGTTAGTTATTTATTTTCCTAGGTCTTGTACAGTTCTTTGTCTACCTTTTCTATTATTACTACTACTATTCTTTTTCTCTTTTCTCTTTCCTTTTCTCTGGTCTTAATTTTTTTTTTCAAGGAAACATAAACAACAGCAAGGAAATAGAGTAAGAGGAATGAAGTGTCAAAGAGAAACCTTACCACATGCACAAAACAACAACAAAATAAACCCTGGAGTAGAAAGAGAAGCTAACCAACAGAATAAGCCCATCAAGATAAACAGATGCCTAAACAGCAACAAAAAATTACAAGCAATACTAAGAAACAGGAAGACATGGCCCAGTCTAACGAACAAACTGAAAAACAGGAGGCGATGCAGAACATGGAACAACCAATCAGAGATGTCCAAACAAATATCATGAATCAGTGAAGTGAAGGAAGAAATTAAGCATATTAAGAAGACACTGGGAGAACATGCCAAAGAAGTGGTAAACATACATAAAAAATAATGGATATATGGTGCTGAATGGCACAATGCAAGAAATCAAAAATACACTGGAAGCACATAACAGCAGATTTGAACAGGCAGAGGAAAGAATCAGTGATGTGGAGGACAGTACATCTAAAATTAGACAAACAGTAGAACAGATAGATTAAAAGGATAGGAAAATCCAGCAGGGACTTAAGGACTTGAATGACAACACACAATGCACAAACATATGCATTATAGGAATCCCAGAGAGAAAAGGGTAGGAAAAGGGGAAAGAAGGAGTCTTGGAGAAAATAATAGCTGCAAATTTCCCAACTCTATTGAGTGACATAGACATACATGTACAAGAAGAGCAGCACACCCCAAACAGTATAAATCCTAGCAGGCCTATCCCAAGACATACACTTGTCAAATTGTCCAGTGCTCAAGACAGAGAATACTGAAAGCAGCAAGAGAAAAGATATCCATCCCCTACAAGGGAAGCTCAATAAGATTAAGTGCTGATTTCTCATCTGAAACCACGGAGGCAAGAAGGCAGTGGTATGACATAGTTAAGGTACTAAAAGAAAAAAACTTCCAGCCAAGAATTCACTATCCAGCAAAGCTCGCATTCAAAAATAAGGGAGAGTTCAAAATATTCACAGATAAACAGAATTTAAGAGAGTATGTCAATAAGAAACCTGGACTTCAAGAAATACTAAAGGGAGTTTCTGCAGGTTGAAAGGAAAAAACAGGAGAGGGAGAGTTGGAGGAAAGTGTAAGAACAACCAAAAAGATAAGAGAAATAAAAACAATATATGACATACATGAACCTAAAGGAAATATGGCTAACATAAGTAATTCCTTGACAGTAATAACATTGAATGTTAATGGATTAAACTTTCCAATCAAGAAACACAGATTGCCAGAATGGATAAGGATATTTGACCCATCTATATGCTGTCTACAAGAAACTCCCCTTAGACCCAGGGACACAAGGAGGCTAAAAGTGAATGGCTGGAAAATAATCTTACAAGCAAACAATGACCAAAAAAAGGTGGGAGTAGCTATACTAATTTCAGGTAAAATAGACTTTAAATGCAAAACTATTGTAAGAGACAGAGAAAGCCACTATATATTAATTAAAAGGGTGATCTATCAAGAAGAAAGAACAATCATAAACATTTATGCACCTAACCAGGGCACCTCAAAATACATGAGGCGAACATTGAAAAAATTAAGTGAAGAAATAGATGCCTCTACAGTTATAGTGGGGAACTTCAATAAACCATCATCACCATTAGAAAGAACATCTCGACAGAGGATCAGTAAAGAAACGGAAACCTTGAATAATACATTAGAGGATCTGGACCCAATAGATGTATATATTACACACCAATACAGCAGGATATACATTCTTCTCAGGTGCACATGGATCACTCTCCAGGATAGACTACAGGCTTGACCACAGAACAACTCTCAGTGAATTCAGAAAGATCGAAATTATACAAAGTGATTTCTCTGACTACAATGGAAGGAAGCTGGAAATCAGTTTAGGAGCAGAGAAGCAGATTAAGCACAAAGATATGGAAGTTAAACAACACACTCTTAGCATCAGTGGGTCAAGGAGGAAATTGCAAAAGAAATCAGTAACTACCTTGAATGAAAATGACAACACAATGTATCAAAACCTATGGGATGCAGCAAAAGATGTACTGAGAGGGAAAATTCATAGCCATAAATGCTTATATTAAAAAACAGAAAGAACTAAATTCAAAGACCTAACTGCACAACTGGAGGAATTAGAAAAAGAACAACAAAGTAACCCCAAAACAAGTAGAAAAAAGAAAATAACAAAGATTAGAGCAGAACTAAATGAAATTGAAAATAAGAAAGCACTAGAAAAAATAAAACCAAAAGCTGGTTCTTTGAGAAGATTAATGAAATTGACAAACCCTTAGCTAAACTAACAAAAAAAGAGGGAAGATGCAAATACATAAAATAAGAAATAAGGAAGGGGATATCACTACTGACCCCACACAAATAAAAAGTATCTTAAAAGGATACTTTTGAAAATTTGTATGCCAACAAGATGGATAATTTAGAGGAAGTGGACAAATTCCTAGAAACACACAAAGAGCCTACCTTGACTAAAGAAGAAATTGATGAACTCAACAGACCAGTCACAAGTAATGAGATTGAATTAGTCATCAAAAACCTCCCTGCTAAGAAGAGCCCAGGACCAGATGGCTTCACAGGTGAATTCTACCAAACATTCTGAAAAGAACCAACACCAATCCTGCTGAATCTTCAGCAATCCTGCTGAAGAGAAGATTGCCTAACTCATTCTATGATACCAACATCACTCTCATACCAAAGCCAAACAAAGATTCCATGAAAAAGGAAAACTACAGACCATTCTCTCTAATGAACCTAGATACTAAAATCCTCAACAAAATACTTGCTAATCATATTCAACAACACATCAAACAAATTATACACCATGACCAAGTGGGTTTCATCCCTGGTATGCAAGGATGGTTCAACATAAGAAAATCAAACAATGTAATACACCACATAAAGAGATTGAAAGAAAAAAAATCACATGATAATTTCTATAGATGCAGAAAAAGCATTTGACAAAATAAAGCACCCTTCCCTAATAAAAACACTTCAAAAGATAAGAATAAAAGGAGACTTCCTCAACATGATAAAGGGTATATATGAAAAACTCACAGCTAATATCATATTCATTGGTGAAATCCTAAAAGGTTTACCTCTAAGACCTGGAAAAAGACAAGGATGCCCACTGTCACTGCTCTTATTTAACATTGTGTTAGAAGTACTTTGCTCAAGCACTTAGGCAAGAAAAAGATATAAAAGTCATCTGAATTGGAAAGGAAGTAGTAAAAATTTCACTATTTGCAGATGATCATGATCCTATATCTCAAAAGCCCCAAGAAATCTACAGCAAAGTTTCTAGAGCTTATAAATGCTATCAGTAAAGTGGCAGGTTATAAAGTTAATGTGCCAAAATCAATAACATTTCCATACACCCAATAATGAACAATCTGAAGAGGAAATCAAGAAAAAAATCCCATTTACAATAGCAACAAAAAGAATCAAATACTTAGGAATAATTTTAACTAAAGATGTAAAAGACTTGTATGCAGAAAACTACTCAATACTATTAAAAGAAATCAAAGAACACCTAAATAAATGGAAGAATATTCCTTGTTTAAGGATAGGAAGACTAAATATCTTATGTCTATCCTACCCAAACTGATTTACAGATTTAACGCAATCCCAATAAAAATTACCACAGCATTTTTCACTGAATTAGAAAAGCTAACAATGAAATTTACTTGGAATGGCAAGGGGCCTCGAATAGCCAATATTTCAATGAAATATTGAAAGAAGAAAGAAAGAAAGAAAGAAAGAGAGAGAGAGAGAGAGAGAAAGAAAAAGAAAAGGAAGGAAGGAAGGGAGGGAGGGAGGGAGGGAGGGAGGGAGGAAGGAAGGAAAAGAAAGAAACAGGAAGAATCACACTACCTAACTTTAAAACATTCTACAAATGCATAGTATTGGCACAAGGATGGACATACTGACCAATGGAACACAATCGAGAGTTCTGATACAGATCCTCATATATACAGTCAACTGATATTTGACAAGGCCACCAGGCATGCTCAACTGGTAGAGAATGGCCTCTTCAACAAATGGTGTTTGGAGAACTGTATATCTATATCCAAAAGATTTAGAGAGGAACACCACCTCACACCTTATACAAAAAGTAACTCAAAATGGTTCAAAGATCTAAATATAAAGCCAAGCCAATAAATATCTTGGAAGATAATGTAGGAAAGCATCTACTAGATCTTGTATTAGCAAATGGTTTTATGAACTTTACACCCAAAGCACAAGCAACAAAAGAAAAAATAAATGGAACATCCTCAAAATTAAAAACTTTTGCATCTCAAAGTAGCTCGTCAAGAATGTGAAAAGGCATTCACGTTCTTGAGTAAAAGGCATTTTACTCAATGGGAGAAAATACTGGGCAACAATATATCTGATAGGGGCCCAATATCCAACATATATAAAGAAATCCTACACCTCAAAAGTAAAAAAAAAAAAAAAAAACCAGACAACTCATTTGAAAAACGGCAAGTGACTTGAATAGACACTTCTCCAAAGAAATAAAGATGGCTAAAAAGCACATGAAAAGATGCTTAACATCACTAGCTATTAGGGAAGTATTTGTATTAGGTATTTGATTTGTATTAGGGAAGTACAAATCAAAACTACAATGAGATATCATCTCACACCCATTAGACTGGCAGCTATTAAAAAAAAATGAGGACTACAAGTGTTGGAGAGGATGTGGAGGAACGGGACCCTTATCCACTTCTGGTGGGAATGTAGAATGGTGCAGCCATTGTGAAGGACAGTTTGGAGGTTCCTTAGGAAGCTAACTACAGAACTGTCATATGAGCCATTAATCCTACTGCTATGTATATACCCAGAAGAATTGAAAGCAGGGACACAAACAGATATATGCACACCAGTATTCAAAGCAGCATTATTCACTATTGCCAGAAGTTGGAAACAACCCAAATGTCCATCAACAGATGAATGGATAAACAAATTGTGGGATATACATACAATGGAATATTACTCAGTTGTAAGAAGAAATGCAGTATTAACCCACGGGATAACATGGATGAATCTTGAAGACCTTATGTTGAGTGAAGCAAGCCAAGCACTGACTGACAAATATTACATGACCTCACTGATATGAATTAAACAAATTGAACAAACTCACAGAACTAGAGTCTGGAAGGTAAGTTTACAGGAGACAGAAAGGGAGAAGAAGGTTGTAAACCAATGTCCATATGGGCCAAATCTATGATAAGGTGGAAGGGTGTAAGGGTGCAGTGGATAGGCATGACAGTGGTGGTTGGTGCTAGTGGGTTGGACAGTGCTGGTTTGTGAGGGGGCTTGGGTGAGGAGGGTGGGGTGGACTGTCCACGGAAATGGGGGGAGGGTTGGGGGAGGGAGTAGGTGAACTCTGGGGATTTGTAGGTATGTGGTTGAAACTTCAACTTTGGGAATTTTCTTTTGGGAAATATGGCAGGGGAGGGTTACTGGTTTAGGGTGTTGGATGTGGGGGGCATGCGGGACAGGGCACACCTGGGGCAGGCTTCTAGGGAGTATCTGAGTGATCATCTTTGCATACTGTGTTATATCAGTGGGCAGAGACCCACATAATGAGCGAAAAGGTGTTGGACTCCCATCCTGGGGAGTTCTGCTATGTTCTCAAATGGAGGGACAGGAGTCTCTCGAGAGCATAAGCAATGCCTAATAGGGGAGGACAGGTCAGTATGTCAAGTCCTCAATATTGTTGCAAGTAACTATGAGTCTTATTCTTCAAGGAGTGAAGCTTGGTGGTTGCTGTGGGTCCCGAGGAGAGGGAGAGGGAGGAACAGAATAGATGGAACATGGGGCATTTTGGGGGTGATGGAAGTGTTCTACATAATCTTGCAATGATGGATACAGGCCATGTTAAATTTCATCAAACTTTATAAAAGCATATGGCCCAAAATGTAAACCATAATGTAAATCATTGACCATAGTTAGTAGCAATGTTTCATTATTAGTACATCAACTGTAACAAATGTACTATCCACATGTAAAATGTTATTAATAGAGGAAAGGGAGAAAGGGGGAGGATTTGGGGTATTTGGGAATCCCCTATAGTCTGTATGTCACTTTTCTGTAACTTAAAGCCTCTTTGAAGACAAAATGAAAAAAAATAAGACTCTGGGGTAATAAATGGAAGAAAATGTCACTGTATGTATAAGACAACAGATCTTACACTGATGAAAGACATAATGTCAAAAAAAATTATTTAATTTTATGTTTTAAATTATATTTTATTCCAATTTTTTTATTTTTTTTATTTTGTTCTTTTTTAAACTATCATTATTATTTCATTTACTTATTAATTGTATTTGGTTATTTTGTTGACTTCATTTTTGGAGAAGTTTTGGATCACAGAAGGGTTACAACTGTGGCAGGGGAAGATCATTGGTGTGGGGTGTCAGTGATGGGGGATGCATGGGAGGAAGTTCACCTGGGACATACCTATAAGGCATATAAATGTATTCAAGTGTTCATGGTGCATTGTCACGGTGAGTGGAGATTCACACAATAACCAAAAGAATATCAAATTCCCATCCTGGGGAGCTCTGCCACATCCTCTAATGGGACAGCAAGAATACCCCAAGTACAGGGGCAGTGACTAGTGAAGTAGGATGAACCATTGATGGTCCCTTGGTATTGATGACTGTACTTATGAACCTTTACTTTTGAAATTGAAACTTAGCCTAGTATTATAGTGTGCCTAAGAGTTACCTCCTGCGAGCCTCCTTGTTTCTCTAATGTGGCCTTTTTCTAAGCCAAACTCAGCATATAAATGCATTACCTTCCCTCCCCCCCCCCCCCCACATGGTACATGACTACTGGGGATGAGCCTCCCTGGCACCGAGGGATTACTACCAAGAACCAACTAGCAACACAACTGGAAAAAGACCTCGACCAAAAGGTGGAAAGGGTAAAGACAAGTGAGTTTAAATGGCTAAAAGACTTCAAAGTGAGTTGGGAGGTCATTCAAGAGGTTATGCTTATGCACATTTCAGTAGGACCTCATTAACTACCAAAGTAAATATTGCCTCAAATAGAGGGCTCTGGAGACTTCCAGACATTATAGGCAGGGCGGACAGCTCAGGAGTTTCGTGCCCTACCAGTGGGCACTACTTGGGAATTTATGATCCCCAGTGTGACAGAGTTGGACTCAGTTGTGGTTTCCCTACAAATGGCTCTTCTACTCCTTCTATTTGAACCTATAGTTAGTGTTAGAGTTGATAGGTGTATGTTCAAGAGACTCAAATCTTTGGGCTGTCCATGTGCCAGGTAGGCCCTGAATCTCAACAGATTTGCCACACCTACTCTCCAGTTCATTGGACTCACTCGGGACAACTAACAAGGGGATGATGATGGACAACACTCATTCCAAGGAACAGAGAGAGTCTGCAATTGCAAGCAAGATAGTCCCATCACTCTGCCCCATGGGATCTAAGTCCTCTTTTAATTAGAGGCAGAGCAGTCATCACCATCCCAGAATCCTCAGGATTGGGGAATGAAGGATGGACGAAAGTAGATTTACTGGTATTCTACTATAGAATTATTTTGATTCTAGCAATGGAAGAACTTTTATCACTGATGTAGAAGCAGTGGCCACTGGAGGTTCTGAGGGAAGGGAGAGGGAAAAACAGGTGTAATATGGGGGCATTTTCAGACTGGGGTATTGTCCTGAATGACATTGCAATGACAGATACAGGCCATTATATATCTTCTCATAACTTACAAAATTGCATGGGAGAGAGTGTAAACTATAATGTAAACTATAATCCATGCTTAATGGCAATGCTTCAAAATGTGTTTATCAATTGTAACAAATGTCCCACATTAAAAAAAAAAAAAAAAACTACAATGAGATATCATCTTCCACCCATTAGCTTGGCAGCTATTTTTAAAAAAGGGGAAAAAGAAGAAAAACAAAATAAAAATTTTAAAATTGAACAAATTAAAAAATAAAGGACTGCAAGTGTTGGAGAGGATGTGCAGGAATGGGAACACTTATCCACTGATGGTGGAAATGCAGAATGGTACAACCATTGTGGAGGGCAATCTAGTGCTTCCTCAGGAAGATAACTATAGAACTTCCATATGATCCAGCAATCCCACTGCTGGGTATATACCCAGAAGAATTGAAAGCAGGAACATGAAAAGATATATGTATACCAATGTTTATAGCAGCATTATTCACTATTGACAGAAGTTGGAAACAACCCAAATGCCCACCAACAGATGAAAGGATAAGCAAACTCTGGTACATACATACAATGGAATATTACTCAGCTGTAAGAAGAATGCTGTATTAACCCATGGGATAACATGGATAAACTTTGAAGACCTTATGTTGAGTGAAGCAAGCCAGGCACTGAAGGACAAATATTATTTGGCCTCACTGACATGAATTAAGCAAATTGAGCAGACTCACAGAGCTAGAGTCTGGAAGATAGGTTTTGAGGAGACAGAAAGGGAGTAGAGGGTTGTGAGCCAATGCCCACATAGGTAAAATCTATGATAAAGTGGAAGGGTATAGTTGTGCAGTGGATGGGCATGACAATGATGCAGTGATGCTATTGGGTTGCGTGGTGCTGGTCTGTGAGGGGGTAGAGTAGCCAGAGGTAGGAAGGCTATGAGGAGAGTGAAGTGTCATATAAGCCCCGGTTAAGAGTGTTTAAAAGAGGAGAAAATGGATAACAATGTAAAATGTTGTTGACTGGTTACTATGAGGTCTGAGGGACGTCTACTGGTGTGCCAAGGATTGAAACTAGTCTGCAGTGCATTAAGGAGGGAATGAGAGACAATCTTTCAAGAAGTTTGGCTATGAAAACCAAGACAGTGCCAGGTGTTGGGGAATGTAGGGCCTAGATGAGATTGGAATGTGTTTACATGTGGATGCGAAGGGGCCAGTAAAGAGAATTGTCCAACTGTGCAATTCCCACAAAGGAGCCATGCAGTTTGGGACCTCCAGGTTTGGCTCATGATGTTCATTTTCCATCTTCCCAGAGGTGGTGCTAACCCTGATGACTTAAAATAATAATTATCATCATTCCAGATTTGGGTCAAAGAAAATCTCCTTCATCTTTTTTTGACCAGTCTTCCCAACATAGATCTAATCAAACTGGTAACACCATAACCTGTGCTCCCTGTGCTCCACCATAACCTGTAACAGACTTCCCAGTTTATTGCATTTATTTGTTTATATGTCCCTCTTCTCCACTCGCTGTATTTTATTCATCTTAGTACATAGCCCTATGTCTGACACATAGTAGGTGTTCAATAAATAGTAATAATAAAAATAGAAAAAGGTAAAAAATAGTAATAACCTTTGGTAAGTAATAACCTTAATTTTTAAAAACAGGTATTCTTTATTATCTCATTGAATTTTCATGACAACCCTGTGAATAAAGCACTTAATTTCATGAAACTCGATGAATGATTGAATAATTGAATGAATGGATGGATATCAAGAAATTAAAAAAGAAAAATATTCCCACAACTGACTCCTGCACTCCTTGTTAAATATAACATGCCACAGAATACCTGCTTGTTCAAGTAATACTTTCACGTTTAAAAAAATAGAAGAGTTTCAAAACTGAAACTAGATGTAAAATTCCAGCCTATCAACCATAGGAGCTCCCTCTCTTGTTCTTCCTTTCTAGAAAAAAATAAAAATCCACATCCATCCCCTCTGTGCTCATCAGTGTATGCAGTGTTTAGTATGCATAACTAAAAGGATGGACTCCTGATGGGAAAGGAAAGTGCCTTTAACTTTTAAAACTTTTACCTGTACTGACAGAGCAAATGTGAGAAACACATTTGCTCCCCCCTACTCCGGGCATAATGTTGATTACACCTATAGCTATCTTAGAGCCACCAGGAGCAGTATGCAAAGCTCAAGTTGGCTGTATGTGTTGAGCCTGACTGCCTCATAGCCTCAGAGAAGAAAAACTCAAGGACCCCAAGACTCTTAACAGCCTAAGCCTGGTGGAATCTTGTTCAAGACTTCCCATGCCTGAAATAACCTGAGGCTGATCCTGGGAATGTTAGGACCTCAGATTTTCTCCAGGCCATTAATGCATAATTTTGCATCACCATTTAATCCGAGGGTCCCAGAAACTTGGATTCATAGAACTTCAGATTTGAAATCATTCATTGGAATTATGAGTTGAGAGGCAGGGTAGAATAATTATTCAAGGTGTGGGTTCTGGGCAGTTTACTCTCTCTGCCTTGATTTTTCATCTATAAAATGGAAGCATGGGGGAGGCGGCTGTGGCTCGGTCAGTGGGGCTCCCGTTTGCCATGTGGGGTCCCCGGGTTCGGTTCCCGGGACCTCCTGTTGGGGGCGGGCCTGCCCGCACGGCGTGGTTGGCTGACCCAGCGAGCACAAGCGCAAGGGGGGGATAAATGAATAAATAAATAAATAAATAAATAAATCTTTAAAAAAAAAAAAAATGGAAGCATGGGAAACGGATGTGGCTCAAGAGGTTCGGCGTCCGTCTACCATATGGAGAGACCAGGGTTCGATCCCCGGTACCTCCTGGTAAAAAAAAAAATGGAAGCATGATTGATCCTGCTCAATAAGCTTCTCTGGAACTTCCATTAAAGTAACTCTCTTGACCCGCCCTGGCTCCTCTATTCCTTGGGAATTATAACAGACAGAATTCACTTTAGAAAAGGATTTATTTCCGGGTATTACATGGTTAATGGAATCACTGGGAAAACTGAAGAAACAGACTCCAGACTGAACTTCTAGGACTGACATCAAAAACCCCACTGCTGGATCAGACCAAGAAGAAGGTGCTACTCATGCCACAACCTGGTAATTGGCTGGAGAATCTGGAAGCTGCCACTGCTTTCGCTACACAATACATACCAACAAAATAGATGTCATATGCCCTTCTTTGCTTAACACTTTTTAAAAGTCACATGATAGGGTTTCTTCCCTCAGTTCAATATTTATTTCTCCAACATGCTGCTTCTCCATGTCCTTAAAAATCCTTCATTTAGGCTGTAGACATTTCATTCTATTACTCTTTAGAATGTTATCTCAAATATTTTCTCGATATTTAATTTTATATGTTGTAATAATTACACCATATTCTACACATTAAATTTATACTTACTGAAATTATTCTGAAAGACACGTTTATCTCCCTCTTGCTCTCCTGTCCCATCTACCCCCATCCCCAAATTCTTAACTCCTCTTCAGTTTTAAGCCAAAGGAAAACAAAAGAAACGAGTCTAAAGAATCCATTCTTCTTTTCGATTACCATTTCGTATAATACATGGTGGGCTTTCATTAAACCAGGTCATTTTATTCTTCTGAACCAGTTCTAAAGACATCTTCCCAGTAAGAGTTGAAACTTTGTTATTAACTAAGATCTACTTCCTCTGTTCTAGAAACTTGCATAGAAGGGGAAAAGGAAACTAAACATTTTAATACTTTACTATTTGATCTATAAATTAATAAGGTTTTAGTCATATTTATTTTCGTGTGGTATCCTACTCAGGCAAAACAAACTAACCCTCTTTTATTTTTTTTTAAGATTTATTTATTTACTTTATCCATTTTAAACCCCCCCTTCCCCATTTTGCTGTTTTTTGTGTCCATTCACTGGGCAGTTCTCTGTGTTTGTTTCCTGCCATTTCTTCTCCTCCTCCTCCAGTCTTCACCAGGATTCGATCCTGGAGACTTTCGATGTAGGAGAGAGGTATTCTGCTGCCTGCGCCACCTCGGCTCCTGGCTTCCAGAGCTTTCGGAGCATCTTGTCTCTCCCCTGCGTCTCTCTCCTGTTACGTCATGATCCCGCTGCGTGGCTCCCGGGGCCTGGCAGCTCACCGGTACACAGAGCCTGGCAGCCCATGTGCCTTCTATATATATATTTTTTTTATTTTACCGGGAGGTCCTGGGGATCGAACCCAGGTCCCTCCATATGACAGACGGACGCCCAACCATTTGAGCCACATCCGCCCCCCCTAACCCTCTTTATTGAGTCAAGTTTCAAAGGGAAACGTGAGATTCAATTTTCTTCACAGTTAAATATAATATCTAAAATGGAAGAAATATTAATTGGTACTTCATCCAAAGGAGGAGTATTCAGTCTCATAGTTTGCTTGACAAGCCTTTGAAGTCAAAGCTCTGATGTTTATTCCTGGGGGAAGCAAGACAAGAAAGACAAGGTCAGGGGGACTTCCCGGAAGATGGCGGACTAGTAAGACACGGGAATCTCTTCTCCAGAAAAATAGCTGTAGGACAAGCTGAAATAGCCCCAAAAAAGATCTTCTAGGGTTTAGGACAGCAGGTGAAGGCTGCACACCACCCAGAGGAGAGAGGGACAGAAGAGGGAAATCGCAACTACAGAACTGTGAGTTGCAAGTAGCAGCTTCTGCTGCTGCCGGCACCCTCCCCGACACTCTTCAGAATTCTCGGGCCCCTGGGCCTGCGACCACAGAAAAAGGGGCTTCAGGGATCTGCCACTACCGGAAAGGGGAGAGAGAGGGACACAGCCTTAGGCTGACTCAGGTTCTGACCTGAAATTTGGGCAGCAGAGCCCCACGGACCCTTCCACACGGCGGTTTGCCCTGGGAGCCTAGAAAGGACTGGAGAACCCGACCCTCGCAACCTCCCTCTCTTCTAGCCTGGACTAATAGTTGAGGACACCACGGGAGAGGGGAGAGAGAGACTAGGGCTGACCCTGCTTTGGACTCCCAGGTTTGGTCTGCCCTGTCCCGAGAGCCCTTCCAGGCTTGGTGGGGCTGCGCCATTGTTTGCCTTGGAGCCTGCAAGGGGCTAAAGATATACAAACCTCCGAATCTCCTCCTCCACTAACAGGGACTGATTGTTGAGGATTCAGAAGGGAGTGGAAATATTTTCTAGCTGGGAAAAGGGGGGCGCTACGAGAGAAGTCTGGAGAACTGTTTCAGAAAGTTTGACTCACAGGGCTCCTAGCCCCCAGACAGGAAGCTCTATCACATTGATCTGATCTGTGTCACAACAAATACGCTCCAACCAGGCATTGAATTGAGAGCTGCCAACAAGCGCCATCTCCTGGCAGACCAAGGAAGTGCACATAAGAAAATTAATAAGTAAGAGAGGCTTTTCCTGGCCTCTATAGCCTCCCTGCCCAAGGCCCTAGGAGACGACTATACAACCAATTACTGGGTCCAGTGCCCAGTTCTGAGCAACCAGCAGAACAATCCTAACAATCAAGTTTGAGCCAAAAATCAAAGAGCTGTGGTAACTCACAGCCTCCTGCCACTAAAACCCCATAAAAGAGAAAGAGATAGAGCATCTAAGTAAAATACAAACTAAACAGATGCCTAAGCACCAGCAAAAAATTACGGGCCATACTAAGAAAATAGAAGACATGGCCCAAGAAAAGGAATACAGCAAAGTCCCAGAAGAGATGCAGAATTTGAGAGAACTAATCAGTGAGATGAGCACACATTTCCAAAATCAAATTAATGAGATGAAAGAGAATATAGTTAAAGAGATCAATGACATCAAGAAGTCATTGCGCGAACGTAAAGAAGAATTCGAAATCATGAACAGAAAAGTAACGGAGTTCATGGGAATGAAAGACACAATAGGTGAAGTAAAAAATACATTTGAAGCATACAACAGCAGACTCGAAATGATAGAAGAAAGAATAAGTGATACTGAAGACAAAGCAGCTAAAATTGAAGAGAGAAAAGAATAGAGAGAGAAAAGAATGGAAAAAATTGAGCAGGGGCTCAGAGAGTTGAACGACAACACAAAATGCAAGAACATACGTGTCATGGGAGTTCCAGAAGGAGAAGAGAAAGGAATGGGGGCAGAAAGAGTATTTGAGGAAATAATAGCTGAAAATTTCCCAACTCTCACGAAAGAAATGAACTTTCATGTCCAAGAAGCACACCGTACCCCAATAAGAATAAATCCAAATAGACCTATGCCAAGAGACATATTATTCAGAATGTCAAATGTAAAAGATAAAGAGAAAATTCTCAGAGCAGCAAGAGAGAAGCAAACGATCACGTACAAAACACGTCCAGTAAGACTTTGTGCAGATTTTTCTTCAGAAACCATGGAGGCAAGAAGACAGTGGTATGATACAGTTAGGAAACTGAAAGAGAAAAACTGCCAGCCGAGAATTCTTTATCCAGCAAAACTGTCCTTCAAATATGAAGGTGAGTATAAAGTATTCACAAACAAACACAAACTAAGAGAGTTTGCAAAAAAGAATCCAACTTTGCAGGAAATATTAAAGGAAGCCTTAGAACCTGAAAGAAAAAGACAGGAGAGAGAGGCTTGGAGGAGAGTATAGAAGAAAGAAAAGCAGAATGGATAACCAAAAGAGTAAAAAGAGAGACAAAAATAAGATGACATATGAAAACCAAAGAATAAAATGGAGGAAATAAATAGTGCATTTTCAGTAATATCATTGAATGTGAATGGATTAAATTCACCAATCAAAAGATACAGGCTGACAGAATGGATAAAAAAACATGAGCCATCCATATGCTGCTTACAAGAAACTCACCTCAGACACAAGGATACAAGCCGGCTGAAAGTAAAAGATTGGAAAAAGATACTCCACACGAATAGTAAACAGAAAAGAGCAGGGGTAGCTATACTAATATCAGACAAAACAGACTTCAAATGCAAAAAAGTGATAAGAGATGCAGAAGGCCATTATATATTAATAAAAGGGATGATCCTCCAGGAAGATATAACAGTCATAAATATCTACGCACCTAACCAGGGTGCCCCAAAATATATGAGACAAACTCTGGCAAAACTGAAGAGAGAAACAGACATTTCTACAATAATCGTCGGAGACTTCAACACCCCTCTCACATCATTAGAACAACTAGACAGAAGATCAACAAGGAAACAGAGAACTTGAACAATATGATAAACAAGTTAGACCTAACAGACATATACAGAACACTGCATCCAAACTCAGCGGATTATACATTCTTCTCAAGTGCCCATGGATCTTTCTCCAGGATAGACCACATGTTAGGTCACAATACAGCTCTCAGTAAATATAAAAAGATTGAAATTATACAAAGCACCTTCTCAGATCATAATAGAATGAAACTAGAAATCAATAACAGACAGGAAAAAAGGAAATTTGCAAATGTGTGGAGACTGAACAACACACTCCTAATTATTCAGTGGGTCAAAGAAGAAATTGCAAGTGAAATCAGTAAATATATTGAGACAAATGAAAATGAGAACACAACGTATCAAAACTTATGGGATACAGCGAAGGCAGTCTTGAGAGGGAAATTTATAGCCCTAAATGCCTATATTAAGAAACAAGAAAGAGCTAAACTCAAAGATTTAACTGAACAACTTGAGAAACTAGAAAACGAACAGCAAACCAATACCAAAACAAAAGAAGGAAAGAAATAATAAAGATTAGAGCAGAAATAAATGAAAATGAGAACAGAAAAGCAATAGAGAAAATCAACAAAACCAAAAACTGGTTCTTTGAGAAGATCAATAAAATTGACAAAGCCCTCGCTAGACTAACAAAGAAAAAAAGAGAGAAATGCAAATAAGTACAATCAGAAATGAAAGGGGGGAAATTACAAATGACCTCACAGAAATAAAAAGAATCATAAGAGGATATTCTGAGAACTCTATGCCAACAAACTAGACAGCCTGGATGAAATGGACAAATTTCTAGAAAATCATAACCAACCAACACTGACACAACAAGAAATACAAGAACTTAACAAACCAATCACAATTAAGGAGATTGAATCTGTCATCAAAAATCTCCCAGCAAAGAAAAGTCCAGGACCAGATGGCTTCACAGGTGAGTTCTACCAAGCATTTCTAAAAGAATTAACACCAATCCTGTTTAAAACTCTTCCAAAAAATTGAAGGGAAGGGAAAATTACCCAACACATTTTATGAAGCCAACATCACCCTAATACCAAAGCCAGATAAAGATTCCACAAGAAAAGAAAATTACACACCAATCTCTCTCATGAACATAGATGCAAAAATTCTCAACAAAATACTTGCAAATCGAATCCAACAGCATATCAAAAGACTTATACATCACGACCAAGTGGGATTTATTCCTGGTATGCAAGGCTGGTTCAACATAAGAAAATCAATGTAATACACCACATTAACAAATTGAAGGAAAAAAAACACATGATCATCTCAATAGATGCAGAAAAGGCATTCGACAAAATCCAACATCCTTTTTTGATAAAAATACTTCAAAAGATAGGAATAAAAGGAAAATTCCTCAATTTGATAAAAGGCATATATGAAAAACCAACAGCCAACATCATACTCAATGGGGAAAGGTTGAAAGCTTTCCCTCTAAGATCAGGAACAAGACCAGGATACCCACTGTCACCATTGTGATTCAACATTGTACTAGAAGTTCTAGCTAGGGCAATTAAACAGGAAAAAAAAATTAAAGGCATCCAAATAGGAAAAGAGGAAGTAAAACTCTCACTGTTTGTGGATGACATGATCCTGTATTTAGAAAATCCTGAAGAAACCACAACAAAGCTACTTGAACTAATAAATGAGTTCAGCAAAGTGGCAGGATACAAGATCAACACGCAAAAATCAGTAATGTTTTTTTACAGTAGTACTGAACAACCTGGTGAGGAAATCAGGAGGAAAATTCCATTTTCAATAGCAACAAAAAGACTCAAATACCTAGGAGTTAATTTAACCAAGGAAGTACAGGACCTATATGCAGAAAACTACAAAACAATGCTAAAAGAAATTTTAAAAGACCTAAACAAATGGAAAGACATTCCGTGTTCATGGATTGGAAGAATAAATATCGTGAAGATGTCAATCTTGCCCAAACTGATTTATAGATTCAATGCAATACCAATCAAAATCCCAACAGCTTACTTTACAGAATTAGAGAAGGCAATTACCAAATTCATCTGGAAGGGTAAGTGCACCCGAATAGCCAAAAGCATTCTAAAAAAGAAGAGCAATGTGGGAGGAATTTTGCTGCCTGGCCTTGAAACATATTACAAAGCTACATTGGTCAAAACAGCATGGTACTGGCATAAAGATAGACATATCGATCAGTGGAATAGAATTGAGAATCCAGAAATAAACCCTCACCTGTACAGTCAACTGGTTTTTGACAAATCTACCAAGCCCACGCTGATGGGAAAAAACAGTCTCTTCAACAAATGGTGTTGGGAGAACTGGATATCTATAACCAAAAGAATGAAAGAGGACCCCTATCTCACCCCCTATACAAGAATCAACTCAAAATGGATCAAAGATCTAAATATAAAAGCCAGGACCATAAAACTACTGGAAGAAAATGTAGGGAAACATCTTCGAGACCTTGTAGTAGGTGGTGGTTTCTTGGACCTCACACCCAAAGCACGTGCAACAAAAGAAAAATTAGATAAATGGGACCTCCTCAAAATTAAACACGTTTGCACCTCACAGGACTTTGTCAGAAGGGTGAAAAGGCAGCCAACTCAATGGGAAAAAATATTTGGAAATCACATATCTGATAAGGGTTTAATATCCAGGATATATAAAGAGATGTTACAACTCAACAATAAAAAGACAAATGGCCCAATTAAAAAATGGGCCAAAGACTTGAATAGACATTTCTCTGAAGAAGAAATACAAATGGCAAAAAAACACATGAAGAAATGCTCAACATCACTCATGATTAGGGAAATGCAAATCAAAACTACAATGAGATATCATTTCACACCTATCAGAATGGTCACTATTAAAAAGACAGAGAACTACAAGTGGAGAGGATGTGAAGAGATAGGAACACTTCTTCACTGTTGGTGGGAATGCAGGATGGTACAACCACTATGGAGGACTGTTTGGCAGTTCCTAAAGAAGTTGAATATAGACTTGCCATGTGACCCTGCAATACCACTACTGAGTATATACCCGGAAGAACTGAGAGCAGTGACACGAACAGACATCTGCACACCGATGTTCATAGCCACATTATTCACCATTGCCAAAAGTTGGGAACAACCCAGGTGTTCATCAACAGATGAATGTATAAACAAACTGTGGTCTATTCATACGATGGAATATTATGCAGCTGTAAGAAGAAATGAAGTCATAAAGCATATGGCAACATGGATGAACCTGGAGGATATTATGTTGAGTGAAGCAAACCAGACACAAAAGGACAAATACTATATGAATGCATTACTATGAACCAAATATATTGTGTAAAATATTGTTTGATTCACACACACACACAAAAAAAATGTACATGTATCCATTACATTTGAGAAATGTATATATTTATTCATTTGTGTTTACTTTTTATTTTTTAATTGCTTATGTTTTCAATTATTAAATGTACAAAATAAAGTTAAAAAAAAAAAAAAGACAAGGTCACTGCCTTCATAGGGCCTACAGTCTACCTATAAGATACTTCGTGGCAACATTACAGTGTGATCAAGTCTCCTCTAGGGGAACACAAGGTGCTTTGGGAGCACAGCAGCAAAAACTTCTGGAGGTATTTAGGTTGACAGCTGGAAAGATGTTAGCCAAGTGATGAAGGGACTGGGGAGGGTTCTCAGTGCAGGAGGAATATTGGCGGTGGGGTTGGGTGGGGGGGTGGGGGCGGTGCCTGCAAATGAAAGAACATGGCAGTTTTGAGTAAATGAACCTTCACTGCAGCTGAAATGTATGTATAAACTACCATGGAGGGAGTGAGGGGAGCACAGGAAAGCAGGGACCAGATCACATGGGGCCTTGTAGACACTGGTAGGAAGGGATCCTTGATCACAGGGGCAGATCTAGGTTCTGTGGGGCCCAAAGTGTATTCAATTTGGGGGCCCTATTTAAGAAATCCATAATTTTAAATTTATGGATACAAAATTAGGTCCAGAGCCTTAGAAGGGGCCTGTACAAGTACACCTTAAGTTTCATTAGCTTACTTATGAAATCTCTTCTGCCTCAAAACCATTGAAGTGTCTTCAGCTGGGAGAGGTCATTAGATTAGTCAAGTAGAGAATAGAGGGGAGGGTATAAGACAAAGTCAGGGGCATTAGTTAGGAGCAGCCTTAGCAATCATGGGAGATGAAGGTTCAAACTAGGATATGGCAGTAGGACAGAGATAAGTGGATAAATAAGCACTCTTTAGGTGGTAGAAACAAAGAACTGGGATTGACAACATGTGGCCATAGGGGACCATATTCTGACTATACCACATGAACGTGTCTCCACCAATGTAATTTCCACCCTCCAAGGATCTGTTCCAATTAATTGCCTTCCTTCAAAAGTCTTCCTGTCCACATTGTGGCCTGTTCTTTCCACACAAGCAAATGAGTGTTTCCTCCTCTAGTTTAACTTGTATCTCCAGGGTCTATCTAGTGCAGAATGAATGAATGCCCTGCTTTGCTCTATACAAAGACATTTCAAATCATGTAAAATATTAAGATGTTTCTATTAGTGATTGCGACCCGCCTAAGATCAGTGTTGCTATGAATTGCAGTTAGGCATCAACACAACAAAAGTGTCCCTCTAATTTAGCACCCTGTCAGTGGGCCTTACTTTGGAATTTGTGCTCCCCAGTGTAACAGAGTTAGACTCATTTATTGGTTCTCTACACATGGCACTTCTGCCCCTTTTATTTGAACCTATAATTAGCACTATACTTGATAAGTGTATGTCCCAGAGGCTTAAATCTTTGGTCTGTCCATGTGCCAGTTGAGCCCTGGATTTCAGCAGAGTTGCAACACCTACTCTCCATTTCATTGGACTCACCCAGGACAACTAATAAAGAGATGATGATGGACAACACCCATCCCGAGGAACAGAGAGAGTCTGCAACTGCAAGCAAGACAGTTCCATCCATCTGCCCCATGGGATCTATGCTCCCTCTCAATTAGAAGCAGAGTGGGCATCACCATCCCCAAATTCTCAAGATTGGGGAATGAACAATGGACTAAAATAGACATAATTATTCTACGATAGACTTATTATTCTAGCAATGGAAGAACCCTTAACATTGATATAAAGGCAGTGGCCACCAGAAGCTCTGAGAGATGGGAGAGGGAAGATTAGGTGTAATATGGGGGCATTTTTGGGACATTGGAGTTGTCCTGCATGACAATGCAGTGATGGATACAGGCCATTGTATATTTTGTCATAACCTACAAAATTGTGCAGGACAGAGTGTAAACTATAATGTAAACTATAGTCCATGGTTAGTAGCAATGCTTCAATATGTGCTCATCAATTGTAACAAATGTAAAACACTAATGATGTTGTTAATGTGGGAAAGTGTAGGAGGGGGAGGGAATAGGGTATAGGGAAATACCTTATATTTTTTATGTAACATTTATGTAATCTAAAGCTCCTTTAAAAATAAAAAAAAAATTGATGAAAAAAAAGTGTCCCTAATAAACGTTGCTAAATTTTCTGCCAAAAAAAAAAAAAGTGTCCCTCTTACACCCACAGTAATCAGCCCTTATCTAAATTTAGTCCCTCCTAATCTACATGGAACTTCCACATACCTGCCTCATTTGAAACTTACAAGCACTTTGAAAATTAACACCTGGAGGTGGCAAGAGACCTGGAAGATAGTCCCCATTTTCTACTGAGTAGCTGTGTGACCTTGGGCAAATTACTTCACCTCACTGGTGATATGTGAAAATTTCACCCCAATGCTCTCATCTGTAAAATGATAGAGTTATACCAGATCAATCATTTTTAACCTTTTCAAATAAAATCTTCAGTGTTACTCAAACACGTAACAGATTATCAGAGCAGAAGCAGGCTGGGGGTCCAGTTTGTCACTAACAACAGTTTGATGTTCACGCTACCAGATGACAATGTATCTTTTAGAGCTGTCATTGAAAATCCACTATTCCCCATATGCAGATAAAGAAAATGATGATGGACCCAGAGTCACAGAGCTAAAATGTGGGTGTCCGGGTCACAACCCAGGTCCCTATTATACACTGAAGAGCAGACTACCCCCCACATTAAAAAGGAAAGTTCATTGCATAGAGGAAAATAGTCACAGCAATTTAGAAGAGGTTGAAAGTTCTGAGCCAATCATAAATTTTTCTGGTTTTTCATAGCCATGAAGTGGGGAGGAACCATAGATGCAAATTATTCCAGATAAATCTCTGACAAATCAGATTGACTAAGTCACTATTTAAATACTTTCAATGAAGTATTGAAAATGACCAATATGTGTTCATCCGGGAGTTCCATGTAACATTTTCATTCTAGACCTGCCTTTTTATTTATTTTAGTTTTTATTAGAGAAGTTATGAGCTTACAGAATAATCATGCATAATGTGCAGAATTCCCATACATCACCCCTCCACTAACACCTTACATTGTTGTGGAACATTTATTACAGATTATGAAAGAACATAATCAGACTGTTACCACTAATTACAGTCCATAGTGTACACTTGGTATATTTCTTCCATACACTCCCTAATTAACACTATGAATTGGTATTGTACATTTGTTATAGTTCATGAAAGAACACCCTCATATTTGTACTGTTAACTACAGTCCATCTTCTACCACATGGTTCACTGTGTTAAACAGTCCCATGCCTTGTACATTCTATCCAAAGTGTACACTCAGTGGCTCTCACTTTCATCACAGAGCTGTGCAGTCATTGCCCTAGTAAACCTTTGAACATTTTCCTTAGTCCAAAAGAAAAAATCTCATACTCCCATATTGTTGACACTTAGCATTGATATAGTACCTCCTTAGACATTGATGCAAGAATATACATGAATTGTATTTTTCCCATGTATCACCATATTCTTAACAGCTTGTAATAGTGGCATATATTTGTTCTAGATCATAGAAGAACATTCTTGTATTTGTACTATAAGCCACAATCCTCATCCATCTCCGGGT
Organism: Tolypeutes matacus; assembly: GCA_026826555.1. Lineage (NCBI taxonomy): Eukaryota > Metazoa > Chordata > Mammalia > Cingulata > Chlamyphoridae > Tolypeutes > Tolypeutes matacus. Next base: position 5,917,789 of record JAKSZT010053881.1, read on the forward strand.
TCACTATGTTATTCAGTCCCTAGATTATTCTCTAGCATTCTTTCAATTGACATTTACATCCCTAGATTACCCTTTTCAGCCACAATCCTATTTATAAAGCAGCCGTGTTAGTTATACTTACTATAATGTGTAACCATCAACTCTATCCATTTCCACACTTTTACAGTCAAGCTAATTGAAAACTCTACATACATTAAGCATTAGTACCCCTTCTCAGTCCTCATCCTATCTCCTAGCAACCTATACTTTAGGTTTTAATTCCATGTGTTTATTCTTCATATTTAGTTCCTATTAGTGAGATCATACAGTATTTGTCCTTTTTTGTCTGGCTTTTTTCACTTAGCATAATGGCCTCAAGGTTCATCCATGTTATCATGTGTCCCAATTTCACTTCTTCTTATAGTAGCATAGTATTCCATCATATGTATATACCACATTTTGTTTATCCAGTCATTGGTTGATGGACAATTGCATTGTTTCCTCTTTTGGCAATTGTGAATAATGCCGCTATGAACATTGGTTTGCAAATGTCTGTTCGTGTCACTGCTTTCAGTTCTTCTGGATATATTCCTAGTAGAGGGATTGTCAGATCATGACAGTTCTGTATTTAGATTCCTGAGGAACCACCAAACTGTATTCCACAGAGGCTGCACCATTCTACATTCCCACTAACAGTGAAGGAGTGTTCCTCTTTCTCTACATTCTCTCCAGTACTCAGGTTTGAGGAGGTCCCGTTTATCCATTTTTTCTTTCATTGCTCATGCTCTGGGTGTAAGGTGTAAGGAACCACCACCTCCCACAAGGTCTTGAAGATGTTTCCCTACATTTTCTTCTAGGAGCATTATGGTTGTATATTTTATAATTAGGTCTTTGAACCATTTTGAGTTAATTTTTGTATAAGGTGTGAGATTGGGGTCCTCTTTCTTTTGGTTATGGATATCCACGTCTCCCAGCACTATTTGTTGAATAGACTGTTCTGTCCCAGCTGGGTGGGTTTGACAGCCTTTCTAAAAATCACTTGACCATAGATGTGTGTTTCTGAACCATTAATTCAGTTCTATTGGTCTGTATGAGTATCTTTATGCCAGTATCATGCTGTTTGTACCACTGTAGCTAGGCAATATGATTTAAAGTCCAGAAGTGAGAGTCCTCCACCTTCGCTCTTCCTTTTTAAGATGTTTCTGGCTATTTAGGGCCCCTTACCTTTCCAAATAAATTTGATAATTGGCTTTTCCATTTCTTTAAACAAGATGATGTTGGAATTTTTAAAATCAGGTTTGCATTGAATCTGTATATCAATTTGGGTAGAATTGACATCTTAACAATATTTTGTCTTCCCATCCATGAACATGGAATATTTTTCCATTTATTTCGGCTAGACCTGCCTTTTGAAACAACATTGAACAATCTTACTTTTCTGACATCTATATGAGCACTGGACCCAATTCTTTTACGGTTTTGACTCTTGGTCACCTGTATTGATTTAAAACAAAATATCTTTTGGCAAAATCTTAAATTCAACATAACAACATCACTTGTACTGCTGTTTTTTCTTAATCTCATTAAGTAATTTGAAATGCAAAGACCTTCCTACTTTCTCAAATGGCTCAAGATAAAACATTATCTTAGGAACTACTAAAAATCAAGAGACAGAGAGAGAGAAGGAGAGAATGAAAGAGAGAGAGAATAAAAATAATTTAAAAGAAAAATGGCAAAAGACATGAACAAGTACTTCACAAAAGAGGATATCCAAATAGCAAAACAAAAAGTGCTGAAATATTAGCAAGAAATGCAAATTCAGACCACAATATATTATCCCTATATATATCTACCAGGATGGCTGAAATGAAAAAGAAAGATACCAAGTGTTGATAAAGAGGCAGAAAAACCTAAGTTCTCATAAAACATTGGTAGTAATGTAAATAGATACAACCATTCAGGAAAAAGTTTAACAGCATCCGCTACAGCTGAATATATTCCTACCATACGATCCAGCAATTCCATTCCTAAATATAGAACCAACTGGAATGCATACATATGCTGACACATGCTACAGTGTTCATAGCAGCACAATTGTCACAGCTCTATGTTAGAAACTACCCAAATGCCCCACAGTAGAACGGAAAAATTGTGGTTTATTCATACTGGAAAACTATACTGCAATGAGAATGAGCAAACACTAATAGAGATGAATCTTAGACAAACATAATAGTGAATGGGAAGTGGATGTGGCTCAAGCAGCTGGGCACCCACCTACCACATGGGAGGTCCTGGGTTCTGTTCCCAGTGCCTCCTAAAAAAAGACGACGAGCAAACAGCACACAACAAACAGACACAGAGAGCAGACAGCAAGTGCAAACAATGAGGTGGGGTGGAGGGGATAAATAAACAAATCTTAAAAAAAAAAAAAAAGCCAGACAAGAGAACACACTATATGATTCCATTTATATATTTTTTAAAAAATACAAAAACAGGCAAATCTAACTCATGATATTTGCAGTATAGTGGTTAGTGGTTACCCTTGGGAAGATGGTTGGGTAATGAGTGGAAGGGAGCAAAAGGGAGGCTTCTGGTCACATGGATGTAGTTTGTGAAAATTTATCAAGCACTATAATCATATTCACTTTTCTCTGTGCATATTTCAAAAAGTAAAAAACAAAACAAAAACTACTCATGTAGTTGTTCTCGCTGAGTACACCAGAAGACTGACAGAAAAATGCACAGATCTACTAGTTATCTAAAGAGGTCTAAACTTATCTGAGTGTTTTAACTCACATGCAGTGCTATGTACACATACATCAGAAAGCTCACATGTTGTTTAGGAGTTCATGTCACAAGAGTAAGCAGATGGAAGCATGCTTACAATTCCAAAAAGGTAAAAATTTCTGGTGAAAGGAATGAGACAATAGGAGACCCAATAATGGCTGTCGGCCACCAGCCAGCAGAGAAAAAGCATGAGAATTGTTCTGATACTCTGCAGAGGAAAAGAGAAGCTTTACGGTCCCTTTCTTCCTCCTCGTCTTTTACCAAGTGCAAGTTCAAGCCTCCCAAAGTGGCATGTGAAAGTCCCACCCAGCCAGAGAAATGCAGTGAGGGTTATGAATGGCAGTTTATGTTTGTGAAAGATCCTGGGGCCTCTGTTAAGAAAACAAAGGAACGGTGTTTTTGCAGTGAAGCCTTGCAATCTTGAGATTCTGATGAAGATGGGTGTGTGTGTGTGTGTAAGTATCTGGGAGGGGGAGAATGGGGAGGTGTTTAGGGGCCAGGGAATCTTTCAGTAGCTCCGCAATTAACAGCTGAGATTACAACTCAGCTATAGGAAAAGTCAGGGCCACTGACAATTGGAAATATTGACATGGGGCACAGAGGCCTCTTGGCTGGATTAGGACCAGATGGGTAATAGGCTGACCCCCTCAGCTGTTCATTGTGATAATTAAAGTAAATCTTGCACCTGTGATACAAAATTAGCTCAGAAACCAAAGACGACCCTGGGTAAAGTACATTTGTTGCTTTGAACACAAAGGCTTACTATCAAGAGGCATCTATCTAGTTTAGGAAGCATTTAGTTTGGAGGAAGGACAAAAAAACAATTTCTGGCTCTTAACTCCTTGTCACCTGGGCTGATTTAAAAATTATTCAAGAACACACACGAGTTTTCCCCAAGGAGCCAGATCCAGGTATTGCACTGAAATTCAAAGGCTGCAACAAAGCCCTAAGGCAGCTTCCTGTGCAATAGGCTTCAATAGCATGGATAAATGAAAAAGAAAAAACAAACCCAACTGGACCGGGTGACCAAGATACCTAAGTTTAGTCCCATCTACTACTAAGTGAACTCAGATCTTTTTGTTTCTCTAAGGCTTCTCTGATCTATAAAATGGGGAGATTGAACCAGACCTCTGGAACCCAGATCTGTGAAACTTACAAATTTGTCAAGTCACAGAGTGAAAGCAGAGATTATCAATAAAAGTAGTTTCCAGTGAGCGTGTTAAAGACCCAGATGGACGGAGCCATATTAACCAAGATTTTAACTGTTTAAAAATGGTCATTTCTTAATGAGGACTGAGTGTCCACCTACATGTGGAGAGTGTTTTATACCCAAGAGAAAAGTGAGTCATGTGGACAATCGTTTCTTTAGACTCTAAACTTTAGATGTTTTCAAAGCATGGGTCAGATTCCTTTCATTATTAGCAAGACTAGCCAAGATAATGCTTTGAATTTCTAAGTCTTAGTATTTTTGCCATGGTAAATAAGATTAAGTAGTTGCTGTTGAACAATTTTGAGAGGATTTGAGAGAAAACCAGCCAACTGTAAACCTCCATGTATGATTTAATGGTCTTGGAGATGGACAAACAAGGACTAGACCCTGCACAGATGGAGAGAGCACGAGAGGGCTGAGCTCCACCATGGAATTGCTGTGGATCTACCCTCTCACTAAAAATGAAAATGACCCAGTAGCCATGTCAAGTGACTCCCTAAAAGGGTCATTAACAATATATGCAATTCCAACCACATACATCAAGAACACCCAAGGTCAGGTGTAGAAGGAAGAGAAACAAGTGGCACTGCCATCACCTTACCCTTCGAATATACTTTTCCTTTTCAGTTTCTGGAATTCGAGTGCTCAAGTTGATTAAACCATATAGGGGGGCTTTGGTGAATTTAGAAAAACTAGCATTTTAATTCCTTTAAGAAATACCTTCATGATGTTTATAAGCTTCAACTTCCAGCAAAGCCAAAACATCCTCTGCCCCTAGATGTTTAAAATCAGTTCTGCTGATACGAGCTTTTCAAACATATAGAAAAACAAACAAAAAAAAATAGATAAAAATGTTGACATATTTGACTGGCAGAAGCTTTTTATTTTCCCTTCATGTTTATCTGTATTTTCCTAGTTTTGTAATAAATGTGTTTTTTATAACCAGGAGAATGAAAAGACTAAACAAGTCATTATATATTACTATACCCGAATAACAATGATTTATAAATACACAGCCAAGCAGCTGGAATAGGAAAAAATAACAAAATAAATGGTTATCTCTGGGTGGCTTATGGGAGATATTTTCTCTTCATTATACATTTTCCAAGTTTTCTGTAACGTACACATACTCACCTTAGATAATTCCAAAAATAACTATTTTAAGATCTGGTTACCTGGTTGCGGCATTCAGAGAATCTAACTGAACAGGATCTTGGCAATCACTAGAAAATGGAACTATTGTAGAGGGGGAGCACTGCTGCTTTCAGTCAATGCTTGGAAATATGGGGATGTTTGGTGGTAGTGGTGGCCAAAGATAGTGTCCAGGAGGGAGACAGTGACCTGAGATAAGATATATTCTTCCTGATGGTCTCACTCTGGATGGGATGGGTTCTACCTGCCTGAGTATAAATTTCATTGCCAGCCTTGCAATCCTTTATTTGGGTTATAGTATTCTCTGCAGTTTTTTCTCTGGTGTTCTCCCCCAGCTTCCCAATAACTCCACCCCCTACCCCCCACCCTTCCATGGCCAGGTGAAATGACAATGGGGATCTGATCTTCTAAGAGGGAAAGTCCCTCTCTTGACCAGAGTCTGGGCCATAATAGGAGATTGTCCTTCTAATCTAGTGCTAACTCTTTAACAGATGTTAAAGACCAATGAACTTAGTTTTAGGGCAATGCAGCTTACAGTGGTGATGTCTAGAATGGATCCAAGTACGCTGTACAAAGTATCTAGGCTAGCAAGAGGGCAAAAAATATTTTTGTCTTCTCTAACTCAGTGCCTATTATGACCCAGGAATCTAGAGACTCTAAATCAATGGTCCTCAAAGAGTGATACACAGAACATCTACATATCACAATCTAGGGATGCTAAATTATTTTCACAATTCCTAGACACTCCAGGGCCCCATAATCTCCATTTTAAATATTCTTGACCTTACGGATATCCCAGTAAGTAAACATAACAAGGAATTGTAAATTCGCAGATTCTTTAAAATGATGCTTAAAATGAAAATACACCTAATGTTAACTATGGACAATAGTTAATCAAACTATCTTAATAACAAAGGGAACTACTTTGGAAAAATATAGTACAATTATAAAAAAGTGCTATCAATGGTAACATGTTCCACATAAATGCAAGGTGTTGGAAATTGGGCAGTATATGGGAATCCTACATTTTATGTATGATTATTCTGTAAAACCACAGCTTCTCTAATAAAAAACTGGGTACTAAAACCCTTAAAAAATTTTTTTTAACATCTGAATATTAAAATCTGTTGTAGCAATGATCTTCTGCAGTTATACTCCAGCAAATTCGTCTCCGCTAAACAAGCTCATTGAGGAAAAAAACATACTTAAACATATTTACCTCTCTCAAGCCAATGGCTTTCAAGGTCCAGCTCATCACTAATTGCCTTAAAAAAAAAAAAATCTCTGAAAACCGTTTTTATCACCAGGTCATTAGATACAAACACTTCTGAGGCATACAAAGAATTAACACTTCATAGCTGCAAGCATGAACTGTCACTTTCTATAATCATCTTTATTTCAACTGTTCCTAGATGAAAAGGCAAACTTCCATCTTACTTAAGGATTTTAAAGCAAAAAGGATGAGGAACTCTTCTTTTGGCCTATATCCTTTTGGGGTTTTCCCCCCTCTTCTGAGACTTTGTTACTCCAGAATTCTTATTTTACACCAAAAATATATATATTGAATTTTCATTCCCTTGATAGGTGTGTCTCATTAGACCCCTTATAAATAACTGCCACCTTACACAAACTATTCAGCTTCTAAGGAGAGCCCTATTTTTAAAGTAATTTTAGTTAGGATTTTATATTTTAGATTTGCCTAGAGTTGGAATCTCAGCTGGCTTAAAGGTATTTTCAATTTTTAAAAAACAATGGCCTGTGAGATAGGATTAGTCTTTTGAAAGAGATATTCTTTTCAGAGAAATATCCTAAAATTTTCAAGGAATCACATTCGTATAGACTTAGATGATTTTAGAGCAGCTTTCTAATACAATTAAATCAACAAGGATTTCAAATGTGTTCACTCTAATATTTGCGCTCTGACACTCTGCCATTTCAATTCCATGGAGGCTTGATGTTTACAGAAACTATTGTGAATCCTGACAACCTTGCTTAATTTATCTGTTTGAAGTTGATTTTTATATGCTAGGTTTTACCAAGCAGAAAAAAACGAAAGGAATGCTTTTTCAAGAATTAGGCCAAAATACTGTTAAAACCATTGTCTTCATTTAAGTGGTGCCTCTAAGGCAGGGTTTTTTCACTCTTGGCACTATGATATTTTGGGCTGGATAAATCTTGTCATCAGGAACTGTCCTGTGCACAGTAGGATGTTTAGCAGCATCCCTGGCCTCCACCCAATAGGACTTCCCCCAAACCCTGCCTCCACACAACATATGATAATCAAAGAGATTCCAGACATTGCTAAATGCCTATTGCAGGAGGCAGCGGGTAGGGGTAGCAAAAATACCCCCAGGTGAGAACCACTGCTCTAAGCCATACTATTTTGTGCATCAAAACAAAATTTTACTACAAAAAAGCCTCAATCTTCATTTTGACAAAGGAGGCATATAATGTAAAATGAAAACAAACAGAACCAAAATTTTCTGGAAGTGAAAACATATTTTAAAATATAATTTAATAGAGATTGTAATTCATGTATTGCTTTTTAATATATTAATAAATCACACACATGCCTTCAAACTGTAAACTAAATATGTTGTAGATGTCAACAATGGTTCTCAAAAGCCTTTGCTATTTCCATGACTTTATAAAGCAAAAAAAAAACAAAACACCTAAATATATGTGTATAAAGAAGAGAAAACAATGACTACTATGAATTTTATTAGCTGCAATATGCATTTGAAATTATATATTATAAGTTACATATAACTTGTAATTATAACCAAAACTAGTTCTGAAAAGTGTTTATTCAAGAAATTACATAATTCCAAATATCTTCCAAAATACAGTTTCCTAGATTGCTACAAAAGAAAGCAAATTCAATAGGAAATTTAAATCATTAAATATGTTTCACTAATATATACATACACAATGCCAAGCAATTAATATTTAGCGCCCTGGAATGCGTACCATGTTGTTTTTCTCATTAAAGGCTCAATCCAGCACTTTGTATAGGCTATGTACAACAGGCAAAGTTCAGTATCCATGACTTTGACAGCGGCTTCAATTTAAAGCTGTGGTAGTTTGTCTACAGGAGTGTCAAATTTGAAATCTGTAGGAAATAGATCTGGAGCTCGGGGATAAATTAGTCTGTAGGACTGTCTGATTGTAACATCAGCAACACCAGCAATATCTCCAATTTCTAAAACACAAAAATTAAAATACTAAGTATAATTCCACCCTACCTCTCTCCACTCACATTACAATTTGTAACAAATATGGTAATATAAAATGTTAAAGTAAAAAACAAAACCAAAAATCATGACTAAAAAAAACTGATGATGGAAATAATTACTAAAAAGTAGAAAGCAGGCACTCAAGTTAGTAATAATAATAATAATGGTCATACTTATTACCTCAAAGGGTTGTCATTAGAATTAAATGATTTAATATATGTAAAACAACTAAACAGTGTTCAGGAAATAGCTCCGAGTAAGAACTATTAAATACTGGTTGTCATTATTTAGAACTGACTGCTCCTTTTACTTTATAAAACTTTTTGAAGATCACAGAAGTAATCCATGAGTACATTCTTATAAAGAAATTCACTTTATACTTCTGTTTGAACGTTTCTCTGCAACATTTCAACACAGCTAACTTCTGTAGAGGATCTTGTTATAAACAGAACGGGATCACACTATAAATAGTTTATAACCTCTTTTTTCCCTCTAAGTATATCTGAGATCAGACATCTGTATCGGCTTTGTATCATAATATAATATAGATGTTTTCACTATTATAAAAACATACATAAGCATATATATTGTGCTCACATAAGCATTTCTATAGTCTATTAGAGAATGCTAGGAATGGATATACTCTTTCCCTTTAGTCATTAAAAGCCACTTTTCTTTTAAAAGGAAATCAGAGAGGACTGCCACTTGACAATATCTGCCTTTTTTAGACATATTCTTTAATGTCAACTCATTTTATTACCTTTTCAGTCAGTTCAAATCATGAGGTTTAACTATTTTCAGTGTGGATGCCTGCCATCAGTGAGCAATCAGCTAATTTTAAGTTTACCTATCTCATATCACAATATTCTAGACATAGATACTGATGAATATCAACTGGCTGCTGGGCAGGAAGAAAAGGGCCTCAAACTCAAGAAAACCCTTCATATAAAGCATAAAGAAGCTGAAAGCACTGAGATAAACATTTTTGTGTTGCTGGTTAGAGTAAGTTTTACAAGTTGGAGTAAAGTTTAGGGCAATCTACCTGGCTGCTACTTCTCAATTTTACAGAAAGACTCAAATTTTCCTTTAAAAAAAAATAATATATGGTTGGAGGAAAAATGTAAAGGATAACTAATGGCTTGCATCCTCTTTCTATTCATTCTTCTGTATTATATATTACTTTCATCAATGTAGAAATTTACAGCCTAAGCTTAGGTGAAAGGTTGTTTTGAATAGGGTTCACTGCAGCTAGTAATTCACAACTTCACGTTTAAATTTAGAACTGACTGCTCCTTTTTCTTGTTAAATCTTTTTGGGGATCACAGAAGTAAACCATGAATGCATGACTGTGTAAAGAAATTCACTCTATACTTCTGTCTGAAAGTTTGCCTGCAACCCTCTAGAAGCTTTAGAAGGCTGAACTACTTTTGTCTGCTAATTTCAGTGTTTCATTAAGAAACTGAATACTACAAGAAAGGAAAAAGAAAAGCTTCACAGAATGTTAGTTTGATGGTCAACACATATAGTATTCCAATCTGTAGGGTACTATGTTAGCCACTGAGAGAACATGATTGAAAAGGTAAATAAGAGAGTGGAGGTGGGAAAGAACTTCTAAAATGGAAAAATTGTATAACTGAAATGAAATAATTTAAATGGGAAAAAAGATTATTTATACATAAGATTTTGCCTCCAAACATTTTTATTTGAGCCACTTAAAGGCAAAATACTATATTTTCTTAAGTTTTGATGCTGAGGAATTACATCTTAAGTGGGATTCTGGATAATTCACATGCCTAATAATTACAAATAGAAATACAATTTCATTGCCATTCTTCCTGATGAAGAATCCTACCTTTTTGGGTTCTCTTCTCAGCGGAAGCCTGTGAGGCCATGTATATAGCTGCTGCTGCCACAGAGATTGGGCTCCTTCCAGGAACTAAGTCCAATTCCACAGCTTTACGGGCTATATGTGTAGCTGCCATCTGTACTTGTTTAGGAAGACAAAGATTTGAACAGAACCTGGACATGAAGTCCCCAGTTGTAATCAAATCCACACTGGTTTCTAAAGCTTTCAAAATCAGTTTAAAACACCGACCAATTTCTTTCTTAGAAATTCGTGACACAGCACATATTTCTTAAAAAAAAAAAAAAAAAAAAAAAAAAAAGGAAAAAAAATCCATATAAAGCCACAGTTCATTTTAAATATAAACCTTTACTGAAAGATAACATAAATTCATATAGTTCATTTTTAAATCTATCATTTCTGATGATAAAAATACACATTAATTGTAAACAATTCAATCTTGCCTTAAAGATGAAACCCTCATCCTCTCAGTGATACTTCCCATAGAGTTAAATTAAGTGTTTATCACATTTTAAAGAAGCTAAAAAAGTTAAATTTATGTCAAGCTTTCAAAATGCTACATTTTCTGAAGTTTCAATTTATGCAAACAAGTTTCTTCAACTAATCAACATTTCTTTTTTTCGGGGGTGGGGGGAGGAGTTTAATATTTTCTTGTTTATTGTGTGGGTCTCTACTCACTGAGATAACACCCTATGACAAGATGAATACTTTCATATTCCATAGAAGCATGCCCCAGGTGTGCCCTATCCCACATATCCCCCCCACCCCTGATGCCTAGCACCAATAACCCTCCCCTGCCATATTGCCAAAAGAACATTCCCACCGTAGTTTTAACCACAGACCTACAAATCCCCGGAGTTCCTTCCTCCAGCCCTCTGCCAGTTCCATGGATAGTCCAACCCAAGCCCCCATCCTACTCACTCTCACATTCCAGCACCATCATCCCCATCAACTGCCAAACTACCCCCTTCCACCTTATCATACATTTTGCCCACATTGAGCATCAGCTCACCACACACTACTCTCTGTCTCCTCAAAACCTATCTTCCAGACTAGCTCTAGCTGAGTCTGCTCAATTTGCTTAGGTCCTATTAGTGAGATCATGTATATTTGTCCTTCAGTAACTGGCTTACATCACTCAACATAAGGCCTTCAAGAGTCATCCATGTTGTCCCGTGTGTCAATACTTCATTCCTTCTTACAGCTAAGTAATATTCCATTGTATGTATAAACCATAATTTGCTTATCCATTCATGTGTTGATGGACAACTGGGTTTCTTCCAACTTTTGACAATAGCAAATAATGCTGCTATGAACATTGGTGTGCATGTATCTGTTCATGTCCCTGCTTTCAGTTCTTCTGGGATCAGTTCTTCTGGGATCAGTGGGATTGCTGGATCATATGGCAGTTCTATAGTTAGCATCCTGAGGAACTGCCAAACAGTCCTCCACAATGGCTGCACCATTCTACATTCCCACCAGCAGTGGATGAAGGTTCCCTTTCTTCCATATACTCTGCAACACTTGTAGTTCTCTGTTTTTTTAATAGCCACCAGTCTAATATTTGTAAGATGATATCTCATTGTATTTTTTTTTTAAAGATTTATTTATTTATCCCCTCCCCCTTGTTGTTTGCATTTGCTGTCTGTTCTCTGTGTCCATTTGCTGTGTGTTCTGTGTGTCTGCTCATCTTCTCTTAAGAAGGCTCCAGTAACCGAACCTGGGACTTCCCAATTGGGAAAGAGGCGCTCAGTCACTTGAGCCACCTAAGCTCCCTGCTTTGTTCTGTCTCTCATTGTCTATCCTCTGTGTCTCCTTGTTGCATCAGCTCACCATGCCTGCCTGTTGTGCCAGCTCACCGTCTTGCTCATCTTCTCAAGGAAGCACTGGGAACCGAACCCGGGACCTCCCATGTGGTAGGTGGGAGCCCAATTGCCTGAGCCACATCTGCATCCCCTCATTGTAGCTTTGATTTGCATTTCCCTAAGGGCTAGTGATGTTGAGCATCTTTTCATGTGCTCTTTAGCCATTCGTATTTCTTCTTTGGAAAATGGTTCCCAAACGTTTTCTACCATTGTGTAGACTGCCCCTCTTCACTTTCTTGACAAACTCTTTTGCAGTACAAAAGTTTTTAATTTTGAGGAGGTCCATCTATTTTTTTCTTTCAGTGCTTGCGCTTTGGGTGTAAAATTTATGAAACCATTTCCTACTACAAGATCTCGTAGATGCTTCTCTACATTATATTCTAGGACCTTTATGGTCTTGACTTTTATATTAAGATTTTTGATCCATCCTGAGTTAATTTTTGTACAGGATATGAGATGGTGATCATCTCTCATTCTTTTGGATATGTATATCCAGTTGTCCCAACACCATTTGTTGAAGAGGCCATTCTCTCTGAGTGTGCTTGACAGCCCTGTTGAATATCAGCTGACCGTGTATGCAAGGCTCTATATCAGAATTCTCAATTTGGTTCCATTGGTCAGTATGTCTATCCTTGTGCCACTACCATGCATTTTTGACCACTGTAGCTTTGTAGTATGCTCTATTTTTTAGTTTTATTATACATTTTAGGATAAAATTTAGGATTGAACCTGGGACCCCATACATGGGAAGCAGGTACTCAACCACTGTTTTTATCTTTTTTAATTGTTTATTTTTTTTAAGGTAGCTTAAAGCATCAAACACAATTTGGGGGGGGGTAGGCAAGGGAATAAAGAATTTATTAAGAAACAAGAAAACGAGAAAAGTACATGGTCCAAGATATGGACCGCAGGCATACTGCAGAGTGAGACATGCCTGTAATATATTTTAAAGTCAGGTAGTGTGATTCCTCCAATTTCGTTTTTCTTTTTCAATATGTTTTTGGCTATTTAGGGCCCCTTATACTTCCAAATAAATTTCATAATTAGCTTTACCAAGTCAGTAAAAAATGCTGTTGTAATTTTTATTGGGATTGCATTAAATCTGTACATCAATTTGGGTAGGACAGACATCTTAACAATGTTCAGTCTTCCAACCCATGCACATGGACTATTCTTCCATTTATTTAGGTCTTCTTTGATTTCCTTTAACAATATTGTGAAGTTTTCTCTGTAAAGTCCTTTACATCTTTGGTTTATTCCTAGATATTTGATTCATTTAGTTGCTACTGTAAATGGAATTTTTTCTTGACTTTCTCTTTAGATTGCTCATTATTAGCATACAGAAATGCTACTGATTTTTGTGTGTTGATCTTATATCCTGCCACTTTACTGAACTCATTTATCAGCTCTAGAAGCTTTGTTGTAGATTTCTCAGGGCTCTCTACACATAGGATCATGTCATCTGCTTGGATGCCTTTTATTTCTTTTTCTTGCCTAAGTGCTCAAGCAAGTACTTCTAAAACAATGTTAAATAAGAACAGTGACAGTGGGCATCCTTGTCTTGTTCTAGATCTTAGAGGGAAAGCCTTTAGGATTTCACCACTGAGTATGATGATAGCTGTGTTTTTCATATATACCCCAAATCATGTTGAGGAAGTTTCCTTCTATTCCTTTTTAATTTTTTTTTTTTTTTTTTTTTTTTTTTTTTAGGAGGTACCAGGGATTGAACCTGGAACCTTGTATGTGTGAGGCAGGTATTCAACCACTCAACTTCATCTGGTCTACTATTCCTATCACTTGAAGTGGTTTCTATCAAGAAAGGATGCTGTATTTTGTCAAATGCTTTTTCTGCATCAATAGAGACGATCACATGATTTTTTTCTTTCGATCTGTAATGTGGTGTATTACATTGATTGTGGCATTGGTATCAGGGTGATGTTGGCATCATAGAATGAGTCAGACAATGTTCCTTCCACTTCTTGTTACTTGTGATTGGTCTGCTGAGTTCATAAATTTCTTCTTTCTTCAATGTAGGCTACTTATGTGTTTCTAGGAATTTGTCCATTTCATCTAAATTATCCATCTTGTTGGCATACAATTTTTCAAAGTATCCTCTTATGATACTATTTCTATGGGATCATTGGTGATATCCCCTCTCTTTTTATTTATATCTTCTTTTTTCCATTATTAGTCTAGCTAAGAGGTTGTCAATTTTATTAATATTCTCAAAGAACCAGCTTTTTGTTTTGTTAAATTTTTTTAGTGCTTTTTATTTTTAATTCTCAATTTCATTTAGTTCTGCTTTTATCTTTATTTCTGTTTGCTTTGGGATTAGTTTGTTGTCCTTTTTCTAGTTCCTCCAGGTGTGCAGTTACACCTTCTGTAGAATGTAATATTCTGTATATGTCTATTAGATCTAGATCCTCTAACATATTATTCAACATCTCTGTCTCTTTACTGACTTTCTATTGAGATGTTCTGTATAATGGTGATAATGGTGTACTAAAGTCCCCCACCATAATTGTACAGGCATCTATTTCTCCATTTAGTTTTTCCAGTGTTTGCCTATTTTGGGGCACCTTGGTTAGGTACATAAATGTTTATGATTGGTCTTTCTTCTTGATAGATTACCCCTTTTATTAATATATAGTGTCATTTTTTGTCTCTTACAATAGTTTTGCATTTTAGTGTATTCTGTCCAGTAGTAGTATAGCTATTCCCACCCTTTTTTATTGTTTGCATGTAAAATCGTTTTCTAACCATTCACTTGCAACCTCCTTGAGACCCTGGGTCTAAGGTGAGTTTCTCTACAAGCATATAGATGGGTCATGTTTCTTTATCTATTCTGCCAATCTGTGTCTTTTGATTATAGAGTTTAATCCATTAACATTCAATGTTATTACTGTCAAGGCAGTACTTACATTAAGCCATTTTTTCTTAAGGTTTATATATGTCATTTTTTTTTTTCTATTTATCTATTTAATTATTCTTACTGATAATCTTCCCTTCTATACTTTCCTCCAACTTTGTCTCTCCTGTTTTTTCCTTTCAACCTGCAGAATTCCCTTTAGTATTTCTTGTTAACAAACTCTCTTAATTTGTTTATCTGTGACTATTTTGAACTCTGCCTCATTTGTGAATGAGTTTTGCTGGGTACAGAATTCTTGGCTGGCAGTTTTTTCTTTTAACACCTTAGCTATGTTAGATCACTGCCTTCTCGCCTCCATGGTTTCAGATGAGAAATTACCACTTAATCTTATCAAGCTTCCCTTGTATGTGATGGATCTCTTTTCTCTTGCTGTTTTCAGTATTCTCTCTTGGTCTTAAGCATATGACAACTTGATAAGTATATATTCTCAGGGTGGGCCTGTTAGGATTTATACTGTTTGGACTGCATTGTGCTTCCTGGACATGTACATTATCCACGTCCCTCAAAAGACTTGGGAAATTTTCAGCCATTATTTCCTCCAACACTTTTTCTGCCCCTTTCCCTTCTCTTCTCCCTCTGGGATACTTATAATGCATATGTGCATTTTATGTTGTCATTCAATTCCCTAAGTCCCTGCTAAATTTTTTCTTTTCTTTTTTTTTAAATCTATTTGTTCTACTATCTGTGCAATTTCAAATGTACTATATCTTTGATGGCAATAATTTTTTCCTCTGCCTGTTCAAATTTGCTGTTATGTGCTTCCAGTGTATTCCCCCTCCAAAATGACTCCCTCATCTGTTTGCTTGTTTTTCCCCCCTCATTGTTTGCACTTGTTGTCTGCTCGTTGTTTATTGCTCCTTGTCTGTTTTTTTTTCTTTAGGAGGCACTGGGAACCGAACCCAGGATTTCCCATGTGGAAGGCTGGTGCTCAACTGCTTGAGCCATATCTGCTCCCTGCTCGTTTGTTTTTTTGTTCATTGCCTGCTCATTTTTGCATCATGTCTTATCCATGCCTGCTTGTTGTTTGTTGTTTTTCTTTAGGAGTCATCAGGAACCAAACCTGGGACCTCCCATGTGGAAGGCAGGTGCTCAACTGCTTGAGCCACATCCATTCCCTCTAGCGTATTTTTGAATCTTGTATTGTGTCATTCATCACCATCAAATGTGTTATCTTTTTGTGTATTTTTATGTTTTCTTTTGTATGCTCCTCCAGTGTACCTTACTAGCCTTTCTCTCTTCCTTCAATTCCTTAAGATGATTCATGTTATTTGTTTAGACATTCTTGATTAGTTGTTCCACATTTTGCATCTCCTCCTGTTTTTTAGGTTGTTCATTAGACTGGGCCATATCTTACTATTTCTTAGTATGGCTTATAATTTTTTATTGGCGTCTAGACATTTGTTTATCTTGATGGGCTTATTCAGATGGTTAGTGTCTCTTTCTACCCCAGGAATTTATTTTTTGTGTGTGTAAAGGTTCCTCTCTGACACTTGATTGTACTTATTCTATATCCTTGTAGTTGTCTGTGTTTCTGGTTTTCGTTTGGCCTCTTTGTCTCTCTGTCCCTCTCCCTCCCGGATTATATGCAGTACTCTCCTGGTCTGCAGATCCCCAAAGCAGCTCCCTTGGGTAGCTTTTTGCCCTTCCTCCGTTGTTTTTTCTTAAAATATTTATATATTAATCTGTTGTAAGAGGTCTTACCAAGATGAAAGAAAATAAGCTAAACATGTTACTCAATCTACACAATATCATGTGTAGATGCAATCACTGCTACTACAGGGTGTATCTAAATAAGATAAAATAACTGACCCTATATTCTAAATATTCAACTACCAAACATTTTAGTAGAAATTCAACAGAAGCCTGTTTTAGCTACAAAAATAGTAACAAAAAAAGGTGCTGATAAAAGGCTACTGCCTATTCACTTTGATAAAAGATTCACTGGATAAAAAAGGGATAATTATGGTCTTAAGCAAAACTGATCTTTGGCAGTAAAACCCTGTTTAAATGTGAAAGCAACACTGAATAGGCTCTCATGTATTATGGGTATGCAAACTGGATGAAAAATATGAGTCTCTCAAAGCCTCCAACTTAGATGTGAGAGTATAAACCATATACCTCAACAGAAAAAATTTCACTACTTCCTAAGGTCTGACCCCCTCATCTGTTGACACCTGGGTTAGGAGTAAAAAAAATTTTGCCTACATCAAGTGTACAGACTTACTTCAAGGCATACTCTGGTTTATGACAGCAGGCCTCAAAAAGCTCATAATGATGAGTCAAAAGATCTTACTAGCAGAGAACAAAGCGGATTTACATGGACTAAAATGACTTTAAATGAGAAGACAGCCAGACAACAACTTGGCCAATAAAAGTTTGTTTGAATTTGTCATGAAATAAACTAAGTAGGCAATCAACAAATGATGCTGAAGTGATTGCAAAAGATATGACTTAGCTTCTTTGTGTCAAAGCTGCTCGACTTTTGGTCCATTACTTTAATATGATATAGGTAACATTTTTATCTATGCAGCTAAAAACATACCTTTAAATGTCCTAGGAACTCCTTCTTGTCTACAGGCAATATAAAGACAAGCAGAAGCTATGGCATCATTAGCTCTTCCCTTCAGGCTCTTCTGTTCATATACTTGCTTGAACAAATTATTCGTTCGGTCCTTCAAAGCAGAGAAACTAAATTTAACTAATTCTAGGCCATTTATTTAGTTGCAGTATCAAAATATCATTGTATTATGTTAACTAAGTCAATGCCAGATAGTTTAAAGGAGGTAGACAAGAACTTACAACTATATTTCGAGGGAGGTTAATTCTGTCTGCCATGGTAGTAATTTCCTTGAATGCATTCATCATTGCCCGATCAGAACTACTCATTGTTCTCCGATTCTGGTACTTAGAATTACCAAATTCATCAAAACTTGCAGCTCCTGTACCCTATAAAAAAAGTTTTATACCTTAGGCAAAAATTTTTTGAAAACCCAAATGACTGGACAGTTTCTAAGAAAACATGACTTATAAGATCTGGTTCCATATGAAAAATAAACTGCCCTAGAAACCTACACCCTGTGCATCTTCCCTTAGTACGAGGCTACGTACCAGGCTAAAATGGTTTTAACAAGGTCTTCTATCAAATACTTACACAATATATAATTTGAAGCAACTGTTCAAGAACATAGAAAATAGAAAACTTTTTAAAAAAGTATATGAAATGAATATAACAATGATGCCAAAACCTGATGGAGATTAAATGAAAAGTCTAATTTCATTTATGATTATGATGTAAAATATTAAATACTAGAAAACATAATACAACAGCATATTAAATATAATATCAGGAACAAATGGACACTGTTCTATAAATGCAAGGATACTAATAATTAATATAGTAAATCTAGAAAACCTAGTAATGTAAACCGTCACATTAATAGGCATAAGGAAAAAAAAAAAAAAATCACATGATCATCCCAAAGGTGCTAAAAAGGCAAATGAACAAAACTCAAAAACCATTTTTGATAAACACTCATGAAACACTAGCAGTATTACCAGTAAAATCAGAAACAAGACAGAGGCACCTCCATCCACTACAATTACGTAACACTGTACTGGAAAAAGTTAGCCAATATAATTAGGAAAGAGAAAAATTAAAAGTACAAAATTCAGGGGAGGGGGCGGGTGTGGCTCAAATGGTTGGGCGTCCGTCTGCCATATGGAGGGACCTGGGGTTCGATCCCCGGGACCTCCCGGTAAAATAAAAATATATAGAGAGAAGGCGCATGGGTTGCCAGGCTCTGTGTGCCAGTGAGCCGCCAGGCCCCAGGCGCCATGCAGCAAGATGACGACGTAAGAGGGGAGAGACAAGACGAGATGCTCCAAAAACTCTGAAAACCAGGAACCGAGGTGGCACAGGTGGCAGAACAACTCTCTCCTACATCGGAGGTCTCCAGGATCGAACCCTGGTGAAGACTGGAGGAGGAGGATGGGAGGAGATGGCAGGAGACAGACACAGAGAATTGCCCAGAGAATGGACACAAAACAGCAAAATGGGGAAGGGGTGATTTAAAATGGATAAAGCAAATAAATCTTTAAAAAAAAAAAAAACTTCAGGGGAGTAGGTGTAGCTCAGTGGTTGAGCCTCTGCTTCCACATTCCTGGGTTCAATCCCCAGTACCTCCTTAAAAAAAAAATAAATAAATAAAAGGTACAAGATTGGGAAGGAGGTAATAAGCTAATACTTTTATAGACTGTCCAAGAAAAATCACTGAAAAACACTGCTATAAACAATCAGAGAATCCTTTAAAAAGTGGCAAAATCAAGATTAGCAACAAAAAAACAAAACATCTAGGAATGAACTTAAGACACATGCAAGACCTTCATGAAGAAAACTTAAAATATCCTTTTTAAGGACATATAAGATGTAGGGAAATGAAGGGTAAACAATGTTTTTGGTTAGGAAGATTTATCACAAAGGAGTCAATTTTCCCTAAGTCAACTTGCAAATATAACCAAGTTTTTGTTTTTAATTAAATAAAGTGATTCTAAAGATTATATGGAAAAGAATTGTGAAGAAAATGCTGAAAAAGAAGAGCAATGAAAGGATACTAGTCCTACCAGATATTAAAAGTATAGTTTTGGCCTTTAAATAAATAGGCCAATGGAAGAGGATAGAAAGCCCAGAAATATTCCCACGTAAATACAGAAATTTAGAATATGATAAATGTGGCATCTTTTTTTTTCCCCATATAAACTTTCAAAGGATACAGGAGAAACTAACAGTAGTTACCTGTTTTTGGTAGGGCAAGGGGGCTGCAGTGGGAACCGAGAGTTTGGGGGTCAAGGTAGTATCTACTGTATTCTTTTACAATTTTGTTTTTCAGTTATGTATTATCTACTGAAAAATAATTAAACATTAAAAAAAAACAAAACCACAGTATCAATTATATGGAATCTTATAAAATTCCCTTAGTATTCTTTAGCCTGTAAGGCTAAAGCAAATGTAGAAATAACCTAGGTTAAAGGTATTTCTGAATATTATAAACTTTTTTTTAACCTAGACTACACTATGCTTTCAAATTTTATATGCAATTTATAGAGCATGAAAATATCATACCTGTTTTTCACAAGTTTCTTGGAAAGAAACTCTGCAGTAGTATAAATTAAGTCCTAAAATAGCAGACACTTCCTTGATTAGTCTTTTAGAATACTGCCACTAATACTAATACTTTGCCTATGCAGAGTAGAGAACAAGAGCCAGCTTGTCTGAAGAAATATTGCTAATGTCCTCTATAATAGTAGTTACTACTTACTGAGCACATACTACATGAGATGCATGTTGTGTTTTATTTTACATACATTCTTATGTAAACTTCAATAATTCTATGGAGTACTATTATCTTCATTTTACAGATGAGGAAAGTGAAGCTTAGTAAGTCATAAATTTGCCATATTAAGAAATAGTTATATTAACCTCCCATTTATATTTGGTGATATGGAGGGAAAAGAAAGGATATTCCTGACATTTAAGAAACACTGACATTGGTACTATGCTTAACTGAATTTTTGTGCAAAATGTGCTTCATGAAAACAAGGGCCTGAGATATAAAGATTCTAATTTCTACCTGCAGATCACTTTAAGTTGGAAGAAACACAAGACAACCATCATTCACAATGGCACTATTAGTAAATCTATTCATAGGTCAAGGTTCTCCCACTGGGGCAATGGCTGGTATTTTTGCAAAGTTCCCAAACTCTCCGGGTGTTTTGGGCTCTCTGCACCAAGTATTTCCAGGCAAGTGGACTTATTACCTTGCCAATCATGGTAGACAAATCTCCATCACTTAGAAGAGGATTCTGAGAATCTCCAACTCGAGATGGATCTTTTGTAGCTTTGTCATTGCTGAAAGTTCTCCATTCAGATCCCACATCAATAACCCGATCACCTAAGAATATAAGCACAAATCCAAATCATCTTGTCAAGCTCGATTTTCCTTATTAACACTATCTAATGCCCTTATCAGTCCTCTGATCCTCAGGAAATCTCAACACGGTCATTCAGGTCCCAGCTTAAATACCATGTCTCACACAATTGTCCTGACATTACTTTACTGTGACAATCAATTAACCCTCTTTAAACATTGTTATGATTATTCATTTTCTAGCTCTTGGGGACAAAGTTAATCAGAATTAAGGCATATAAGGAAAATAAAGCTGTATGTAAATGATACAAAAGTAAAGCAATGTAATGATTCAGAACCAAATTATGCACAAAATTTGCAAAAGGCATGGGGGAAAAAAACAGAAAAAAACTGTTCTGAATGGCATCAATGCACATAATATTAAAAAAAAAAAAAAACTAACTTTTCATTGGAAATGCTTTGTAGAGAATTAAGCACAATATTGTGCTTTAAACTATTTGATGAAAAAATATTTTTGGCCAAAGAACATGCCAAGAGACCAGAGACCAGAAGATCAAGATCATATTGATTACTACTTTGGGAAAAATGCTCAATAGCTGGTAATATCTATACAGTAGACAAAAGTTAACACTGAACACTTACATATGATGGTCTTTATGCCCTTTGTGAATATTCTCATTTAATCCTCACAGCCTTATAATGACAGGTACCACTTTACATATAAGATTAATTTGCCTAAGATTGTACAGCTTATGTGACTAGAACTGAAATGCACATCTGATTCCAGAGTCTGTTCCATACTGCATTTCTAAAACATGAGCATTTTCATGAAAGTCTGACAAAGTTGAAAGCAGGAACCAGACCATTTTCATCTTTGCCTATCTACAATAAGCAAGAAAAAATGGCAGAAATCAGTTACAGCAGCAATTAAAGAAGTTATGGTACTGAGAATCAATCAATATAATGGTTAAGAGTGTGGACTCTACTATTAGCCATTTAATCTTGGGCAAATTCATTCTTCATTTCTGTGCTTTCACTTCTCCAACAAAATTTAAAGACTGCAAAGATTAAATAAGTTAAGACATATACACTGTACATAAAGTACTTAAATGGTAGTTCAAAGTTCAATATGAGATACAGATGGCAGATATTCTGACAGCTTCTCCTCTTTTTGGAGGGTGGGGTAGGAAGTGAGGACAGGCAAAGTTTTAAAACAGTAGTTTCTATATTAGACTTTAAAAGTATCAGAGTGCTCTGCTGCAGGTATCTGATCAGAACAAGAGAGGTAGAAGGGAACAGAAGGAAGGAATTCAATGTAGACAGTGCAAAATGTTCTAGTTTACATATAGTACATTAATTTAAATGTTTACAAATAGAATATCGTGGTCATAGTCTAATCTCAATGTTCAATTTAACAAAGTAGGTAAACAGTAACCAAGAATGATTTACTGCTGAGGGCTTTGGAAAAATGTTTTTCTTTGAACGGTCAAATCACCAAGGAGAAACCAGTTATCTAGACTATCACTGTGTCCATGTCACAAGGGGAATGAGATTAGGGGTACAGTCTATACAAAGAGAACAGCTAAGGTAAAGAACATCAAGTAGATAGACTGGTTATAAGGCAATTTCAACAGATCAGATAGTATGTGGCTCAAATTAGGAGAAAAAGAAGGTTAAATGGAGGAAGTATCATGATGGATTTATCTGCTTTTTCCTCATAATAAGAAACATCACTACACTTGGGAATTTTAATTGTAGAAATTTAATTTTAAAAACTTACCTTGAAGTATGATAAAATTTGTCACTGAAATCTTACTACAATACTAATCATCAAGGTTCATGTCTCAAAAAGATCACCCTACAGAGTCTGATTTCCAGTATATATTCTTCCTGCCTTTTTCATTCAAGTGTGTAAATATTTTTTACCTAAAATTAAAATTACTTTATATTGCACCTGTTTCATGTCAAGCTCTTTTCAATTAATTTAGATCATAAATAGTGGAACAAGATTTTTTTGATAAATTTAATTCTTTTAACACAATCTACCAATTAAAGTGATAGATACCATAGTATTTTCATTTACGTATTTTTTCAAGGAGAAAAAGTGAGTGACTTTCTTAATTGGCAGAATAAAAACACAAACATATGTACAAAAGACTACCATGGCCTTTAAACTAGAGTTACTTGCTAAATTACAAGTGCTTTAAAAAATAATAATAACTCAGATGTGATCACTAACTTCTAATATTTTCATTAATACAAATTAATGCATTAAGAAAACAGTGGAAGAGGACTTCTGGGAAGATGGTGGACTAGAAAGACACGAACCCCTCTCTTCTCTCCCAGAAAAATAGCTGGAGGACAGGCAGAAATGGCCTGTAAAAAAATCTTCTAGGGTTTAGGACACCAGGGAAAGGCTGGACAGTGCCCAGAAGAGAGAGGGGCAAAGAAAAAGAATCGCCACGGCAAAACTGTGAGTTAAAAACAGCAGCTGCAACTGCAGGCATCTGCCTCCTTGCATATAGACACTTGAATCCTCAGGCCTCGGGGCTGGTAGCTACAAAGGGGACCCCAGGGATCCACCTCCCCAGGAAAGGGGAGATAGAGGGGCACAGCCTAAGGCTGACAGCTTTTGACCCACAAATATGATCTGCTGTGTCCCATGAGCCCTTCCAGGATGGGGAGTGGGAAGATGGAGGCATGCCATTGTTTGCCTAGTGAGCCAGCAAGGGACTAAAGAGATCTGACCCTTTCAATCTCCCTTTCTACTTACTGACCGGGACCTGACTGTTGAGGATGCAGATGGGAGGGGAATTACTTCCTACCCGGGAAAAGGGAAGGGGCTGTCAGCGAAGGTTGGAGAACTGCCTCTGAGAAAGTCTGAATTACGAGTCTCTTAGCCTCCAGGCAGGATCCTCTACAGCACAGGTCCACGCTGCAGCACACACACTCCAACCAGGCACTGAACTGAGGGATCTGTCGAAGAGCGCCACCTACTGGTGGGCCAAGGAAGTGCACGTGGGGATACTAAAAGGAAATAGAGGCTTTTTCCGGCATTACAGCCTCCCTCTCCAAGGCCCTTGGAAGTGGGTCTGTAACCCATTTCCAGGTCCAGGGCCCAGATCTGAGCAACTAACATGGATAATCCTAAAGACCCAGAACAGGATGAACCAAGAATCAAAGGACAGCAGTAATACAAAGGCTCCTGCCACTAAATCTCTATGAAAGAGAGAGAAATTGAGTATCTGAATAAACTCATCATCTTAATCAGATGTCTAAACATCAGCAAAAAATTAAAAGCCATATTAAGAAAATGAAAGAAATAGCCCAAGCAAAGGAATATGTCAAAGCCACAGAAGAGACAAAGGATTTGAGGCAACTCATCAATGAGATGCACACAAATTTCCAAAATCAAATTAATGAGTTGAAGACAATATGGATAGAGATTAAGGACTTCAAGAAGACACTGAGCAAGCACAAAAAAGAATCTGAAAACCTGAACAGAAAAGTAAAAGAGCACATAGGATTGAAAGACATGACAGGAGAGATTTAAAAAAAACATATTAGAGTCATACAACAGCAGACTCAAAATGACAGAAGAAAGAATAAGTGATACAGAAGATAAAAGAGCTGAACGAGAAGAGAGGAGAGAGAAAAAGGAATGGGAAAAATTGAGCAGAGGCTTAGGGAGTTGAATAACATGAAACGCAACAATATACATGTCATGGGAGTTCCAGAAGAAGAGAAGGGAAAAGGGGCAGGAAGAGTATTTGAGAAAATAGCTGAAAATTTCCCAACTTTCACGAAAGAAATTAACTTACATGTCCAAAAAGCGCAGTGTACACCAATCAGAAAAAATCCAAACAGACCTACTCCAAGACACATACTACTCAGAATGTTAAACGTTAAAGGTAAAGAGAAAATTCTGACAGCAGCAAGGGAGAAGCAAACCATTACATACAAGGTACGCCCAGTAAGACTTAGTGCGGATTTCTCATAAGAAACCACGGAGGCGAGAAGACAGTGGTACGATACAATTAGGATACTGGAAGAGAAAAACTGCCAGCTGAGAATTCTTTATCTAGAGTATAGGAAAAAGAATAGCAGAAAGGATAACCAAAAGAGTAAAAAGAAAACAAAAAATAATATGAAAACCAAAGAATAAAATGGTAGAAGTAAATAATGCATTTACAGTAATATTACTGAATGTGAATGGATTAAATTCTCCAATCAAAAGATACAGGCTGGGAGGCAGCTGTGGCTCAATCAGTGGGACTCCCGTTTACCATATGGAAGGCCCCGGGTTCGGTTCCTGGGGCCTCCTGGTGGGGGCGGGCCCACCCGCACGGCGTGGTTGGCTGACCCGGCGAGCACAGGCAGCAAGGGGGGGATAAATGAATAAATAAATAAAATCTTAAAAAAAAAAAAAAAAAAAAAAGATACAGGCTGACAGATTAGATTAAAAAGACACAACCCATCCACATGCTGCCTACAAGAGATTCATCTTAGATACAGTGATACAAACCAGCTGAAAGGGAAAGGTTGGAAAAAGATTCTCTATGTAAACAGTAACCAAAAAAGGGCTGGAGTAGCGAAAATATTGGACAAAATAGACTTTAAGTGCAAAAAAAATGGTAAGAGATACAGAAAGCCATTATATATTAATAAAAGGGCCAATCCACCAGGAAGATAAAATAGTCATTAATGTATATGCACCTAGCCAGGGTGCCCCAAAAGGCAAACTCTGGCAAAACTAAAGGGAGAAATAGACATTTCTAAAATAAAAGTTGGAGACTTCAACACACCATTCACATCATTAGAACTAGGCAGAAGAATAAGGAAACAGAGAACTTGAAAAATATAAGCTAGACCGAACAGACATCTACAGAATGTTGCACCAAAACCCAGAGGGTTATACATTCTTCTCAATGTTCATGGATCTTTCTCGAGGATAGACCACATGTTAGGACACAATGCAGGTCATCTTAATATAAAAAAGCATGAAATTATACAGAGCACCTTCTCAGATCATAATGGATTGAAACTGAAAATCGTTAATACATGGGAAAGACGTAAATTCGCAACTGTACGGAGGCTCAATAAGAAACTACTAAATAACTGGTGAGAAAAGAAGAAATATAGTAAATATATTGAGACAAATGAAAATGAGAACACAACTTATTAAAATTTATGGGATACAACCAAGGCAGTCCTGAGAGGGAAATTTATAGCCCTAAACACCTTTATTGAAAAAGAAGAAAGTGCTAAAATCAAAGATCTAACTGAACTGGAAAAACTAGAAAAAGAACAGCAAACTATTTCCAAAACAAGCACAAGGAAAGAAATAATAAAGATTAGAGCAGAAATAAATGATATTGAGAATAGACAATAGAGAAAATCACCAAAACCAAAAGCTGCACTCTGATGTTCATAGCAGCTTTATTCACAATTGCCAAAAGATGGAAACAACCCAGGTGTCTATCAACCAATGAATGGATAAACAAACTGTGGTATAGTCACATGATGGAATATTATGCAGCTGTCAGAAGAAATTAAGTCATAAAGCATATGACAATATGGACGAACCTGGAGGACATTACGTTGAGTGAAGCAAGCCAGACAAAAAAAGGATAAATACTGCATGACCGCACTACTGTGAACTAAATATATAGTGTATATTTACACATGGAATTAATTACTTGAATATGGGTCACCAGAAAACAGAATGAGGTAGAGAATGGAAAGCTGGGGATTAACTTGTGCAGAATGGGTGAAAAGGATGTGTGTTTATCTTTGGAAATGAGTAGAAAAGGTCCAACATAATGTTAGTAACAAGGAGTAATATTACTTGTAATGAAAGTGGTTTAAAGCCAAAGTATAAGGTCATGTACCTTGCTTAAAGGAAAGCTAAGAAATGTAACATGGGACTGAATAGAATAAAATTGCATGTGAAGTATGAATATGGGTAAAATTGCATTTTTAGACCACCTTTCTTTGAAACTGAACAAATGTATGTTAATACTTCAAGATGTTAATATCAGACAAAATAAACCCAACAACATATTATGCAAAGTCAAAGAAACCAGACACAAAGTACTACATATTATATTCCACTTATATAAAATGCAAAATATCACTCAATTTTTAAAAATGAATTTAGATTAGTGGTAACGTAGGGCTGGAGAAGGACTGGTAAGTGGTGTGGAGTTTTCTTTTTTGGAGTAATGAAATTGTCCTAAAACTTTCTGTGGTGATGAATACACAACATTGTTATTATACTAATAGCCACTGATTAATACACTTTGGATAGACTGTATGGTACGTGAATACATATCAATAAAACTGCCTAATAAATAAATAATAGTGCAAGAATAGCTAGAAATAGCAGTTATGTATAGAAGGGGAAGCACAGAGAGATTAAGAGGTGAAGAATTTTCTTGTCTGTTTTTTATTATTGAAATAATGAAAATGCTCTAATGATGACTGAAGTGATGAATGCATAACTATGTGATTAAACCAAATACCACCGATTGTACACTTTGGATGAATTGTACGTTTTATTAGTATGTATCAATAAAATTAAAACAAAACAAAACAAAACAGTGCAAATGAAAAGGAAGGTAGGTGTGCCCAGATCTTTAATGGTCTCTAGAAATCTGAAAAGCATCAAATTACCCAAGATGATTCACTTCATATTGTTTTTTTCTTTTGGCTCCAAAGTAACTTACCATGAATTTCTTTTATTGTCACTTTATATTGCCTTCAACAAAGCAAAATGATTTTTAAAAAATTAAAAAAAGAAAAAGAAAAAAAAAAGCTAGTTTCATATAGTATAAATAGAAAATCCAATGCTGGATAGTGATGAAATTTCCACTTTTGTGGTAACAATCTAAATGACTCATAAACTTATCTGCAGTTTACGCTAAGTGTCATTCCTTCTTTTTATATTTAACTGCTCAAAAACATAGCATTAGGAAGAAATAAAATTTCCAAAATAACTCTTCATAAAACAACAACCAGACCAGCAGATTATGTGCATTTTTAACAATAGGGCAGATTCATTCAGAAAAAAAATCAGTACATATAAAGGATTTCAATTGAAGAAAATGTAAATGAGGTAGCATTTTGAAAATTGTTCTGAAAGAAAACTGTAAAACAGAATCTTTTCAAGGGGGTATGGTACAAGGCAGCCAAAATGTTGGGGTATAATGGATCTTTGATAAAGAAGAAGCCTGCCAATTAGCAAATTCACACAACCTCACATATCCTTTAAAGTTCTAAAAACAGAAACATGCCAACTATTATCAGTTCCTTTTTTAACCACACATTGATATTTGTAGAATTAACACCAGAACAGAGAGTCTATAAATAAAGATTTATAATAGCTACAATTTTCTTTTCAGGTATTACTCTTCCTTTCATTAATAGTATATAATTGAGGGGCAGATGTGGCTCAAATGGTTGGGTGTCCGTCTGCCATTTGGAGGGACCTGGGTTCAATTCCCGGAACCTCCCGGTAAAATAAAAAATATATATAGAAGGCACATGGGCTGCCAGGCTCTGTGTGCCAGTGAGCCGCCAGGCCCCGGGAGCCATGCAGCAAGATGATGACGTAACAGGAGAGAGACGCAGGGGAGAGACAAGACAAGATGCTCCAAAAGCTCCGAAAACCAGGAACCGAGGTGGCGCAGGTGGCAGAACACCTCTCTCCTACATCGGAGGTCTCCAGGATCAAATCCTGGTGAAGACTGGAGGAGGAGGATGAGAAGAGATGGCAGGAAACAGACACAGAGAATTGCCCAGCAAATGGATACAAAACAGCAAATGGGGAAGGAGGGGTTTAAAAGGGATAAAGTAAATAAACTTTAAAAAAAAAAAAAAATAGTGTATAATTTAAAAAATTAAGTTCCCCATACAAAAAAACTAAACAAATCTGTTGGGGACTGAATCATGTCTCCCACAAAATGCATGTTTAGGTCTCAACCCCTGGTCCGGTATGTGTGAACCCATTTGTAAAAAGGACCTTTGAAGATCTTATTGGTTAAGTTGTACCCAACTGAATGAAGATAGCCTTAATCCAATATCACTGAAGTCCTATGGTAAAGGAAACTGAATATAAAGGGAAGAAGCCACAAAGAACAGCCAGAAGTTAGAAGTCAATGGAACCAGGAAGAGATAGAAGACACCGTAAGGCATACTGCCATGTGATGGAAAAGCCAAGGAAACCCAAAGACTGCCAGTCAGTTATGATACCAACCCTGGGAAGAAGCAAGCCTTCTAGCCTCTGAAACTGTGAGCTAATAAATCCCTGTTGTTAAGCTAATTCACTGTATGGTACTTGGTTTAGCAGCTAATAAACTAAAACAATACCCAACATATATATTTATCTATTTCACACAAGTACGGTTCTATATAATAATATAGAATAATAATAATAATAAATAATAAAGCTTTATTTTTAGGCTGAAAAACTGAAATTCTCATGTTTTCTTTCAATACTATTCAGGATAAAATATATGTACGCTCTGTTTTGGGGACCACTATTAAAGAAAGCGGTGTTTAATAAGTAGTAACTAAGATATTTTCCTATATTATAAAGACACCATCAAATCAATAGGCAAATTCACATAATCGGATTGTTTGATCTCATTTTCCAACAAGAAATTGAAAATAATTGTCAAAATCACACCCACCAATTTAAAATGGCTTGATTGGGGGTGGATGTGGCTCAAATGGTTGGGCGTCCGTCTCCCATATGGAGGAACCTGGGTTCAATCCTCGGGACCTCCAGATAAAAAAATATATATAAATTAATAAATAAAAAGTTAAAACAAATAAATAAATAAAATGGCTCGATCACTTTGGCACCTATTCATGATTTGGCCATTGCACCGTAAGTATTTGCCTATAAAAGTCACACATAAGAGAATGTTCATAGTAG
The DNA here is from genome assembly GCA_026826555.1 of Tolypeutes matacus. NCBI lineage: Eukaryota > Metazoa > Chordata > Mammalia > Cingulata > Chlamyphoridae > Tolypeutes > Tolypeutes matacus. The sequence continues at coordinate 5,947,676 of JAKSZT010053881.1, forward strand.
CATCATTCACATTAGCCAAAAGTTGTAAACAGCTCAAATGTCCATCAACAGGAAAATGTATACAATGGACTACTACTCAGCAAATAAACACTGTTACATAGAGCAACATAAATGTACTTCAAAACACTATTTTGAACCAAAAAAAAGTCACAAAAAAGTACACTTATATGAAAGCCAAATAATCTATAAGGATAGAAATCAGTACAGTGGTTGCTGTTGGGTGGTAGTTGAATGACCTGCAAAGTAGCATAAGGAAAATTCTAGGGTGATAGAAATAGTCTTTATCTTGATTGGGGTGTTGGTTACACAGATGTATATACTGTCAAAAATCAAACTATATTTGGGATCTCTGCATTTTTGGCATATATTATACCCTCAATGAATTAAAAATAAAAATTCACTCCTACCAAAATATTCATTTTTAATTAAACTGCACCAAACCTATACATTATTTGGAAGGGACTGAACAATTTTTAGCCATCTTCCTGGTCAAGGCAATATTTTCTTTCCTGAAGATCTTTTAGATTTTCAACAACAACAACAAAGTCACAGATGAATTCAAATAGTCTTCTATTAAAATATCACTCTAGGGAAGCTGATGTGGCTCAAGTGGTTGGGCTACTGTTTATCATATGGGAGGCCACGGGTTCGATTCCTGGGGCCTCCTGGTGAAGGAAAGCTGGCCCGCGCACACAGCGCAGTGGCTGATGGCCCGCGCAACGTGGTGAGCTGATGCAACGAAGGGAGAGGAGCAGGCACAGAAAGATGCACAGCAGATGGACACAGCAAGCACAAGCAGCAAAGGGGGGGATAAATAAACAAAATAAATCTTAAAAAAAAAAAAAAAAGTATCACTCTAATCCAGCATATTGTATATTAGGAGTAATTATTGAGTTTATTAAATGTCTGTCATTTTGGCAGACAATAGTGTTTCTTACATAGCACCTTCTTACATTTAAAAACTATAGTTGTGTGTTTTTATTCTTCTAATACTTATGTGTCAGTTAGTATAAATTTTGAGGTAACAATTCCAAAAGCAGAGTGGCTTAAAACTAAAGTTAATTTCTTATTCATTAATGTCTACAGAGGGATGGCTGGGGGCTTTCCATCTCATTCTTATTCCAAGTGATGGAATCCCTACTACCTGGGACACTGCCCATTTTCATGACAGGCAGAAGGGAATGTGGTGAATTTTATGTACAGCCTTAACTGTTGTAGACTGGAAGCAACACTAACATTTCCACTCATGTGCAAATGGCCAAAACTGGTCAAGGATACTTCCTTCAAAGGAAGGTAAGGAAGTATGTTCCTACCATGTTCCCCAAAGGAAAAAAACTGCATATATCAATGAATAGTCATCAGTGCTGTTCCACATGATAATTAGCAACCAGAATTCAGCACTGTATGTTTCAGATTTATACCTATATTCATAAAAAGATTGCTCTATTACTTCCTTTTTGTATCATATGACAAGCTGATGAATCAGTATTATTGTTGTATTTTGGCATTTGTCATGTGGCTTTTGAAGCAGCACTATGATGGATATCGTCTTTACCATGTTCCCATTCACTCTTCCTGTATACTGTGGATATGTCTCAGGTTTGTCCTGCTTTACCGACTCAATTTTCTAGAATGTTAAGTCTGCTAATTGCTGCCTAAAACTGTTCTGTTTGTCTTCTTGTACTGTCTTTTTCCTCTCTGACCACAATTAACAGAAATATTATGGAGGGTTTTTTTTCACTTACCACATAAGTCAGGTATTTTCTCTAACTTTTTTTCTAGTAAAGTATATTGAGGCAGAATTCGCTGCTAAATCCTTAGGATCACTGTTCTTTTTTTCATAGTACAGTTTGTATTCATAAGCTTCATGCTGATTTTTATGTTTATTCATCCTATAATAAAGAATTATCAATCCAGTGGAGGTAGTGATGTTGGATAACCTTCCAATCCATCGCCACCAGTACTCTCAGTCTCTATGGGCCCCTGCAGATAGATTGCTCAAACAAGACAAATTCCCAGATGGATTCTAGACACGTAACACTAAAGACACAAGTAGGGCTGCTACAACCAAACCAACAATAATAGTGACAAATGAGAAAGAAGTTTGTCACATTAACATGCTTAATAGTCCTGGAATAATGTGATCCAGACTCATTCCATCTTTCTGATATGCCACCTTCAATATGGCTTGCATTTTATAGCAGAAAATGGCTGTTGTAGTTCCATCCCTCACGTCCACAATCCAGCAAGTGGAAAAAAAGCTTTGGGAAGGATCTAGAGTTGCACCCATCTCTTTTACTTAAAACCCACTGGCTAAGAGGGTCCCATCCATCGGCTATATGGGATCGAAGACTCCTCTCAATTAGAGGTGGAGTGGACATCACCATCCCAGAATCCTCAGGACTGGGGAATGAACTACCAACTAGAGTGGACTTACTGGTATTCTACTATAGACATACTGTGATTCTAGCATCGGAAGAAATTAAAACATTGATGTGGAGGCAGTGACCACTGGAGGCTCTGGGGGCAGGGAGAGGGAAAAACAGTTGTAATACAGTGGCTTTTTCCGGACTTGGGAATCATCCTGAATGACATTGTAATGACAGATATAGGCCATTTTATATAGTCACATAACAAGCAGAACTGTATGGGAGAGAGTGTAGACCACAATGTGAACTATGGTCCATGCTCAGTGGCAAAGCCCCAGGATGTGTTTATCAATTGCAATGAATGTGTCACAATAATAAAGGATGTTTATGTGGGAGGGTGTGGGAGGTGTGGGGAGTGGGGCATATGGGAATCCCTATATTTTCTGTGTAATATTTACGTAATCTTAGTATCTTATTTAAAAAAAAACACCATTGGCTAGAACTTAGTCCTATGGTCACACCTAGGTACAAGGAAAGCTGGGAAATACAGTCTAGCTGTGCAGCCACATGCCCAGCTAAAACTAGGGGATTCTATTACTAAAGGAAGAATGGGGGAATGGATATTGGGGAACATCTAGCAGTCTCTGCTACATGAAATAATGGGGTGGGGGAAGGAGAAGAGAAAATGTCCAGGAAATCAAGGTAAAACCCATTAATGCCTTATACGCTAAAGAAAACAGTGTACAACAACAAATTAAACAGATGTTTAACCACCTTACCATGCAAGCTATAAATTGTAAATCCAGCCAAAGATATTTCCTAGTATAGTATTAAAATAAAAATGGTTTAAGGTAGCAATCTAAATTGTGCAGCACACCACAAGTACTGTTTCAGTTTCCTAGGCTGCTCAAGCAAATACCACAAAATGGGTCAGATTAAACAACGGGAATTTATTCACCCCTGTTTCGGAGGCTCGGAAAATGCCTAAGTCAAAGCATCATCAAGGCGATGCTTTCTCTTCAAAGACTTAGACTAACCACTGTTTTCTACATAGTTTAAAAAAAAAAAAGAGCACTTGTATGTCTAAAATATGTATCACTGAAATCTCACACTAGAGTTGTATTATATATTTTATACAATCTACTAACTTTTTTCTGAACAACTCTAAATTGTAGGGTACCTGCTTCTTACGGGGGGAAAGGATGACTTATTTTACAGATGAAGAAAGTGAAGCTTGGAGAAATTATGTAACTTGACTTAATTATGTACAAAGGTACACAGCTTAGTAACTCTGGGGCCACTAATTATACTAGGAGCTAGGGAGACACATGACTATAAGATATCTGCCCCACAGGAGTTTACAGTCTAGCTCTGGAGATAAAGGAAAATAGAAAAAGAAAGATGAAAATTCTAAAAGGACAGAAGATCTCAAAGAATGTGGTAAATTATAAAATTAACAGTACAGATTTTTGTTTCTCAATTTGTTACCAATGTATTACCTTCACTAGGATTTCTGGGAGTGGGGCCCAGAATCTTTTTAAGCATGTTTCCCAACTGATTTATTTATTTATTTTTATTTTTTCTCCAACTGATCCTTAATGCACACTTCATTCATTCATGTTTCAGCTTCACTGGTATAAATAGTATCAGAATGAGTTTAGAAGGGAAAGGTCATAGGTGAGTCATTTCTCTTTCTCATCTACCTAAACCATCTTCTGATATTTTCCTTATATTGCTTTTTAAAAAAAATTTTTAAAGGTACTGGGGGGCCGGGTATTGAACCTGGGACCTAGTATGTGGGAAGTCAGTGCTCAACCACTGAGCCACACTGGCTCCCCTGAGTTGGTTTTTTAGCTTGTTTTGCTTGTTGGTTTTTTTGTTTTGTTTTGTTTGAAGCACAGGGAACCGAAACTGGGACCTGCCATGTTGGAAGCAGGCGCTCAAACTGCTTGAACCACATCCGCAACCCTTATATTCCTTTTAAGAACAATTTCAGAATTCAGATTTAAATGGTACACAAAAAGTGGCTTTAACTAGAAATGATACTAGTTTGAAACAATTCCTCATGGTGAAATCCTAATTTACAAATTCATGATAGACCAATTTCATATTTTAACAGCTGTTACAGCAACTTCCTAACCTGATACTTTGCTGACTGAAAATCAATGAACAAACAATACATAAGGCCAAATTTATGAACAAATTGATGATCTAGATATGATTATACTGCCACCTACTGTCCAACTTTAAAGTGATGAAATCATACTATTAAGATTTAGAAAACAAAACCCACAAAAGCTATTGAAACAACAGCTTCATGGTAGGAACGACAAAGCCTTGCTTTAAAAATTGGCTCTGTTTTAAGGATTGCTTCCAATATCTTAAGTATCACTGATAAAATGAGACAAACTGCACCAATCAAAATGCTTCATATAAAAAAATCTTATAATTCAAATAAAAAAGGAAAGTCAGTTAAACCACCATTGAAGAGTATTAAAAACAGCATTAGAATGGTCACATAAAATTGCAAACAACTTAAATTATTGGAGAGGCTAAATATTACAAAGCCATTTCAATATTAAAAGAAAAAAAGGCATTAAATGTGTGGCAAATTGTATTTTTTTAAAGATGACCACAATATTTCCCATCTACAAGTTCTTCTGCAACCTGACCTTGTCACTCTCACATTGAGGTGGAGACTATTTCTCCACCCACTCCAATGTAGGTAGGTCCTAAGACTGCTTTAACCAAAAGAATCCAGTAGAAGTGAATACCTGTTCTATATATACTCTGACCCAGCTTCCACTTTTTCTCTCAAAATACTTGATCTTGGGATATTTTATTGGGAAACCAGCCACTATGTACAAGAAATGACTGCCAAGAAAACTATGAAGAAGCCCTGGAGAATGAGCGACCATGTGAGTAGGCTAAGAAGCAGAGATGTAAGAAATGCAGGTGAAAAAGCCATCACAGAAGTGCTCCTCCAGACCTAGTCAATGCTATGCCACATGCAAAGGAACAGCTGTCCAGGTGAGTTCTTCCAAATTCCCGACCCATAAAATCATGAACAAAGCTCATAAACAAAATAAAAACATTGTTATAAGGCACTAAAAGTTTGGAGTAGTTTGTTATATAACTGTAACTAAAACAGAAATTGGTCCTGGAAGTGAGGTGCTGCTGTAAGAAAAATCTAAAACATGTGGCACTGGTTTGGGGCTGGATGGTAGGCCTCAAAGGAGACTGAGAGTGAAGGCTTGAAGGAGAGCGAGAAAATGTTATTACATGAGAAAAGGTAGTCTATATCATATAAGATAAATACATTTTTTGTATTATTAATTACTTCATTAACAGTGATAGTAATGGGCTCTTCTAGTTGCCTAACTCACCTGAGAGGGGCAAATACATACCTTTGAAGATGACAGCTGGACAATACCTAGTAATGAGCTTGAAATTATTGGGCAATCTTCCAAAAACAATTATGAAAGAGTTTTGGTTCCTAAAGTTTTCTGATGATTATTTAAACGAAAAGCTATTCAAAATGTCTAAAATATTTCAAACAGTAATCATCACCTTGATAAATTAGCTCAGCACTAGCATATTAAAAAAAACATGGTATACACTAAAAAGATTCAGATTAGGAAAGATCAAGATTAGGAAACACATGATGATATTGCCTGAATTCAAATCTCTATGAACACAATTATCTCAAATAGAAAATACAAATTTCATGCCCTCAGTATACTGAAGAATATTTGTCCAGCTTGATTTCTTCTGTTTCCTCAAAATAATGTGTGTAATGGGTTGAATTGTGTCCTTTCCCAAAAGATATGTTCCAGTCCTAACCCCCAGTAGCTGTGTATGTTACTTTATTAGAAAAAGGGCCTCAGCATATATAATTAAGATAAATTAAGATGAGGACACAGTGGCTTAAGAGTGTCCTTATAAAAAGAAGACAGAGACGGAGAGAAGAAAGACATATGACAATAGACGCAAAGATGGGAGTGATACAGCTACAAGCCAAGGAATGCCAAGAATTGCAGGCAACTACCAGAAGCTAAGAGGAAGCAAGGAAGGATTCTTCCCTACAGCTTAGTCCTGCTGACACCTTAATTTCTAACTTCCATCTTCCAGAATAGTGAGAGAATAAATATGTTGTTTTCAGCCACTCAATTTGTGGTACTTTGTTACAGCAGTCCTGGGAACTAAATACATATAAGCTAGCAAAAGAGCACCTGCTTTTAAACCAGCAAGATGATACAAATCCAAAAACACATAATGCATCTTGAATTTTTTATTGATAGAGAACAATGATAAATATAAACACACACTAACGTATGTCTATGTGCATATATATTTCTTTTAATTTAGACTCATGGAGTATCATTGTTCAATTAAGCTATTTTCAACTTAATTTGCTTGGTGACATTCTCAGCAAAACACAACTTTGTTAGCAGACTCTAGTTTGGTCATGGAATGGATTCTTCAGTTGCAGGACATCATACCACATACATTTAACCACAAATATCTGTGAATGAGTTTTCTGTACATATTAAAACATGTCAGTTGTATTTTTTTTGCATGAGAAGGACCAGTATCACAGAGAGAGTAACAGAAATTAAAGAAAGGAAATTTGATCAGATTATATAATTCTCAAATCTTTAAAATTTAGCCTAGTAACTTTAGCTGGAATAAAATATAAGTAGTTCTGAGGCTGGTATTCAAGACTGCTAAGTAAATAAAGCAAAAATGAGAAGAAAATTAACTGCCTTTGGTTTCTTAGAGCAGAAAAATCCAGGAAAGCGGATGTGGTTCAAGCAGTTGGACGCCTGCCTACCACATGGGAGGTCCTAGGTTCGCTTCCCAGTGCCTCCTAAAAAAGACAAGTAAAAGACGGTGAGCTAATGCAACAAGATGATGCAATAAGACAACACAACAAGGAAACACAATGAGAGGCACAAGCAGGGAGCTGATGTGGCTCAAGCGATTGGATGCCTCCCTCCCACATGGGAGGTCCTGGGCTCGGTTCCCAGTACCTCCTAAAAAGAAGACAAGCAGACACAGAGAGCAGACAGTGAGTGCAAATGGGAGGGGGGGGGAGTGGTGGAATAAAATAAATCTTTAAAAAATATATATAATTAAAAAGAAAAATCCAAGTAAAAATGAGGGATTCCAAGAACAAAAAAAAAGCAAATAAGCTTTGTGAAGTATACCTTCCTTTCCCAGTTGGTTAAACTTACCCGACTTTCTTCCTGGTTAAAATGAAAGTGAAACTTATGGATGGGCTGGAAATAAGCTGAATGCATTTTGTACTTATTTTTTCTCTTGAGGTACCAGAGGTTGGGGATTGAAACCGGGACTTTGTAAGTGGGAAGCCGGTGCTTAATCGTTTGAGCCCCATCTGCTCCCCCTTTTGTTTTGCACTACTTTTAAAACGGCTACAGAATTCAGGAAAGCCAAGAAGCTGAAATTATCTTTAATTTTATGTCTCTATGATTATCAGTTTAATCATAATACTTTGGAAGAATCAGAATCCTCTCATTTAACAATGGGATCAGCAAAAATTTTCTTTAAGGGGCCATATATAGCAACCATTTTAGGCTTTGTGGGTCAAGAGGCCAAATTGAGGGTATTATGTAGGTAATTAAAGAGAAAAAAATTTCACAAAATTTTAACTGATGAAATAAAAAATATAGTAATAATTGAGTATAGTTTATTGTAATAAACATCTAATGAGAAGAATGGAATTCTCTTTTTGAGAGATAAAATTTTACTTAAGATTCAAAGTTAGTCCTTATTATCAATACTGATTACAAAGGTTCATCTGCCAATGGTGATGTGTAACAAGATTTTATGTATTTCCTATTTGAAAATGTCTTTTCACAGACAGGCACTGCCAAATACTGCTATTAATCCACAAGCATGAGTTGTTTTTTTAAAATAACATTTTATTGAAGTACATCATTCATACATGAACATAAACAATAAAAGCATAGCAAAATTTGTGAGAACGGATGTGGCTCAAGCAGTTGAGTACCTGCTTCCCACATAGGAGGTTCTGGATTCGGTTCCCTGTGCCTCCTAATAAACAAACAAAATAAGAAGCAAAACAAATGAAAAAAAAAACCAACTCAGGGGAGCCAATGTGGCTCAGTGGTTGAGCATTGGCTTCCCACATACTAGGTCCTGGGTTCAATTCCTGGCCCCAGTACCTCAAAAAAAAATAAAAATAAATTTTTTTAAAAATCGTGAATTTACAAAACATGCATATCATACAAGGCTCCCATACATCTTCCTACCACCAACACCTTCTTTGCATTGTTGTGAAACATTTGTTACAAACTATGAAAGAACATTGTCAAAATATTACAACTATGCCCGTATCTTACATTTGGTGTATTTCCCCCAATCCACCCAATTATTAACACCTATATTAGTATTATATATTTGTTATCGTTCAGGAGAAAACATTCTCATATTTGTCCTGTTAACCACAGTCCACCATCCACCACTGGATTCCCTGTTATATGGTCCCATGCTTTGTACAATCCGTTCAAAGTGTACCCTCAGTGACTCTCATTTTCATCACACAGTTGTGCTGTCAACACCTCAGTCCATTTTAGAATGCTTTCATTACTCCAAAAGGAAAAATCCCATATCCCCTTATACCCCTCTATTGTTGTCCCTTAGTATTGAAAAAATATCTTCTAGCCATTGCTGCAAAATATTACAATATTACTGTTAACTCTTGCACATAAGATATAGTTGTAATTTTTCCATGTATCACATTCTTAGCATATTGTAAAAGAGCATTCTTATATTTATACGATTAAACACAATCTTAATCCACCATCAAAATCACTGTTATGCATTCCCTAGATTATTCTCTCATCTTTCAATTGACATTTACTTCCACAGACTACCCCCCTTTCAGCCACAATCACATTTATAAATCAGTAGTGTTAGTTATATTCATTATGTGTTACTATGAACGCTATTCATTTTTATACTTTTATAATTAACCTTATTAATAGTGCTACATACATTAAGCATCATCTCCCATTCTCAACCCACCTTCTACTTCCTACTAACCTATACTCTAGAGTTTACCTCCATGAGTTTACTCATATTTAGCTCATATTAGTGAGGCCATACAGTATTTGTCCTTTTGTGTCTGGCTTATTTCACTCAACATAATATCCTCTAGTTCATCCATGCTGTTATATGCATCCTGATTTCATTTATTCTTACAGCTGAATAGTATTCCATTGTGTGTATATACCATATTTTGTTTATCCATTCATCAGTTGATGGACACTTGGGCTGTTTCCATATTTTAGCAATTGTAAATAATGCTACTATGAACATCAGTATGCAAATGGCAGTAGTTCTGAATATATTGCTAGTAACAGGACTGCTGGATCATACGGCAATTCTATGTTCAATCATTTCTTGAGGTACCGCCAAACTGTCTTCCACAGAGGCTGCACCATTCTACAATCCCACCAACAGTTTCTCCACATCCTTTCCAGTACTTGTAGTTTTCTGTTTTGTTTGTTTGTTTTTAAAGGAGGTACTGGGGATTGAACTCAGGACCCCAAACATGCAAGGCAGGCAGGCACTCAACCACTGAGCTACATCTGCTCCGCTGTTATTTTTTTTAAATAATGGCCGTTTTTTTAAGGTGTGAAATGGTTATCTCATTGTAGTTTTGATCTGCATTTCCCTAATAGCTAGTGATGTTGAGCATTTTTTCATGTGTTTTTTGGCCATTTGTATTTCCTCTTTGGAGAAATGTCTATTCAAGTCTTTTGCCCATTTTTTACTTGGGTTGCTTGTCTTTTTATCCTTGAGTTGTATACAAGCATGAGATTTTAACTGAGCATTTTCATTGCTTGGAAGGCATTTATAGATTTTTGTTACTTTTTTCTCTTGGTATTTCTCTCCCTTTTAGTATGTAGATTAATCACTTCCAATTGAAGGTTAGGAGGGAAGTTCCTTAATTGCAGTTAAATGGATTTTGAAATATGAAAATTTCCTCTGCACATACATCAAAGTCTGAAAAACACTGCTGAAACTGCAGTTTGAGCTCAGAAACTATATCTACTGCAAATTTGTATGGGAATGAAGATACCACATCTTATTTAACTTTTCACAGAACTTAAGTGTATTAAAGCAATATGATATTATTGTGATTCAATGTTAGTTGTCAAATTGACTTTACTGCAGCCTAAGTTTTGTAGATAAGCATTGTTTTGCCTTATAATTTTAGACCACCTTTATTAAAACACATTAGCATGTGTGTAGCAAAAGCTAATTTCCACAGCCATTTAGTGGTTGAGGGCAGTATGGGTTCAGAAAAATTTTAATCTTGGCCCTGAGCTAAAAATAGAATCACAATAAAAAATATGGCACTGCTAAACTACCAAATTGCTGAGTGGTAGGGAAAGTCTGGATATTCAGCTTCTATATCTAACAAAAAATTCACAGAACTGTTGATGGTTAAGTCCATGAGAGTGAATGAAGTACACTGCTGACACTACTGGTTCAATAACACAGGTTAGGTTAAAATATTTTCTACAAAGTAACTACTAATAACAATAGGCTTTAAACACCTTACATTTTCACAATCTTTGTAAATTTGTCCAACTATGTTGTCTTCTGTTCCACTCATATTTTTATTACCATCAGTTTTAACACTTCTACAGGTTGTAGTGAATTATGTTTTTTCAACTTCTTTGAAAATATTTTCTCCTGTAGTTGTTTCATGCAGACAATTCAGAGTATAATTCTTTAGTCACTTCAAACTCAGGATTGACTCCTTAAACAAACAACTGAGCATTATCAGTAACAACTGCTGACTCATCAACAGCCAAGGAATCATTTGCCTTTATTTTTTATTTATATATATATATATATATATTTTTAAGGAGTTACAAGGGATTGAACCAAGAACCTTGTACATGTGAGGCAGGTGCTCACCACTGAACTACATTCACCTCCCGCCATGATTTTTTAAATGATTATTGATGCTGCTCCCCATGTCCTCAACTCTTCAAGCAACTACTCTTGCTGAAAGTCTAATAGCCTTAAATAAGTTTTTCTCTGCACACATTTCTCCAGCTGTTGTAATCAAACTAAAATTGACTTTGGCTTTCCTTGGTTGGCCTACAAATAAGTCGCTCAAAAATATAGTTTAGTTGCAGCCTCATTTTCATTTTTAATTTTTGTGATGAACTTAGGGTATAATGAGATATTCCATTTTAAGTTTTCTAAGTTTGTAGTGTGAAAGCAGTCATAGACAATAAACAATATGAGTATGGTGGTGTTCCAAAAAAAAAAAAAAACTTCATGGACACTGAAATTTTAATTTAATGTAATTTTCACATGACACAAAATATTATTATGTTTTTTATTTTTTCTTAACCATTTAAAAATTTAACAACCGATCCTTGCATCCAGGCCATATGAAAACTGGCAGTGGGCTTATAGTTTGCTGACCCCAGACAGAACTCACTTCTTATGATAGGCAATACAGGATAGAAATCTGGCTCCTGTGAAGACTATGGGGCCAGACTCCATATCTAAACCTCAGGTTCCTCATCTGTAAAATGAAGATAATGTTGATACTTATTTCACAGGGTTTTTGTGAGGATAAACTGAATGAATATGTAAATCACTTAGAACAGTGTCCAGAGTTAAGTGTATTAACTGTGAATATTATGTAACTGAGTAGAATATAATTGCTAATGGATCTCAGTTCCTGCTAGCAACTTTGTAATGATTTTTTTTTTTTAAGATTTTATTTATTTATTCATTTATCCCCCCCTTGCTGCTTGTGCTCGCTGGGTCAGCTAACCACGCCGTGCGGGCAGGCTTGCCTTCACCAGGAGGCCCGGGGAACCAAAGCCGGGGCCTCCCATATGGTAAACGGGAGCCCCACTGATTGAGCCACAGCCGCTTCCCGTTTGTAATGCTTTAAAGCTCCCACTGAGGAGAGAGCTAAGGCAAGAAGCTTACTTGGATGAACATGGCAGATGTCCTCCAAGTTAAGACTTTTCATAGCATATCACCACCAATGTTTCTATTATATTTCCCATAATCCTACTAGTACTCTCATTCTTAATTCAAATTGAAGTACTATTCCTATTTCTCAGGCGCTAAGCATATTTCTAAACAGACTCTCTTTATTCTACCATTCTGCAGCTTACCTAGATAAATGAGAAGGTAGAATAAAAGTGGAATTTTAAGAGGTCATATTATTGTCAATAATAATTTTATACTAGAAATTTAGAAATAGAAGATGACTTCATATCCATATGAAAGATACAACAAACCTTTTTTGTTGACTAAAAGGTCTTGGATGCAACTCGGTACAGACTTATCTTTGTAACTCTGATATAAATTATGTTTTTCTTGGGAAGCAGCTGTGGCTTTCCCAAGAAAGCGGCATGGTTAGCTGACCCAGCGAGCACAAGCAGCAAGGGGGGGATAAATGAATAAATAAATAAAATCTTTAAAAAAAAAAAAAATTATGTTTATCTGGTTTCCACAGAAGTTGGATTACATTTAATCTTTATTTCATATGCATGTGTGTCACCCCTCTCTTCCACCCTAAATCCACCCTAAATCTGACTAAGAGCTCAAGAAGATGCTGAAGGCCCTTTCTTTTAGATCAGCAGTTTCAATTTTAAAGTTCCCTCTCACCCCATACTATGAAATACATGCACTATCTGGATATACAATAAAATACAGATATCTCTGTGTGATTTTACTCTTGTTTTTGCTTCCTTATTCTGTTTGTTTTACAATAAATATGAGTTACTTGTGGGAAAAAGAGCAAAACTGTATTCATTAAAAGACAGTTTGGGAAATATACAAATGCAAAGTACTCAAAATAGTGATTTTAGTTAAAACCATCACTACTCACCTACAACCAGGCCACAATCAGGACAGATCATATCACCGGCTCTGTAGTCCTCCACTAAAATTGCATCAGGATGATTTGGACATGTAACTCTTGGAAGAGCATCCAAACTAAATGAAAAGAATATTTTTTTAGCCTCCCAATCAATATATATATATATATATATTTTTTTTTTTTTTCCAATCAATATTTAACAAAGGAGTTTTCTGGGTTAAAAAAAATTTTTTTTTGAACATTTTTCTGACATTTATAACCCATACAATTAAGTTTTCAAAGTAAACACTCCAGTTAGGTTCCTTTATATTATAGCTAGTAATAAAACAGATTCCATTGGAACTATGTTTATTAGCTACTGGTTTGCAGACATGGATGGCTTACAAAACTAAAAGACAAAAGTGTTTCTTCTAACATATAGGCTACTAAAATTTAATAAAAAATCTTGATTAGTGTAATGACTAGCTATCATACATAACCAGTGGCATTTAGATTAACCATTCAGTTTGCGCCTTTTGCCACTTACTTCTCTGGTTAGAGAATGTATTTTAAGTTTGTGTTCTTCTACTTGCTAGTTATCTTAGTAATACATTTAAAACAGTACATTGAATTGAATAGGTATATAAATGAGTGATGGCAGAGATGGCTCTGAATTTAAGACCTAATGATTTCATTTAGTCAAGAATAAAGCTTTTAAACATTCAGGAAACTACTTATTAAACTATTTGTGATGTCAATAATTTGCTGTTGGGAAGCGGCTGTGGCTCAATCAGTAGGGCTCCCGTTTACCATATGGGAGGCCCTGGGTTCGGTTCCCGGGGCCTCCTGGTGAAGGCAAGCCCGCCCGCATGGCGTGGTTAGCTGACCCAGCGAGCACAAGCAGCAAGGGGGGATAAATGAATAAAAAATAATAATAATAATAATTTGCTGTTATTTTATTTTGAATAATAAAGCAGTTTGGGGAAGACACATTAGCTTTAAATGACTTGAGAGAATCAGTTTAAAAAGTAACAAAGTAATTGAACACAGATTTAGTAATTATTTCTGGGGAGTATGATCTTACAATCACAAATGGTTAGCATCACCAAATATAAGCCTTTAAAAAGTTCCCTTCAAGTAATTCAGTAAATGGTTATGTCGTGGCCATCACAAACAGAAATCTAGGAGACAAAATCAACCATTCTAATAGTATATAAATAAGTATTTGTGGCTTTGGTTCTATTGCTATCACATACAATTCAAAATACTAATTCTCAAATAACTAAGAAGATGGTATCCACTGGAAAACTATTAAAATAATGCATATCTCCTAAAATTTATATATTCAAGTTAATCAAAACATCTTTGGGTCTTCTCAATGGGAAATGGGGAACTTGCTTTATATTTGTGCTTATACCATAAATTCCTGTTAGAAAAATATTTTAATAAATTATGACATAAAATATTAAGCAGTTAGTATAAATTTTGCAAAACTATGTAGAAATAAAGAGAAAAATGTTAAAATAACTACAAATGAGAAAAATGGGCAGTCATGTGGAACACAATTTATGAAGGACTGATAATAGTAATATTTCTGTACCATTAAAAAGTAGATAAACAATCTTGTAGTATTTATATCTCTATATTTAATGATATGAAAATGTTTCTCAAAAAATAGGCCAAGTAAAAAGAGTATGGTAGAAATTCTATACAACATCGAAAAGGTATGAACTGCAGTTACATGAAATAACTTGGATGAATCTCAAAACGCTAACCAAAACAAATTAGACCCAGAGGAATACATCTTGGATGATCCCATTTATGTAAACTTTAAAGCAGGCAAAACAAATCTAAGGTATCTGAAGTCAGGACATGGTTATCTTTGGGAAGGGGTAATACCTGAGGACACAAGGGAGGCTCTTGGGGTGCTTAGTGGTGTTGGATTTCTTGACCTGGATGGTAGCTATGTGCATATGCTCACTGAATAATACCTGAGCTGTGCACTTAAAATTTATGTGTTAACACCAATACAAAAGATAGAAGAAAGGTAATGAACACAGTTTATATGAGACAACTTTTTTGGGGGAAGGGAGGTAAGAACATATATACATGTTTTTTAAAGCACATAATCTCTAGGCAAATACCAAGAAACTGGTAAGAATGGCTGCTTTGAAATAGAATTAAATGGCTAGGAGCCAGGGAGCAAGGGAGACTGCTTTTCATTGTATACCCTTTTCTACTTTTGATTTTGTATTGTTTGTGCTATCTATCCAAAATAAAATGAAATCATGCTAGTCAACTTTTAATCAAATTATCCACAAGAGTAATATAAAAGAGAAACCACACAACTAGTGGGGGTGGTGAAGTAAGGGCAGAGAAACAATACGGAAGGAATGGAGACCACCACCACCACATACATTAAAACAATTTGGATTACCTAAACTTCATTTTATAGCTATTATTTACTGGGTGTGTACTATGTGTCTAGTGCTCTATGTATATTATTAATCTTCACAACAACCCTGCAAGAAAGGCATTATCTCCATTTTAAAGGTGATTCTCAGAAATGATTTGCCCAAAGTCATTGAAAAAATAAGTTCTCTATGAGAACTACAGTTTCATAGCTTAGTGACTATACATCTTTCTCAGGGAAAAAAAATGCTAAAAGGAGAAATACTAACATGGACCTTTCTTTGTTTTCACTGCACTTACAGTGCAGTGAAAGTGCAAGTACACCAATTTAAAAGCTGGACATATCTTGAAAAAATTTATTTCAAACTTTTTTTTTTTTTTTTTTAAGCAAATTAAGGAAATACAAACACACAAAGGTATATATATTTCTTGGGCACAGAATCTATCAAGTGACTTTACTATGTGTATGCTCTATTCTATTTAAATACTGCAACACTTTTTACAAATAAAATTCCCTATTTTAATATATTTTATGCAAAAGCAATGCCAAATATGACATTTACCTCCGAGATATACTGCCATGAGAGAGTGTAAGTTGTATTTGGATAACTCTGGGAAGCTAAAGTTTTCCATCTACCCACTAGGAAGGTAAGTGTGTTTTCTGGCCTTACCTGACAAAAACCACACCCAGATAGAATGATTGCGCATTCAATCATAGAATTAGAATTAGTAAACAAGGGTGTCATTAGCCTTAAGAGTTTCTTCTAAATAACTATTAGCTAAAGCTGCCCCCCCCCTTTTTCTTTTTTTCTTTTTAAATACAGTAACTTAAAAAGGTTAAATCTTGGCAGTTACCAGAAAGGGCCTAGACTTCTCCAGCTTACTATTTTGTGATCAATAGTTTTTACTGGGAACTCAATTCCACAGATAACAATAGATTCTTAACAATTATACCAGAACTGCCTCCCAGAAATGCTGTAGAAATTAGATATATTTAATATATTTTGAGTTAACTAGATGCCAAACGTGTGATAACAGGTAAACAGGAATCTTGGGTTCTACTAGCTGTTCTAACACTAACCTTAGAAAAGTCAACACTGGCGTGACTCAGTTTACACTTATGCAAAAATACTAATATCTACCTCATAGGGGTAATAAGAGATATAATTAGGGTCTGCACCTATTTTTTAGGTCACAAGATTGAAGGCTGTTTCCCAAGGGCACTGCATACATTTCCTGTAGATACGAATATATAACATTTTATAAATATGTGTAAAGTTCCCAGCATTTAAAAAAAAGTAAGTAATTTACTGTAGGCCAAGATTTTTTTCAAGTGTATCCAGAAGGCGATATTTGTTTAAAAAAAAAAAACCCTTCAGCAGAGAACTCCTTAACTATTCAGAAAAGCCCTATCTTCCACTTCGGAGCGCCGCTGGGACGGCAAGCAGTTTCCAGCCGGCTTACCAAAGCTGACGTTCTCTATTCTCAATCTGTCACCTCGAAAGACCTGGAACTAACCTTTTCCCGCTCTTTAGAAAGGAAGACTCACGGACGCTCAGGCTGGTTGAGCTCTAGGTGGAAAAACAAACGTGGACAAAACTGACAAGAAGGGGGGAGGGGGTTGGGGGAGAGGTTGAAATATCGGCGAGAGGCCAGAGGCTGGGGACACTGGGGACCATACAAGGTGGTGCCTGAGTAAGACGACGACCCTTCAAAGAAGTCTTAGGAAGACCTAGGACTCTGGGACGGTAACGCCGACGGTTCGGTACCCCCTGCGACACCCCTAGACAGTCTTGCCGTCTGGAAGTGCCTTTGTCCGGGCCGGCCAGCCAGTTCCGCCGCACCGCCCCCTCGTCTCCCGATCGCTTCGCCCGACGCAGCCGTCCCGGTGGCAGCCTAAACAACCCTGGAGCTCGCCGCCCACCCTTCAGCTAGCTGGCCTCGCCTGGACATACTAACCGGCTGGTAGACGCCATCTTCACAACCACCTCGGTCCCAGCAACAACAACTACCCAGCGACCAGGAAGAGATTGTGCCGAAAAGACGCTAGGAGACGGGCTTTTATAGGCGAGTCACTCACGCAGTCGTACTAGGGCGCGGCTACGGGTGGGGAGAAAGGCCAAGAAATATGAGATGCCGGACGCCACGTGCTTCGCGTTTTCTTATCTTACTCTGTTTCTGAATTTTACTATGTTGCTGGGCAAGTTGACAAAACTTACCCAGGGAAACTCCGGTGAAAAAGGGCTACATCAGAGCTGACTTCAGCCCACGAAGAAAACCCCGACTTCGTGGTGGGGGACAAAGCCCAGATCATCTAAGGTTAAGGGTTAACCCTTCCTGTCCCAGGGAGTAGGTTACTTCAGTGTGAGTGAACCTCTCGCTTGCTCGGAGGGCTGATTCTTTCTCACTAAGGAATTTGGAGTAAAAAGAGAAATTCACTTAGATCAGCCAGAACAGGTGTCAATTCAGGCTCTGTCATCAAGCTAACATGCTGTGCCATCTTAGGCACGTCCCTTACCCCATCAGTGCAAGTGGTGATAACATCTGCCGTGTGTACTCTTTTTAGAATTGGCAGATTAAACAAAAGCTTGTGAGAACGTTCTAAACAGTGTGAGGCGAGGATTTATAGGCCCTGCCCAAGATTGTTTTTCATGGCCTTTGCAAATTTCGGTCATAACTGAAGTGTAGAGAACTGCAAAGCTTTTCTAGATTTGCTAATTAACCAACTCTTAACGTCTGAGTACCACTTTTGCTGGAAACACACCACCCTGGACCTGTGGTGATTGGAAAAGAGAGGGTGTTCCTCGTTTTCTATGGGGGGTAAGGACTTAGAATATAGTAACTGCTTTGTTCTTTTTGGGGGATGAGTCTTAAAATGCCAATGAGTATGCATTGTTTTCTAGAGAAGGTGGGAGAGACGCCTAGAAAGACGGGTGGAGGAACAGTTTAGGAACAAATCTAGATGGGATGGGGAATTTTTTTTTTTTTCAGTCTTCCATTCTATGATTTTAAAAAGTGACGCCTGTGTTTTTCCCTCCCTTAATGTTTGAGAAAGTTTTAAAAATGCCAATCCCTTTCAGCTGTGCCAAGCACAACCAGCAAAGGGTTTGAGGGTGTTCTCCCCCAATATAGTAGGGAGTTTTCATGGTAGAGTAGCTTAGCTATGGAGAAAAGGAGGGAAAAGAAGAGGAGAGTTACCCGGCTTCTTGAGGATCAAAAATATGGACCTAGCAACAAGTGAATTCCTGGTAGAATTTCAGTAAATGTTAAAGGAGGAAACTATAAGAAAAATTGAAGCCCCAGAAGAGGGAGGCAAGAAAACTGATTAACTTAGCTAACTGCCCCACCTGGAAAGTCTCTTATTCCTTATAACCTTTTAAGAATGTCCGTTTCATATTAACATTGAAGGCAATAGGCAAGTCATTCTTTTTCTTTTGTCAATACAGCACTGGCAAATTATAAAGCATTTTCATCAACATTATCCTATTTAATTTTTATAACTCATCCTGAGATTAAAAGAAAAATAGCAACACAACTGGGGTTTTATCACCTAAAATCAATGATCTAGATTAATATTTACCAAAATTCCTAATTTTTGAGACTCTCTTTTTTTGGGCCATATCCAGGCACCACTTGTACCAATAATTTTATTTCAATTAATTCATCTTTTTAGCTTAAATTTTTTTTTGCAAAGAAAAGTTTACATCACTGTAGTGAAATCGCAATGTGTTACGCTAGTTATAGTTCTTCTAAAATATTAAATGCTTCACAACTAATAAATGATTTTTAAGAATCTGTGAACTATCTGAATTTATCTCTTTTAAAAAACTTTATTGAGTTCACCCTTTAAAAATATACAATTCAACGATTTTTAATAATTTTATTGAGTTGTGCAACTAGCACCACAATCCAGTTCTAGAATATTTCCATTACCCAAATAAGATCCTTCTTGCCCCTTTATAGTTAATCCCCATTCACTCTCCAGCCCCAGGAACCACTAATCTACGGTCTGTCTCTATAGACTCGCTTTTTCTAGACTATTCATTTAAATGGAATCATAGGATATGCTGTCTTTTGGTTTCTGGCTTCTATCACTTGGGATAGTATTTTGAAGGTTCATTAGATTTATCTTGTTGCCTCCCTTTTGGAAACAGTGATATAGAAGTGTCTATTATAGGGGTGTCCGATTGGTGATGTTGGAGAAGATAGCAATTTCCTAATGTTAGTGGAACGCTCTGGGTTCTAGGTTCTTGGCTATGTTAGGGAATTTAAGGACACGCCATAGGGTAGGCAAGGGAGTAAAGAGTTTATTGAGGAGAGTGGATGTGGATCAAGCATCCACATGTAAAATGCAATTAATAGGGGAGAGGGTAAAAGGGAGAGGGCTTTGGGTATGGGAATCCTCTATATTCTCTACATGACTTTTCTGTAACCTAAAGCTTCTTCAAAGATAAAATGAGGGGAAAAAAAGACATTGGGCGACTATACAGAAGAAAATGTCACTGTACATACAAGACAACAGATCTTACAGTGATGAAAGATATATCTAAAAAAAATTTTATTGTTATTTTTAAAATTTTATTTTATTTTTAATTTTTTTGTATTTTATATGTCATTTTAAAAACTATCATTATTATTTTTATTTGGTTATTTTCTTAGCTTCATCTTTGGAGAGGTTTTGGATCACATAAGGGTCACAACTGTGGCAGGGGAGGATCATTGGTGCAGGATGTTGGTGATGAGGGGATGCATGGGAGGGGGTTTTTTCTGGGGCATGCCTCTAAGGCATATAAATGTGCTCAAGTGTTTATGGGGCATTGTCACAGTGGGTGGAGATCCACAAAATAACTGAAAGAATATTGAATTCCCATCCTGGGGAGTTCTGCTACATTCTCTAATGGGACAGCAAGAATCCCCCAAGTATAGGGGTGGTGCCTAATGAAGGAGGATGGACCATTGCGCTGGGCCCGTGATATTGATGATTGCACTTATGAACCTTTTCTTTTGAAATTGAAACTTAGCCTAGTATTATATGTTGCCTAAGACTTACCTCCTGAGGGCCTCCTTGTTGCTCAAATGTGATCTCTCTCTAAACCAAACTCAGTGTATAAATGCACTACCTTACCACCGGCATGGGACATGACTCCCAGGGATGAGCCTCCCTGGCACTGAGGGATTATTACCAAGCGCCAGCTAGCAATATACCTGGAAAAAGACTTTGACCATAAAGGGGAAATGGTAAATACAAATGAGTTTTTAAGGCTAAGAGATTTCAAAGTGAGTCAGGAGGTCATTCTAGAAGGTATACAAATGCACGTCTCAGCAGAATCTCATTGCCACAGTAAATAGTACCTCAAGTAGCAGGGCTCTTGAAAGCTCTAGAGACATCCAGATGCTATAGGCAGGGCAGATAGCTCAAGAATTTGGCACACTGCCAGTGGGCCCTACTTTGGAATTTATGCTCCCCAGTGTGACAAGAGTTGAACTCATTTTTGGTTTCCCTACACATGGCTCTTCTTCCCCTTCTATTTGAACCTATAGTTAGTACTAGAGTTGATAGATGTATGTCCAAGAGACTTAAATCTTTGTCCATCCATGTGCCAGTTGGGCCCTGAATCTCAAGAGAGTTGCAACACCTATACTGCAGTTCACTGGACTCACCCAGGACAACTAAAAAGATGATGATAATCGACAATGCCCATCCCAAGGAACAGAGAGAGTCTGCAACTGCAAGCAAGATAGTTCTATCCATCTGCCCCATGGGATCTAAGCCCCCTCTCAATTAGAGGCAGAGTGGACATCACCAACCCAAAATCCACAGGATTGGAGAATGAGCAATGGCCTAAAATAGCCTTACTATTATTCTACTATAGACTTACTGTTATTCTAGCAATGGAAGAACTTGTATCATTGATATAAATGCATTGGCCACCAGAGGCTCTGAGGGGAGGGAGAGTGAAAAATAGGTGTAATATGGGAGCATTTTCAGGACATTGGAATTGTCCTGCATGATATTGTAATGACAGATACTGGCTGTTATATATTTTGTCATAACTTACAAAATTGCATGGGGCAGAGTGTAAACTATAATGTAAACTATAATCCATGGTTAATGGCAATGATTCAATATGTGTTCATCAATGGTAACAAATGTACTACACTAATGAAGGATGTTGCTATAGTGGGAAAGTGTGGGAGGGGGAGGGAGGGAGTAGGGCATATGGGTGTCCCCTATATTTTTTATGTAACATTTATGTAATCTAAAGTTTCTTTAGAAGAAATAAATTAATTTTTAAAAAATAGTTTATTGAGGGGAGTGGATGTGGCCCAAGCAGTTGAGTGCCTGCCTTCCACATGGGAAGTGCTGGGTTCAGTTCCCTGTCCCTCCTAAAGAAAAAACAAGCAGATGGATGCAAACAACAAGCAAAAACAATGAGCAAACCGACAAGGGAGCCATCTTAAGGAGGGGAGTGTATCTCTTATTTAAAAAAAAAAAAAAAAGATTTGATTGAGAAACGAGAGAAAAGGAAAAAAAAAACACACATCCTAGACATGGGGATAGGTGTGCTACAGGGTGAGACACATGCTCTTTGCCCTGGAGTTCCCTGTTTTATGGACTACAGGGCTCCAGGGTCTGCGCTGATTGGCATATTAGAGACAAAGCAAAGGAAACTCGAGGTGGGGAGGTTTGGTTCTCTTAGGGGTTGCTGTCTGGTGTTGATTGGCCTCTGGCTTCTGTCCACGAGGTAGGTGGTGATGGTGGTGCCCCTCCTGTAGCTGTTGAGTGTGTGTTGTAAGTTGCCCCCTGATAACTTGCTTATGTGAGTCAGCAGACTGAGGCAAGTCAGCAGGCTGTTGCCTCAGCCTCTCTTACCATGTGGTGTTTGTGTGGCTTATTGGGTTTTCTGCCCCTCCTCCTTAGGTCCCTATTCTCTCCTGTCTCACTAACTCGAGCAAGGTTTGACAAATATTTGTTCAGAAATTACAAGACATATTTTGCTAGACTAGAAAGAATGGAGAATTCAGTGAAATCTATGACCAGGTCTCATTGGACTCCTTCAGGAATGGAGTGAGACCCCTAGAATATCAGACAAGCCTTATGTGCTTGGTGGCTAAGGGACCATATGTATTCCTTCTAGAAACACAAGGGATTTTTACAATTTTAAAATATTTTAAGTCATGAATGAATATGTTCAAATACACTCAAAGTTGGATTAATACAATAAATCTCCATATACCATGATCCAGAGTAATCAATTATCAAGATTTTGCCACATTAGTTTCATGTATCTCTTCCTTCTCTTTTTTTTTTCCCCTTCTCTTTGCTAAAATACTTTAAAACAAATTCCAGGTATGTATGGGTTGAACAAATCAATCCAACCCATACATACTTTAAAATTTAGTGTGCATTTCTTTAAAAATATGGATTTTTAAACATTTTCCGGATAGCATTATAATACTTACGAAATTATCAATGATATCACTACATACCGAGTTTTCAGGTGACCATTGTCCTGGCCTGCTTCTTGGTGGTTTGGTTTCACCAGGCAGAACAGTAAGGTCCTACTGAAACTGAGACAGTGTAAGCATTCTAGTAGCAATGAGCTCTGGAAGCCATATTTCATACTTGCAATGCAAACACACTCCTTCCTTTCCCCAAATGGTGCCTTATATTGTAAGAGTCAGAGGCAGAGACTGGGGAAGCAGCAGAGCATCATAGAAACTGCACCAATTTTGACTGCTTAGGTTTCAGAAGTTGACTTTATTATGTCTGGATCTAACTTTTTCTTTTTCATTTTTTTCCCAAGGAGAATACATCTCTAGCATGTAGGTTTTGCAGAAGAGATTTCCAGGGCTTTATAATTAAAAATAGGAGAGCCCCTCACTTGGTGGCAGAGAGTCAGAGAAGGAAAAGAGAGAGCCCCTTGTGGGGCAGCAAGTACTAGTTGAGTTCTTGGCAGCACACCTGAAATCCTTATGTATCTGGTACTCTGCTAGTCACCTCACATTCATTATCTTATCGACCCCTGGGTTATCTTGCCAGGTGAATATTATTGTTCTTCCTCTGAAACCTTAGAGAGGTTAAGTCAATAAATTGCCCTGAGTCACACAGTAAGGTAGTGGTATAGGTAGAATTCAAAATAAGGAATGACCGATTCTAAATATTTCCTGCTTCTGTACATGCATATTACATAACTGTTATTGTAAAATTATATTTTTAGGTCTAAATTACTGTGCCCTGGGAAATGCAGACTACTTTTGTAGAAGTGGTCACTATCCTTTTGATTCTTTAATGGGGGCTATAAAGCTTTATTTAAATTCTGGTAGTATTAAAAATACTATAGTACTTATTTTATTACTATTATAGTAATAAAAACAATCATGGTATTAATAGCAGCAAATACATACGGTGCTTACTATGTGCCAGATATATTTTAAGGCTTTACATACATTAACTCATTTATTCTTCCCAACAACTTTCTTTTTGAGTTGGATACTATTACTATCCCTATTGTATAGTCGGAGAAATTGAAGCATAGAATGGTTAAGCAACTAGTCTGCAGGCAGAGCTGGGATTTGGACACAGGCAATTTGGCTCCATAATCCAAGCAGTATGTCTCCTAATAGCAACTCAATACACAGAAATTTTGATTTAAAGACTTTAAAATTGGGGAAATGGACTCAATAAGCTGTATACCTGCAGCAATCATGTGGACTTGATTTTTGGGGGCAGCTGTGATCTAAAATATTCTGGCCAGCTGTCCACACAAGGGCACTTGTGTTTGTCAGACTGTGTGCTACCTAAACTGAAATGTGTTTGGCTCATATCCCATTACTAAATGTACTTGCATATGTGATCCTGAATTTAACTTTTCCATTCGCTTATTTTTTATTTATTTGAAATCTTTGGCTCCCCGGAATTGGTGACTTGTCCTCTGTCTGAGTATAAATCCAACTTTTCATTGGGAAAAGCCAGCAACTTCTCCAAGTGCTAAAAAACTGAATGTGGACTTAAAACAGTAATAATCTAAAAATAGAAAATATTGCTAGTTATCTCCTTCCAGAATCAGGGAAGAAGATTGCTAGAAATTGATTTACTTTTTAATTTAGTATAGTCTGTTTAGTGAACTGTAGATTTCACATGAATAGTTTCTGACTTTCAAAATGATTATTTCTCTAAGCAGATATCATTTTGTATTAAGTATATAACATCAAAAGTCTTTCTCTCCTGATTAGTATTGTTTTGTTACGTGTCTTGAGGCTAATGTTTTCCCCCATTTTATAATAATTTCTCATTTTATAATAAAACATGGGAAGATTGAATGATATACAAGACTGTCATTTCCTAAAAATGTTTTCAAGTACATTTATTTTAGCCTAGGTAAGGTTTGCCTGTAAAGTCCCCTACTGTTTTCAAGTGCCTTGATGAGCTATGGGGAAAAATGAGATGGCACATGCTCATATTCATGTGACCTGTTACTTGATACTTTCTTAAAGACTGAATTTTAACATTATAATTTTGTTGTTTCCATGAAAATCACATTGTCAAAGCCTTATTATGTAAAATGAATATCTATTTTCCCATAATCTCATATCATTTAAAGTTTAAATTAAAACTATGAAAGTATTAATTATAAAGTATGGCCCTCTGATGAGAATATAAAATTACTTATCTCATTACTGCCATGCATTGCAGATGGCATTATAAATTGACACAACCCTTTTAGAAAGCAATTTGGCAATACTCCAAGAATGATTTATATGGTAAAGCTACTTGAACCAGTAATCCCACTTCTGAGAATTGGACTAAGGAAATAATCTAAAATATGGGAAACTATGTTCATGAAGATGTTCATTGCAATGTTACTTATAATACTCTAAAATGGAAGCAAGATAAATACTAAAATTAGGAAAATTGTAATTTTAATTATAATATTATAAAACAGGAAGTAACCTACATTTTAAAAATGGGGGGATGGTAAACAAAGGGTCCCAAAAGTCTTAGTACCATTTAGATGTTAAAACCAATCTATGTACCAAGGACTTCTTTTTTTAAAATATATTTTTTATTTAGTTTTAAAAGATCTTAGATTACATAAAATGTTACATAAAAAATATATAAGGGATTCCCACATGCCCCACTCCCCAGACCTCCCACTTTTCCCCACATTAATAACTTCTTTCATTAGTGTGGTACATTCATTGCAATTGATGAACATATTTTGGAGCATTGCCGCTAAGCATGGTCTGTAGTTTACATTGTAGTTTACACACTCTCCCACTCAATTCTGTACGCTATGGCAGGATATATAATGGCCTGTATCTGTCACCGCAATGTCATCCAGGTCAATTCCAAGTCCTGAAAATGCCCCCATATTACACCTCTTTTTCCCTCTCCCTGACTTCAGCACCTCCAGTGGCCACTATCTTCACATCAATGATATAATTTCTTCCATTGCTAGAATCACAATAAGGCTATAGTAGAATACCAGTAAGTCTACTCTAGTCCATATTTTATTCCCCAATCCTGAGGATTCTGGGATGGTGATGCCCACTCCACCTCTAATTGAGAGGGGACTTTGAGCCCATATGGCTGATGGATGGGACTCTCTTGCTTGCCATTGTAGACTCTCTCAGTTCCTTGGTGTGGTGGTTGTCCATCCTCACCTCCTTGTTAGTTGTCCTGGGTGAGTCCAATGAACTGGAGTGTAGGTGCTGCAACTCTGCTGAGGCTCAGGGCCCAGCTGGCACATGGACAGCCCAGAAACTCAAGTCTATTGCACGTACCCTGCCAACTCCAGCACCAACTATAGGTTCAAATAAAAGGGACAGAAGAGGCATGTGTAGAGAAGTCATATCTGAGTCCAACTCTGTTATACCCGGGAGCACAATCTCCAAAGTAGGGCCCTCTGGCAAGGCACCAAACTGGCGCTATCTGCCATGTCTGTAGGACCTGGGTGTCTCCAGAGCCCTCGGGAGCCTCACTTTTTGGGGTAGTTTCCACTTTGGCCGTCTATGAGATCCTGCTGAGACATGCATAAGCATTACCTCTCTGATGACCTCCCAACTCACTTTGAAGTCTTTTAGCCATATGAACTCATTTATCTTTACCTTTTCCCCCTTTTACTCAAGTTCTTTTTCCAGTTGTATCACCAGCTTTTCATCACTGTAATATCTATTGTCCTGTATGTACAGTGGCATTTTCTTCCATTTCTTCCCTTGTGTCTTACTTTTTTTTTGCCTTCAAAGAAGTTTTAGGTCACAATAAAGTTACATACAGGATATAGGGGACTCCCATATACCCACCATCCTCCCCGTTTCCCCCCTTTCTATTAAAAACCTTTTTTACATGTGGATCGTACATTTGTTACAACTGATGTGCAAATATTGAAACATAGCTATTAACCATGGTTAATGGTTTACATTTTAGACCATACACTTTTATAAATTTTTGATGAAATTTAACATGGCCTGTATCCATCATTGTAAGATCATGCAGAACACTTCCACTGCCCCCTAAATATCCCCTCTTCCATCTATTCTATTCCTCCCTCCCCCTCCCCTTGGGGCTCATGGTAACCACCAGGCTTCACTCCTTGAAGGACAAAGTTCATAGATATTTGCTACAATGCTGATGGCTTAACACACTAGTCTGTCCTCCCCTATTAGGAACCACCCATGCTCTCGAGAGATACTCTCCCCCCTGTTTGAGAACATATTAGGCCTCCCCAGCATGGGAGTCCAACTCCTTCCCACTCATTATATGGGTCTCCCCCCACTGACACAGCACACTGTGACAAAATGATCACTCATACATTCTCTCAAAAACTGCCCCAGGTGTGCCCTGTCCCAAACGCGCCCCCATCCAACATCCTAATCCAGAAACCCTTCCTTGTCATATTGCCAAAAGGGGTTTTCTCAACATTGTAGTTTCATCCACGTACCTACAAATCCCTAGTGTTCACCTGCTACCCCCCCCCAACACTCTCCCTGGTTTGATGGACCATCTAACCCATCCTCTCCACCCTCCCCCCTTGTCAAGCTTGCACCGCCCAACCCAATAGTATCCCTACACCCTTGTCATATCCCTTCACTGCCCAACTACTTACTTCCACCTTAGCATAGATTTCGCCCATATGGGTGTTGGCTCACAACCATCTTTTCCCTTTCTATTTCTTGTAAACCTGTCTTCCAGTCTCTAGCTCTCTGAGTCAGCTAGATTTGCCTAATTCATATCAGAGTGGTCATGTAATATTTTTCCTTCAATGCCTGGCTTGCTTCATTCAACGTAAGGCCAAGGACCTCTTCTAAACAGCACTTTACCAGGGCTGATTCTGTTACTTCAGGTGTTTGTCAGTAAACTGCACTGAGCTCAGTAAGGGCAGGAGCATCGTATTTTTTCCTTTGGGCCTTGGTGGCTAGCCCTATTGCACACAATAGATATCCAATAAATTTTGGTTTGTGTGATTTATTGGTGGACTGAATGGAATAAGGATTTTAAAATATCATCATCCAGACTGATCTCCACAATTATTAACCCAAATTAATGAGCGTTACCAACAGGGCTTTCCCATAATAGCTAGCTTTTACTTCCTTTTTTCCCCCTTAGTGTTTAAAGTCTTCTGTCATACCTGCTTACTTTCCCTATTTTCTGTCTTTTCATGCCTAGAATTTTGCTCTTTCACATTAGCAAGATGAAAGGATCCAGCCCCACACATTTGTGAAGTAAAGCAATCATCACCCACTGTCCTGCCACTAATCTTAGCCAAAAACAGTAGTCTGCTGAATCTCATGTTCAGAACTACAAGAGCTATCATTACTATTATTACTGAGTACTAATAATGCATTTGCTACTAAACCAAGTCTCTCAAGGAGAGTTTTGAAAGACAGTGAGATAGGCAATTCCCAAATATAGCTTAATCTATGGTTCACTATCAATTACATGGGGTGCTTTGGTTGGGGTGCGGTTTTTCAAGTTAAAAACATCAATTAACTTGAATGTGCCTCTTCAAGTAAAACCATAAGAATATCAATAGACTAGCCATCTTCCACTGTTTTTTTTTCTATTAATTTATAAACACTCTATACCACCAAACAAGAACTCTCCTTTTCCCCTCTTCCCTTTTCTCCTGGTAACCTCTAGTCTACTTTCTCTGTCTACAATTTTACTATTTCTAGATATTACATATAAGTGAAATCATTGTTTTTATATGCCTTGCTTATTTCACTCAGATGTTTTCAAGATTCATCAGTCTTGCAGCATGTCTCAGAACTTCATTCATTTTTATGGCTGTATAATATTCTATTGTAGTATTCACATTTTGAATATCCATCCATCTGTGGATGGACACTTGGGTTACTTCCATCTCTTGGCTATTATTGGGAATAATACTGCTGTAAACACTGGTATACAAGTATCTGTTTGAGTCCCTGTTTTCAATTTTCTTGGGTATATACCTAAGAGTGGGATTACCAGGTCATATGGTACTCTATATTTAACATTTTGAGGAACTGCCCTACTGTTTTCCATAATGGCTATACCATATTACATTCCCACCAGCAATGCACAAGGGTTCTAAATTCTCCATTTCCTCTTCAACACTTGTCATTTTTCTTTTCTTTTCTTTTTTTTTTTTTTAATATTAGATATCCTTGTGGGTATGAAATGGTTCCAATTGTGGTTCTGATTTTCATTTCCCTAATGGCTAATGATATTGAACATCTTCTCATGTGCTTATTGGTCATTAGAATATCCTCTTTGGGAAAATATCCATTC
Organism: Tolypeutes matacus; assembly: GCA_026826555.1. Taxonomy (NCBI): domain Eukaryota; kingdom Metazoa; phylum Chordata; class Mammalia; order Cingulata; family Chlamyphoridae; genus Tolypeutes; species Tolypeutes matacus. The sequence goes on from JAKSZT010053881.1 coordinate 5,977,131, forward strand.
AAGTCATTTGCCTATTTTTTAATTGGGTTGTTTGTCTTTTTGTTTTTGAGTTGTAAGTGTTCTTTATATATTCTGGAGACTAAATCCTTATCAGATATATAATTTGCCACTATTTTCTCCCATTCCATAGGTTGCTTTTTCACTTTCTTGATAATTCCTTTGGTGCATAAAAGTTTTTAATATTGATGAAGTCAAATTTACTTATTGTTTCTTTTTTTGCTTATGCATTTGGTGTCAAATCTCAGAATACAACGCCAAATAAAAGATCATGAAAATTTGCCCTTAAATTCTCTTCTAAGAGAATTACAGTTTTAGTGCTTATATTTAGGTCCTTGATCCATTTTGAGTTATTTTTGTATACAGTTGTGAGGTAGAGGTCCGCTTCATTCTTTTGCATAGGGATATCCAATTTTCCTAGCACCGTTTTTGGAAGAGACTGTTCTTACCCCTTTCCATGTACTTGGAATCCTTATTAAAAAAATAAGTTGGCCATAGATGTGTGGATCTATATCTGGAGTTTCAATTCTATTCCATTGTTATATATGTTTTGATCACTGTAGCTTTGTGGTAAGTTTTGAAATTGTAGAGTGTGAGTCCTCAAATTTTGTTCTTCTTTTTCAAATTGTTTTGGCTATTTGGGACCCCTGGTAATTTCACATTAATTTGAGGATCAACATTTCTATTTCTGCAAAAAAGGCTGCTGGCATTTTGATAGGTATTGTGTTGATCTATAGATCATTTTGGGTAGTATTGACATCTTAACAATATTGTTTTCCAATCCATTCAAATAAGATGTTTTGCCATTTGTTTAGGTCTTCCTTAATTTCTTTCAACAGTATTTTATAGTTTTCAGTGTACAAGTCTTTTCCCTCCTAGATTAAATTTATTCTTAGATATTTTATTCTTTTAGATGCTATAGTGGATTGAATTATGTAAACTGAAGGGGTGGGGAGCATGTTCTTATCTTAATCCCATTCCTGTAGGTGTGAACCCATTGAAAATAGAAACTTTTGAAGATGTTAAGGTATGGCCAATTGAACTGGGTCTTAATCCTATTACTGGAGGCCTTAAAAAGGGGAGAGCCATGGGGAGGAGCCAGAAGCTGGAAGTCAGTGAGAACCTGGAAGAGAAAGGAGAGGACATCCCCATGTGATGGGCAAGCCAAGGAACTTAAGGATTGTCAGATACCAGAATGCTACTGGTCCCAGGAGGAAGCAAGCCTTCTAGTCTCTGAAACTGTGAGGCAAAAAATTCCTGTTTTTAAGCTAACCCGTCCTGTGGCCAATGTCTATCCTGGAAAATAAGATAAATGCAATTGTAAATAGAATTGTTTTCTTAGTTTCCTCTTTGGATTGTTCACTGCTAGTTTATAGAAACACAGTGACTTTTGTTATCTGCAATTTTGCTTATTTGTTTATTAGCTTTGGTAGCTTTGCTGTGGATTCCTTTGTATTTTCTATGTATGGGATCCTGTTCTCTATGAAGAGATAGATTTACTTCTTCCTTTCCAATTTGAAATCTTCCACTGATTTTTTTTTTTAAGATTTATTTATTTATTTATTTATTTACTTTTATCCATTTATCCCCCTCCCCCCATTTTTGCTGTTTTTGTGTCCATTCGCTGGGCAATTCTCTGTGTCTGTTTCCTGCCCTCTCTTCTCATCCTTCTTCTGTCTTCACTGGGATTCGATCCTTGGAACCTCCGATGTGGGAGAGAGGCGTTCTACTGCCTGCACCACCTTAGTTCCTGGTTTTTAAGCACATCTTGTCTTGCCTCTCCCTTGTGTCACTCTCCTATTATGACATCATCTTGCTGTTTTGCTCGGCAGGGCCTGAAGGCGCATCCACACGTGGGGCCTAGTGGCCTGCGTGCCTTCTGTATTTTTCTTTTTTTCTTTTTACTGAGAGGTCCTGGGGATCGAACCCAGGTCCCTCCATATGGGAGATGGATGCCCAGCCATTTGAGCCACATCCGCCCCCTCCACTGATTTTTAAAAAATTATTGTGGTAACATATATGTAATATAAAATTTCCAATTTAACCACTTTCATGTATGCAATTCGGTGGCAGTAAGTACGTTCACAATGTTGTTCTACCATTACCACTATCCATTACCAGAACTTTTCCATCACCCCACACAGAAATTCTTTACCCATTAAGCATTGACTCCCAATTCCTCCTCACTCTGCTCCTGGTAACCTGTAATCTACTTTGTGTCTCTATGAATTTGCATATTCTAGTTATTTAATTAAAGTCTAATTATATAATATCTGTCCTTTTGTGTCTGACTTATTTCACTCAACATGATATCTTCAAGGTTCATCCATGTTGTAGTATGTATCAGAACTTCATTCCTTTTTATATCTGAATAATATCCATTGTATGTATATATCACATTTTGTTTGCCTATCCATCTTTTGCTGGATACTTGGATTGCTTCCACCTCTTGGCTATTGGGTATAATGCTACTATGAACATTGGTATACAAGTATCTGTTCGAGTCCCTGCTTTACATTTTTTTTTTTTTTTTTAAAGATTTTATTTATTTATTCATTTATCCCCCCCTTGCTGCTTGTGCTCGCTGGGTCAGCTAACCACGCCGTGCGGGCGGGCTTGCCTTCACCAGGAGGCCCCGGGAACCAAACCTGGGGCCTTCCATATGGTAAACGGGAGCCCTACTGATTGAGCCACAGCCGCTTCCCTGCTTTACATTTTTTTGAGTATATACCTAGGAGTGAGATTGCCAGGTCATATGGTAATTCTATACTTAACTTTCTGAAGGACCGCTAAACTGTTTTCCACAGCACCTGTACCATTTTACAATCCCACAACGATGTACAAGTGTTCCCATTTCTCCACATTTTTGGTGGCATTGTTTTTTTTTTTTTCTTTTCTTTTCTTCCCTTCCTTCCTTCCTCCCTCCCTCCCTCCCTCCCTCCCTCCCTTCCTTCCTTCCTTCCTTCCTTCTTCCTTTCTTTCTTTCTTCCTTCCTTCCTTTCTATCTTTCTTTCTTTCCCTTCCTTCCTTCCTTCCTTCCTTCCTTCCTTTCTTTCTTTTCTTCCCCCCCTTTCTTTCTTAATAATAGCCATTCTCGTGGCTGTGATATTCCCCTGATTTTAGTGACATTATTATATGGCATTTGTATCAAGATGCAGTATAAAGGGAGGTGGGCAACATGGGAATCCCAGTGGGTTCCGTGTAATATTTTAGGTAATCTAAGCACCTCTTAAAATATATGTATATATATATATATATAAATAACATTTTTGTAAGCAAATACACATATATGCACATATATTTATATATCATTATGCAAATGTTTGTATGTATTGTGAGAATTTTGATTTTTACCCATAATAATAAAAAAAAAAAAAAAAAAAGATGCAGTATAAAATCAGCATGGAAATCCATGTCACTTCTCACATTCATCTATTCTAACTCAGGATTTGAACCACTCAAGCTATTTTTTAATTTTTATCTTTAAAAAAGCTTTAGATTACATAAATATTACATAAAAAATATAGGGGCTTCCCATAAACCCCATTTCCCCTCCAAACACTTTCCCCATTAACATCTTTCATAAGTGTGGTACATTTGTTGCAATTAAGGAACACATACTGAAGCATTGCTACTAACCATGGTCTATAGTTTACATTATGGTTTATACTTTGCACTGCACAATTTTACAGGTTTTGAAAAAAATGTATGATGGCCTGTATTCATCATTACAGGATCATGCAGAACAATTCCAATGTCCCAAAAAGTGCCCCATGTTACACCTATTCTTCCCTCTTCCTCCCCTCAGAACTGCTGGTGACCACTGCCTTTATAACAATGTTACAAGTTCTTCTGTTACTAGAATAATAATAAGTCTACTTTACTCCATAGTTGCAGTCTCCCCTTATGTTTGTTCATTTCTCAGTCTTGAGGATTTAGGGGTGATGATGCCCACTCTGCTTCCAATTGAGAGGGGGCTTAGATTCCATGGGGCAGATGGATGGAATTGTCTTGCTTGCAGTTGTAGATACTCTGTTTTGTGGGATGGATGTTGTCCATCATCATCATTTTGTTAGCTGTCGTGGGTGAGTCTGATGAACCGGAGAGTAGGTGTTGGCTGCCTATAGTGTGTAGATGTCTCTAGAGCCCTCAGGAGCCCCCCTGCTTGAGGCACTGTTTACTGTGGAAATCAATGAGATCCTACTGAGACCTGCATAAGCCTAACCTCTGGAATGACGTCCCAACTCACTTTGAAATCTCTTTAGCCACGTAAACTCATTTGTATTTAATATTTACCCCTTTTGGTCAAGGTGTTTTCCCAGATGCATTGCTAGTTGGCACTTGGTGCTAGGGAGGCTCATCCCCAGGAGTCATGTCCCGGGGGCGGTGAGGGGCAGGAAAGATAGTAAGTTTATATGCTGAGCTTAGCTTAGAGAGGGGCCACATTTGAGCAACCAGGAGGCTTTCAGGAAGTAACTCTTAGGCAATATATAATACTAGGCTAAGTTTCAATTTCACAAGACTGAGGTTCCTAAGTACAAGCCTCAATAACAAGGGCTGGAAGCAGCTGTGGCTCAAGTAATTGAGCTACCGTTTACCATATGGAGGACATGAGTTTGATCACCGGGACCTCCTGGTAAGAAAAGAAAAAAAAAGACATCCCAGACCTGCGTGGTGAGGCACAGGACCCCGTGCAGCGCAGAGAGGTGCAGGTCCCCGTGTGGCAACACACCAAAAAAGATGATGATGCAACCAGATAGAAAAAAAACAACAACAAGGGCCTAGTGCATTGGTCTGTCCTCCTTTGCTAGGCACTGCCCATGTACTCTAGGGATTCTTGCCTCTCTGTTAGAGAATGTAGCAGGACTCCCCAGGATGGGAATTTAATATTCTTTTTCATTGTGTGGGGCTCCACCCAACAGGACAACACCCCATGACCATTTGAACACATTCATATTCCATAGAGGCATGCCCCAGGTGTACCCTTCCTCACATTGACACCCTGCACCAGTGATCCTTCCCTGCTACAATTGTGACCCCTCTGCAATCCAAAACCTCCCCAAAAACAAAGCCCCCAAAATAAATAAAAAATAATGAAAAAATGAAAAAAAAAAACAAATAATTTTTTTGCTTTGTGTCTTTTATCACTGTGAGATCTGTTAACTTTTATGTACAGTGACAATTTCTTCTTTTTTCCCCCCCAGTGTCTTATTTTTTTCACTTTATTTTCCAAGCAGCTTTAGGTTACAGAAAAGTCATGTAGAAACTATAGGGGATTCCCATATACTCTGCCCCCCCCTCTCACATTTCCCCTATTAATAGCATCTTTTTTTTTTTTTAAGATTTATTTATTTGTTTATTCCCCCTTGCTGCTTGTGCTCGCTGTGTCCACTTGCTGTGCGTTTTTCTGTGTCTGCTTGTCTCCCTTTGTTGCGTCATCTTGCTGTGTCAGCTCACCACGTGGCGCGCGCCATCAGCTCATCACGCCGTGCAGGTGCAGGCCAGCTTGCCTTCACCAGGAGGCCCCGGGAATCGAACACGAACACGGGGCCTCCCATATGGTAAATGGGAGCCCAACCACTTGAGCCACATCCATTTCTCCTATTAATAACATCTTACGTGAGTATGGTACATTTGTTACAATTGATGTACAAATATTGAAGCATCACTACTAACCATGTTCAATGGTTTACATTATGGCTTACATTTTGCACTGTACACTTTTATAGGTTTTGACAAAATGTATATAGCCTATATTCATCATTGCAAGATCATGCAGAACAAGTCCAATGTCCTAAAAATGATGCCCTATGTTCCATCTATTCTTCCTTTCTCCTCCCCTCAGAACCTATAGTAACTACTAAGTTTCACTTTTTGAAGAATAAGACTCATAGTTACATGCATTAATACTAAGGGATTTAAATATTGTTCTGTTTTCTTTTATTAGGCACTGCTTATGTTCTTGAGAGATTCTTGCCCCTCTGTATTAGTCAGCCAAAGGGGTGCTGATGCAAAATACCAGAAATCTGTTGGCTTTTATAAAGGGTATTTATTTGGGGGTAGAAGCTTACAGTTACCAGGCCATAAAGCATAAGTTACTTCCCTCACCAAAGTCTGTTGCCACGTGTTGGAGCAAAATGGCTGCTGATGTTTGAGGGTTCAGGCTTCCTGGGTTCCTCTCTTCCCGGGGCTTGCTTCTCTCCTGGCTCATCTCCTCTGCTATCTCCACAAGGCCAGCTGTAGACTATCAGTTGAATAGCTTGTTTCTCTTCCCAGGGCTGTTTCTCTTTCCTCACGACCAAGCTCCTCTGTGTGCTTACTTCCTGGGGCTCCAGCTCAAAAACTGCAGCATCAAATCTCCAACTCCTCTGCTCCGCTGTGTAGTTTTTATCTGTGAGTCCACACCCACCAAGGGGGCTGGGACTCAATGTCCTACTGACATGGCCCAATCAAAGCCCTAATCATAATTTAATCACACCCAAGAACAGCCCAGTTTACAAACATTATCCAATATCTATATTTGGAATTCATAAATAATGCCAAACTGCAACACTACACCCTCTGAATTCCAAAAAGACATTATAATATTAAAAAAACCTTAAATCAGTAAAAATACTAAGTACAAAATCATATCATAATCAGTTTAAAGAAATACAGTTTGTCTTGAGGCAAAGTCCCATCTGGCTGTAAACTTCTGAAAAACAAAATAATTTATCTGCTTCCAATACATAAATGGACAGACAAAGGATAAACATTTTCATTGCCATAAGGAGAATTGGGAAGAAAACATGAGTTGCAGGTTCTCTACAGTTCAGTAAACCTGCAGGACATCCTCCATTCAATTTCAAAGTCTGAGAGTCATTCTTAAGATGATGATTTCTTCCCCTTGGGGCCTCATGAGGAACCACCCTTTCCACAGGCTTGCCCAATGGCCATTTTCTTGATTCCACCCTCATCAAGCATCTGAGTGTTGACCAAGCTCTAGACCTCACTCTCCAAGAGCATTGGGGTGATTGCCACACCATACCCAATCTTTGGGTTAGAGTCTTAAGCCCCCTAGTACAGTGAAGTGAAGACAACATCCTCCCTAACCTTTGGCATACAGGCTCAACACTCTCAGAGCAATGAGTTGACCACCTGGCCTTCTCTAATCCATGGGAGACAGGCCCACCCCTCTCAGACCTATAGGATGCTGACCTTAACTGCCCTAATCCCTGAGGAATGTTCTTCACCCTATCTGTACCCTGGAGTGGCAAAATTCTCCCCATACATCAGGTGGGAACATCCACCCTCTTCAACTGCTGGGGCAAACTCACCCTCTCTGTACACATGGTGGGGTTCCTCTCTTGGCCAAAGGCAATGTCTTAATTCCAGATCTCAGCTTCCATGGATTTCCTCTTAAAGCTGTTTCTCCTTCAATCTCTCCTTTCCATGTACCTTTTAGTCCAAGTGAACAGTGGTTTTGTTCATACAGCGCTCTCAGAAAGCTTGTTGGTTTAGCATGCAAGAAGCAGGGGTTCAAGCCATCAGACAGTAAGACTTTCCACAAGTCTTTCCGAGATAACTGCAACTTCAATCCTGATTTACAATTTCCAAGTTTAGTTAAGTCCTCAAATGGAGCACTATCATCTGGGAGCTTGATTTCCAGAGGCTTAGAGTTTCCAGAATCAGTTACTGTTTTCTTTGTGCCCAACAGTTCAGTTCTCAGCTTATCTCGCTCATCTAGCATTTTGCTATAAGCTGCAAGGATAAGCCAAGTTGCATTCTCTGAGTTTATTTTGGAAAGTTCTTCAGCTAAATGCCCAGGCTTGCCATGTTCAAATTCTGCCTTCCATAATGCACCAGGAGTTAATCTTGCTAAGTTCTCTGTGACTTTAAAACACAGATCGCCTTTCCTCCTGTTTCCAGTAATAGTTTCATCATTTTCTTCTCTTTAAAATCCATATTACTATCAACAGTCTCTTCAAAGCACTGTAGGACTTTTCTACCAAGTATCTCACAATTCCTCCAAAAAATAACCCTTACCCATTTATTAAAACCATTTCAGCATTTTGGTAATTGCAAAAGCACTGCTCAACTCTCGGTACCCTCTAATTGAGAACATAGCAGTACTCCCCAGGATGGGAGTTTAATATTTTCTTGTTTATTGTGTGTATCTCCACCCACTGAGATAACATCCTATGACAAGATGAACACTTTAATATTCCATAGAAGCATGCCCCAGGTGTGCCCTATCCCACATATCTCCCCATCCTTACCCTGCACCAGTAACCCTTCCCTGCCATATTTGCCAAAAGAACATTCCCACCATTGTAGTTTTAGCCACAGACCTACAAATCCCCAGAATTCACCTGTTACTTCCTCCAGTCCTCCCCCCAGTTCCATGGATAGTTCAACTCAACCCCCCCACTCACCCTCACATTCCAGCACAATCGACCCCACTCACATCCCTATACCACCATTACCCCCATCTACTGCCAAACCACCTCCTTCCACCTTCTTAGGTTTTGCCCATATTGAGCTTCAGCTCACCACACTCTACTCCCTTTCTGTCTCCTGTAAACCTATCTTACAGACTTTGTCTCTGTGAGTCTGCTCACTTTGCTTAGATCATATCAGTGAGGTCATGTAATATTTATCCTTTAGTGATTGGCTTACTTTACTCAACATAAGGTCTTCAAGATTCATCCTTGTTGTCACATGTGTCAATACTTCATTCCTTCTTATAGCTGAGTAATATTCCATTGTATGTATATACCACAATTTGCTTATCCATTCATCTGTTGTTGGACACTTTGGTTGCTTCCAACTTTTGGCAAGAGTGAATAATGCTGCTATGAACATTGGTGTCCTTGCTTTCAATTCTTCTGGGTATATATCCAGCAGTGGGATTGCTGGATCATATGACACTCAAGTTAATTTAGTAGCACATTCTCATCAAATGCTTACTATTAACATGTCTGCCGATTATCATCTTTATTCTTTCACTTGTGTCAATCTGGCTGGAGTCTTAAGTTATTGTCGTTTTTTGTTTGTTTTTTTTTTAAGATTTTATTTATTTATTAATTTATCCCCCCACTTGCTGCTTGTGCTCACTGGGTCAGCTAACCACGCCGTGCGGGCGGGCTTGCCTTCACCAGGAGGCCCCAGGAACCGAACCCGGGGCCTCCCATATGGTAAACGGGAACCCTACTGATTGAGCCACAGCCGCTTCCCTTATTGTCATTTTTTAATGAATGAGAGGTTGGTTATATCCATCTACTTTCTTTTCTGTTATGTAGAAACTAATATTAAGAAAGTAACTTTTGGGGAACAGGTGTAGCTTAGTGGTTGAATGCCTGCTGCCCACGTACAAGATCCCGGGTTTAATCCCCGTTGCCTCCAAAAAAAAAAAAAAAAAGAAAAGAAAAAGCTTTCCCACAAACCCAAGCCCAAGATCAGTGGTTTGGTTTTACAATAGAGATCATGAGAATTTTTGACTAAACTAAATGCTCACAAGTCCCTACATCTGAAATAACTAGACTTAGTTTGTTCTTTCAAATTCTCATAAAAGTGCTCCAGAGTAAAGTGGTAAGAGTTACACTTTAAGTTAAGAATTTAGTTATGGCTTGCATTCAAATTACACTATGGTAGATTATATCTTTGAGTGCCTTTCTTTGGAATTCAAAAGAACTTGGACCTATTAATATGGAAATATACTTTTCCATTTAATTGATTATGCAATGAGGAAAGAGAAAGGTTATGTAATTGCTTGAGGTAATTTTGAACCTTGCCTGAGTGTTATAGAGAGCTACTACCACTTCCTGAACCAGATATTATGTCAGAAAACAGCACGAGGGTGTCAGTACTGTGTCCACATCTACCAAGTTCCTCGGACTTGTCAAGCTCCTTTCCATCTCAGTGCCTTGGCCCAGATGAAGGCATTGTTTACATCTCAGGTGACACCATCATTTTGCAATTGTACAAGCACAGAGCCTGCCAGACTTGCAGTTAGGGAATTTGTTTTTGTTTTTATCAAATGTTTTATTTTTGGGAATTCAAATTGTTTAAAATTCTGAGCACAAGAAAGACTACTATTATTTTTATATGGCCCAATATCTAATTTGCACAATTCAAATTCATGGAAAATGCCTCCACATTGTATCCAGCATATTTAGGTACTGATTTTTTTATTTACCCATACAGATCACATTCAATAATCTATTTATTTATTTATTTTTATTTTTATTTTTTTTTATTTTACCGGGAGGTCCCGGGGATCGAACCCGGGTCCCTCCATATGGGAGACGGACGCCCAACCAGTTGAGCCACATCCGCCCCCGATAATCTATTACTTATCTTTCAAATAACAGAGTTAAACCTTCTTTGGCTAGCTACTTAATTTATTTAATTATATCCCCAAGAACGGAGGAGTTAGTTGTTTTCAGTTTTTTTGGTATTACAAACAGTGCTGTCATGAACATCCTTCTTCATCAAAAGGTAAATACCTAGAAATGGAATTGGGGCATCCAAGGGCACTGTATTAGTCATCTTTCTCCAGAGAAATGGGGGTGGGGAGAGATTTATTATAGGAATTGACTCACATAACTATGGGTATTGGCAAATAGGCAGGCTACAAGTTGGAAACTCAGAGAAGGTGATGTTGAATTCCCTAGGAGTTAAGGATTGGCTCTAGGAGAGATAGAAATTCTTCTTTCTGACTGCTGAAATCTTCATTTTAAGGCCCCAACTGATTAGAGGAGGAGACTCCTTTCATTGCTGAAGGCAATCTCTTTTGTTGATCGTAGAATGTAAACATCCTTAGATGCACTCAATTGACTAATGGTTTAAATCCATCTCTGAAATACCCTCACAGTAACAATCAGGCCAGTCTGGGAAGTGCCCATTTCCCCAAATTGGACAGGGCGGGCCGAGACGTCTCTTGGTAACATTTTTGATGGAGAACCAGACCCTGATGAGAATTAGGCAAAAGGTACATGGATGCACTGTTCCCGACTTTTAAAAAATCAAATTCCAAGCTTTTGTGTGCACATATATACTAAATGATTTAAATATGACATGCAAACCACTGCTTTATTGAGTTTAAATATCTCAGAGCCAGAGTCTGGGTACAGCTTTGAGTCCTATATCCTGGGACTGGGATGTCAGGTGTCAGTCAGGGTCCCACATTATAGATTAGCTGGAGCCCTCAGCAAAATAGGGTGCTTCAGGAACCTGGCAGAAGTGACTCTGAGACATGCTAATTGTATCTGCAGTTTTAGGAACAATCTTTGGCACTTTAGGAAATCATTAATAAGTGAAAGAAATTAGTCAAAGAAAGATCTGAGTTTAAAAACAAAACAAAACAAAACAAAACAAAACTATGTTCTGAGGGCCAAATTCAATTTGCGATAATTCATGCATTCAACAAATACTTATTGAATGCCTAGTATAAGCTATTGAATACTTATACTTATACTTAATAATACTTATTGAATGCTTTAGGGAATGGGGATAGAGTAGTGAACAGAATAGTCATTCCAGAGAGAAGAATTATAGAAAACTGAACAGTTTTCCTGAGTTCTGTACATTTTCATGCATATATTGGTCAGCAGAATGCTTCAAGATAATTGTAAAAATAGTGTTATCTTAAGCCATCTCCTGAATTTTTTTTTTTTTTTTTTTTTTTAAGATTTTATTTATCTATTCATTTATCCCCCCCTTGCTGCTTGTGCTCGCCGGGTCAGCCAACCACGCCATGTGGGTGGGCCTGCCCCCACCAGGAGGCCCCAGGAACCGAACCCGGGGCCCCCCACATGGTAAACGGGAGCCCCATCCATTGAGCCACAGCCGCTTCCCATCATCTCCTGAATTTATACAGAAAGTGGAGTTATGGTGTTTAGAGGATATGACTCTGAGGCTTCAGCTAAGATATGATGTTTATACTTTCAATAGATAATTTAATGGGAGATAAATTATCACTCTTATTGACAAAAAGACAAAATTATTTCATCTTCTTAACCAGATTTTGCCAAAAATAAAAGGTTTTAAACATTAAAAGAAAAAAAATGCTATATCTAAACGTAAAGAAATAGTAGCAGCTGTGTGATTTGATGGCATTAATATTGACTAGAAAATCCAATTATTTTTACAATTTATTCTGATATATCCCAAGATAGCTGTTTGTCAGCAGGTGAACTTCCTATTTAATTGGCATGATTAAGTAATTAGATGTATTCTCAGAGCAAAAATAAAATAAAATTCTCATGTCTCAGTAACATGGTAGAGGTTTTTGTTTTGTTTTGTTTTACCCCTGGGTTTATCCAACTGAGACCAAGGACACTCCTTGTTTTATCTGGCAATACTATTTTATTTAAAATATTTGCTAAGTGTGTGAGTATATATTTATTTTCATCATAAAAATGATGGGAAAGAGTCATGAGTTTGACAAAGTTTTGCCATGATTTGCCTTTCTCTCATATGAAATCCTTCATTTTCCTGAGTTGCTGTAGTAGCCTTTAGATAGGTCTTTCTCTCTCTACCTCCAGCCTTTTCCTCAGGTCAATTTGTCTTCTAGAAGAGTAAGCTGATCTTTGTACTGTATCTTCTACATCATTAGTGATGCACTTGGCTGCAAATTAAAAAAAATACTATAGTGACTTAAACAATTAGGGAATTATTTGTCTCACACATTACAAAGTCTTGGGGTAGGTATAGTGGTTCCAAATTGCTTTCAGGGACCCAGTTTCTTTCCATTTTTCTGCTCTGCCGTTCTTAGTATGTAGGCCTTGACCCTCATGCTAGCTGCTGCATGAATGCAAGATGGCTGCAACACCTCCAGGCCTCACTTCTACTTTCCAGGCAGGAAGAAGGTGGAAGAATGAAGAGGTCACAAATACACTATTCTTGGGCACTTTTGACTAGTTGCAAGAGAGGCTGAGAAATTGGTACTTTGGCTTTTCGGTATCTATAGTATACATAGTTTAAAGAGAAAGTGGATGTCATTTGCTTTTGGATAGCCAAGCCATAGTGATTGCAATATTCCCGCTCTTCCATAAAAATCCTCAAAAGTTTATCATTGCTTCCTGTGTGAAGTCCATATCTCTTATTATTGTGCAGTATGATGCCATAGAATGACTTCTGACCTAACATTGAGAATCTGCATACAGCTTATCTTCTTCTTATTACTCCATCTAAATTAAGCATTTTTGAATACCAGGAAATGACATGTGCTAAAAGGTAGAAAGAAAATGGCTCATTTGAGTTATTGAAATGAATTCAGTATGGCGAGATCTTTGAGTAGGAAAAAAAATGACTGGGAAAAGATGAGTCTGAATAGATAAGCAGATGCCACATCATGCAGAACATCATAGTTACTCAGAAGGAGAGTAGCCTTTATGCTAAGAGCAATGGAGAACAACTAAGAGGTTAAGTAAGACATCTGTTCATTCATTTCCTCCCGACTTCGTTCTGTCACTTCTTTCAATCAATGTAGTTTGTGTGGAATTGACCCCAGATTGGCCTAAATTATTTGGCATGTTCAATCTCCTTGGCCACATTGATTGGTTCAGGGATGGGCCAATGAGACACAATATACCATTTGCTAGAGCATCTGAGAGAAAAAAGTATCCCTCCCCACTCCCCCACCCCCGGCTTTGCTGGTTTGACCATATGATGCTTAGAACTGCTACAGCCATGTTGCTATCATAAGAGTTGGCAAACTGAAGAAAAAGCTGACAGAGGAGACACAGCAATAAGAGGAACTTGGTGACATAACCTGGGTCTTGCATCAAGCTGTAAACTGAAACCAGTTGAGACAGAAAATTCCTTTTTATTTTATTTAAACCCATATGAGTTTAGGCTTTCTATAATTTGCAACATGGATATTCTTAATATATGTAATATGATCACAATTGCATTTCAGAAAGCTCATTTAGTCTGCAGGGATAATGGATTGCTGGGAGCAAGGCAGAGAGACTCATTAGGAAGTTGACTTGTAATCTGGTTGAAAGATACTGGCCTGTATCAGTTTGGTGGCAGGTGGGGCAGAGAGAAGTGATATATTTAAGAGATACTTAGGATAAGATACAGAGGACTTGGATGTGTGAAGAAAAAGTTAAGAATGACCTCTAGGGGTTTGGACTCTACTGATGCCGTGGTACTTTAGAGGAAGAAGTTGATATTCCGCCGGGCCCTGGCACTGAGGACGCGGTCCGGGTGATCCCTGGTCCCTTCCTACCCACCCCCCACCTGCCTTTTCCCTCCTCCTCTGGCAGGATGAGGCGTGCAGGCTTGGGTGAAGGAGCACCTCCTGTCAACTATGGCAACTACAGTTATGCTAATAGTGGGTATAGTGCCTGTGAAGAAGAAAATGAGAGGCTCACTGAAAGTCTGAGAAACAAAGTAACTGCTATAAAATCTCTTTCCATTGAAATAGGCCATGAAGTTAAAAATCAAAATAAATTACTAGCTGAAATGGATTCACAGTTTGATTCTACAACTGGATTTCTAGGTAAAACTATGGAGAAACTGAAGATTTTATCCAAAGGGAGCCAAACAAAGCTGCTGTGCTATATGATGCTGTTTTCATTCTTTGTCTTTTTTGTCATTTATTGGATTATTAAACTGAGGTGATGCAAGTAAGTGTGAGTTTGGAATTTATTCCAACTTAATGACTTGGAGTACCACTTGAATAAAAATCACCACCAAAACATTCCTGATTTTCAAATACTATGGCATTTTCCATTGAAGATTACTGAAGTTTACTTATTTTATAAATCACATTAGATAATATAGTGCTCTTAATGAATCATTTTTAGCTCCTGTTTTCAGGGGTATTGAGATGGTTTGAAGTCAGTCTGGCCCTAAGAATTTTGTTCTATTATTTGTTTAACCATCAAATTAAACAGCAATATAAGATTCTGTTTTTAAGCTAAATGTAGGTTTGTGTTCCATGTAAAGAAATTAAGAGGGACAGTAGTAAAATGCCAGGAGAGCCTGATGCTAGCTCTTGAGGGGGTGAGCATATCTGTGATAGAGTGGTAAATATATTATCCTGAACTATCATCAACTGTGAACTTCTACTCCCCTTTCCTGCTTTATTTGGTTAAAAATGTGGGCTGATTTCTTTTTTTTTTTTTAAGATTTTATTTATTTATTCATTCATCCCCCCCCTGCTGCCCACGCTCGCCGGGTCAGCCAACCACGCCACGCGGGCGGGCCCGCCCCCACCAGGAGGCCCCGGGAACCGAACCCGGGGCCCCCCACATGGCAAACGGGAGCCCCACTGACTGAGCCACAGCCGCTTCCCGGGCTGATTTCTTTGTATCTATAGTCTTCATAATTTTTGCTGATACAGCTCCTCTTCCTGTTCTTCCAAGGACCTCATTCATTTAAAGTTTGTCATTTTGGCATATTTCTAGTAGGGCCCAAAACAAATGTTTACCCGTATAGTTATTTGATATTAACTTTATAACTTCCATTAACTTGGCTTATAGTAATTTTATGACTTTAGCTTCTTTAGGTAAGTGATTTGGTTATCATTTGTGACAGAATAATGTGAAGCTAAGTAATTGCTAAGCTCTGAATGGAAATAAAGTGTTCCAGAAAATTAACTGTTTCTGCTTTATGTGCTCAAAATAGATACTGAAAATATTCAGGCATTGAACTTGGAGTTAAGAGTATTATTACTTTAACTCAGTGTATTTGTTTATAGAAAGCAAAACACAAAGGTGAACTGTTGAGTAGAAAGAAATATTAAAATGTTGTTAAATACTCTGTTGCTCTATTTGGGAATTTACCCATTTATAGGCTCCAAAATTAAATTGTTTTATGCAATACAAAAAAAAAAAAAAAAAAAAAAAAGAATGACTTCTAGGTTTCTCTCTTGAACAACTGTATTGGTGGCATTATTCATTGAGGTGAAGAGTCCAGACTGGATTGGGTTTATCTGTGAAACATCCATGTGGAGATGACAAATGGGGTGCTAGAATATGGGTCTTAAATTCAACAGAAAGGACTGGACTGGAGATTCAGGTAAAGGAGTCACCAGCGTATATAGAGTAAAGGAAGTCATTTAGTGAGAGAGAAGAGAGCAAGATCTAGCACAAAACACCAATGTTTAAGGAACAAAGTAGACTGAGAAAGAGCAGCCAGAGAAGTAGGAGTCAATTCAAGGGGGTGCTGTGTCACAGGAACAAGAAAAGATAAGATTGAAGGAGGCTGGAGTGGTCTGCAGTGGGAAATACTAAGAGGTAAAGTCAGATGAAACTAGGAAGTTTCCTTTAAATATAGGAACATGCAGATCATACCATATTAGAGAATTTAGAACCATATTGGGTTTGGAATCCAGATTGCAGTGGGGGTTGAGGGTAAGTGAGGGGTATGTGTATGTGAGAAAGTGGAGCCATCAAATGAGGAAAACTCTATTATCAAGAGTTATTCCCCTTTATAGTAAAGTTTTTCAAAATAAGTTTCTATACCTGCTGCCTCCAATTTTCTCCTTCCATTTATTTCTTAAACTGACTCCAATCAGAATTCATTTCTATAACATCATCAAAATTTCTATCAAGATCACTAACCTGCACTAAATCCAAAGATCACTTCTCAGTTCCATTGTATTTGACCCATTAGCACCATTTGACACAATTAAAGACTTCCTCCTCCTTAAAAAAATTCCTACTGATTTCCATAACACCTCGTATCTTGACTGTTCTTTTACCAGTTGGCTCCTTTGCTACTACCTCCTTATCCTTCCAATCTCTTATTATTGGGAGTGTCCTAGAGCTAAGTCTTCAGTCCTCTTATTGCTATCTATACTTATGTATCTGGTGCTGCCATTCAGTCTCAAGTCTTTAAATATTATCAATATGCCAGAGACTCTCAAATTTATATATCCAGCCAGGACCTCTTTCCTAAACTCCATAATTGAATATCCAGCTGCCGACCCATCTCCCCTGAATGCTGAATGTGAATCTGAAACTTAACAAGAGAAAACCTGAGCTCCTGATCCTGCTCCCCTTGTAGCCTTCTCCATCTCAGTGATAGCAATCAATCCTTTCACATGCTGTGATGGTTAGGCTAATGTGTCAACCCGGCCAGGTAATTGTGTCCAGGTGTTTGGTCAGCCTGCACTGGGCTAATTGTAATACAAGAGCATTTATGGACTTCGATCACCAGTGAGTTTACTGCATGGATGGCTGATTACATCTGCATCAATCAGGGAGATTGCATCATCAAGGGGTGACGCTTTTATCCAATCAGTTGAATGCCTTAAAAGGGGAAGTGATTTCAACATTCAGGGAGAATTTCCCAGCTTGTCGTTGGACAGGCAACTTCTCCCAGAAACTCATCAAGGACCTTTCATTATTGGACTTTCATCGGAGCCCCTGGTTTGCAGCCTGCCTGCGGAACCTGGACTTGTGCATCCCCACAGTCGCGTGAGAGACTCTTAAAATCTCATATTATTGACAGATATCTCCTGTTGATTCTGTTTCCTGAGAGAACCCTGACTAATACACATGCTAAGACCCAAAACTGGACTCATTCTTCATTCCTCACTTCCTCTAATAGCTCACATAAACTCTGTTAGCAAATCCTGTTGGCTCTACCTTCAAAATATATACAGAATCTGACCGTTTCTTACCCTTCCATTGCCACCACTATGATCTCTTACCAGAATTACTGAAATATGTCTCCGTACCTCAAGCTTTGCTGCTGCTACAGTCTATTTTTAACAGAGCAGTCATAGTGATACTTTTATAAAAGATGCAAGAGTCTCAAGGACTTGGGATCCTCTCAAGGAAAGAGTGCAAGGAATGTACTCTCAACAGTAAGAAACAGGAAAAAAAAAAAGGTTGGAGACACACAGTATTAAGACCAAGTACCCGACCTTCAACGAGGTAGGAAGTGGCGGGAAACTTCAACCTAGATAAGCCCAAAGTGCAGCTGTGATTTAAAAAGTGCATGGCGAAATATCTTAAGCAGCAGTAGCAATAGTAATCACCAGTCCAGAGATATTGGATGAGTGTCAGACAGAGTCTATCCTGGTCCTATTGTCTCAGGGTTCTGCATTCCCCTCTGTCTAGCCCCTTCGGGATTCCAACTGCAGTAACTAAATTGTATCTAATCACAGTTGGGCCTGTATATCCAGTTAGGTATCTGGAACCTCAGGTCCAACCTTGCCTTCTAAAGTTCCAGGGGCATTAGTTCAGACTCTAAAATTTCTGTTGGTCTAGTACTATACTGTTCACTCACAGACCCCATATTTAAAATTCAATCCCTTCTCCTCCCCAAGTCAGGCCTCCTTCTCCTTCCAGCAGAGTAGAAAGGATGATGGCCCTCTGCCTGTTGGAGCACCCAGACATGGAGTTCCCTTTGGGCCAGTCCTACGCCTGACTGTTTGACCAAAACATGGAAACCCTCATCCAAGTGGGCAGACAGAAATTCTAGAATTCCTAAGGCTGAGGCTGACATGCTAGACTTCAATGATCATAGTATTAGATTCTATTATAGAATACTCTGTCTACCAAGACATCCAGCTGATTCTTTGAAGACACTGTGAGGAAATCCTATGAAAAGTATGTGACATTCATTCAAGTTATTGTGCATAGCGTAGTTTTTAAATTTTCATTGCTTTATCGTATTCCATTGTATTAACACACCTCCCAAATATTAGACTGCTGATTAACATTTGGGCTGTTTCCAGTTGTAATGCTGCCGTAACAAAATTTTACATATTAAAGAAAAGATGGGATGGCACTGTGATTCTCAGAATTAAATCATCATTCTTGCAATAGTTCTTGAGTTCCTATTACTCTCTCGCCTAATATCCTACCACTCTCTCCCTTGCTTATTCCATTCAGCCACACCACAATCTTATCAAACATGCCAAGTACCCTCCCAGCTTAGAGCCTTTGCATTAGCTATTCCTTCTGCCTGGAATACTTCTCCCCAAGATCTCTGCAAGGCTCTCTCTTTCCTCAAATTTGCTTCCCTGTCCCCTCCAAGAGAACTATGTGACTATATTTTAAAATTCCAATGTTTCCCTAATACTTTCATTCCCCTCTATCCTGCTCTAACTTTTTTCTTTCCATATTTATCATGTATAAGTATAACATACTATATATTTCATGATGTTTATAGTTTCACTGTTCTTTCTTCTCTGGCTAGAAGGAAAGTCCTAGGGGGCAGGGATCTTTTTTGTTGTTGTTGTTCACTGATATATCCTAAGTGCCTAGAGCAGTGTTTGGCACATAGTAAGAATTCAATGAGTATCTGTTAAATGAAGGAAGGAAGGAAAGAAAGCTGGAAGGAAGGAAAAAAATTTGTCCTGAAGAGAAGGAAAGAAATAATAGGATAGTAGATAGGATCAGGGAAATGACTTTCTCAGATTGTAGGGTGTAAATATGTTTTTGCGCTGAGGAAGGGCATCAGTAGAGGCTGAAGAGAGGAGGAAATGGACTGAACCAAGTCCCAGAGACTGTGTACTTGTATCCAGAGCACAAGTAGGAGGATTGGCATTGGACTAGTCCAGGGCTGCAAAGAGTGAGTTTAAGACCTGGTGAAAGTTTTTTTTGTTTTTTTTCTTTTTCCTAAGTCCCCAGCAGGGGTGGAAAGGCTAAAAATTTTACATAGAATTTGTATTACTGTTCAAAATGATGGGCTCTTTGGACTCTGGCCCTCCTTCTGGCTGACTGGGCGTGGTAATTTTAACCATTAACTCCTTTCCCCGACCCTGTTCATCCTTGGAAGGATAAGGGATGGCTCTTGTAACAGGAGGGAATGAGAAAGATGGGTGCTGCTGCAGATAGGTAATAGGCTTATTGGTAGGATCCTAGTTGGGAGTGCTGTTCTGGTGGTTTCGATCTTGTAGATATGGTGGTAGTGGTTGTGGCTGCTTTTCACAGAAGTGGGAGGTGAGGTCATTTTCTATGATTGAATTGTGCTGGCAGTGGTGGGCTCTGAAGTTTGAGGAGGATGGAAAAGTTTGAGAATGGAAAATGAGAGAATATTAAGAATTGTTGGGAAGCGGATGTGGCTCAATCGATAGGGCTCCCGTTTACCATATGGGAGGCCCCGGGTTCGATTCCCAGGGCCTCCAGGTGAAGGCAAGCCAGCCCATGCAGCGTGGTGAGCTGATGCAGCAAGATGACGCAACAAAGGGAGACAAGTAGACACAGAAAAATGCACAGCAAATGGACACAGCAAGCACAAGCAGCAAGGGGGGGATAAATAAAATAAATAAGGGGGTCGGGTGTGGCTCAACTGGTTGGGCGTCCGTCTCCCATATGGAGGGACCCGGGTTCGATCCCTGGGACCTCCCGGTAAAAAAAATAATAATAATAAAAATTAAAAAAATTATAAATAAATAAATAAATAAATAAATAAAATCTTAAAAAAAAAAAAAAAGAATTGTTGCTGTGGTAAAAGGCAGTGAAAGCCTACTAAGGGCACATAGAAGAATGATGTCAAGTTCAGGTTGGTAATGTGAATTTTTGTTTGATAGAACTTGCACAATCGTGTAATTTGCTTCAGCAGTGCTCAGTAGCCCAGGGACAGGCCGACAGATTTGACACTAGGATTAAAGTTTGTCTGCTTTCTTTCTTTTTTTTTTTTTTAACAAGTAGATGAGATAGAACAGTGGGGCAAGTAATTCAAGCAGCAAAAGTATCTTGGCTGAAGTGATGGGCAATAAAATATAAGCTGGACAAGGAAGGGAGTGAAGATAAAAGGGGACTGACAGGAATGAAACAGAGGGTTCTATGGACTATAGCCATGGTTATCAAAGTTTGGTGTGTTTAATAATCACCTGCGAAGGGCCAGATCCTGAAACTACATTTTCAACAGAGATCCTAGTTGAATCTTATGAAGAGGGTCATGGGCCAGTTTTTGAAAAATAGTGGGTTTGAAATTCTAATGAGTTTAAAGAGTTTAAAGAAGTAATATTTTGAGAAAAGGAGAGAGAGGGGGAGGGAGGGAGAAAGAGAATGAGAAAAAGAGAGAAGAGAGAGAGAGGGAGAGAGGGAGAGGGAGAGAGAGGAGGAGAGGGAAAGAGAAGGAGGCAGGAAGGGAGGGAAAGAGAGAGAACCAGAGAGCTGGAAGGACAGGTGGTTATAGTGTGAGATGACTAATTTGTTATCTCAAAGGTGAAACTGCCTTGAATGACGAAAGGCTCAGGGTGTGCCCAAGGGAGTGTGGGGCTAAAGTAGAGTGGTGGAGGTGAACATCACCAGATGTAAGGAGGTCAAGGTATGGAAGCCTAGGTAATCCATGTTACACCAAATGAGGGCAGTATTTGGGACAGAGAGCAAAACTGTGAGCAAAGTTCAAGGCCATTGATAAATAAAGGAAAAGGAGCTAACAGGTAGGTAGACAAAGCAAAGATATGTGGTAGAGGCTACAGATATGCTGTAGAAGTGACAATAGCTGACATTTTTTTTTTTTTTTTAAAGATTTTATTTATTTATTCATTTATCCCCCCCTTGCTGCTTGTGCTCGCTGGGTCAGCTAACCACGCCGTGCGGGCGGGCTTGCCTTCACCAGGAGGCCCCAGGAACCGAACCCGGGGCCTCCCATATGGTAAACGGGAGCCCTACTGATTGAGCCACAGCCGCTTCCCAATAGCTGACATTAATTGCTGTTTTTTGTTGGCCAGGCTATACATATATTAGTACATTTAATCCATACAAACAACCATATCAGGAAGGTGCTATTTTTATTTCTCTTTTATGATGAGGGAACTTAAGTCCTATCTAACAACCAGAGAGAGGTTAGCATCAACCCTCATCTCAGAGTTCTTATCTTCTATGCTATATTGATTATCATAAAATGGTAATGGAAGATGTTTTAATATATTAAAACTGAAACAAAAAATCAGGTCTCCCTAATATTGTTAGGAGTCAGGTTAACGTCTTTGGAAAAACAGAAAATATTTCTTTAAATTCCATTTGTACTGAAACACAATATCCAGCAGGTGGCAGCACTACACAACAATTCCATACTAAGTCACCTACTAACAAAAGTCAATACAGCCTGTAAATATCAAGACTTCCGGTTATTCCAAGTCTTGATGATTTCTTCAGCAGCATCCAGTGTACTTTCTTTCTGTAAATTAATGAAATAATTGATTACATATCAAAATAAATTCAAGAAGAAAGATATATATAAAAACAAACAAACAAAACACACACACACACAAAAAAAAAATATATATATAAAATAAACCATAAAAGCACTAAATAAAGATTTAAGTGAATATCTGACCTTAGGTGAATAAAACTTTTAAAAGTGAAAATGCAAAGGCAAACCTCCCCCCCAAATGGCAAAGCAACCAAATTAATATATAATTACAGAAATAAGTCAAATAGTACAGAAGAACTCACACTGAAAAATAATAGTTTTCTGGACCCCTCATCCCTTCTATCCCTTCCTACTACTCCCTCCATTCCCAAGAAAAACTTTTATGGCAATTTCTGGTTTTATTTCTAGTGGTTACCACCAAAATATAAATAAAATGCTTATATATATTTTCTTTACTTATCAAATTCAGGTGATAGCCTGAACAAGAAAAATTTAGTTCCTTTACACTGCTCTGCCCCCTCCTATCAAAGCTTCACAATTCTAATAATAATAATATTATTTTTCTACCACCCTATTATTAACACCTTGCAGTGGTGTTGTACATTTGTTACAATTGATGAAAGCACCTTTCATAATTGTACTGTTAACCATAGTCCCTGTTTAACTTAGGGTTCACTGTGTTGTGCAGTTCCATGAGTTAAAAATTTTTTTAAATTCTAGTAACATATTAGATATAAATATTATTTCATTATTATTATTGACAAGTAATCCATTTCCCTTTTGAATAGGCAAGGCATGCATATGGTATTAAATTAAAAATAAACTGAAGGCAAACAGTGAGACTGAAGCCTTCTCCTCTTCTGCTTTCTGTTTTTTTTCCCATTCTCTTCCCTCTCTACCAGAATGATTCAGACCAAAACTTAATAGGTGAGGCTGAGGAAAGCAGCTGCCCATGTGAACGTGTGTGTGTGTGTGGGGGGGCAGGGAGCATGCTGTGGAGTGTCCTCCATCCAGGGTGGGTGGGATGAGGCAGTGGCATCGTTGACGGGAACAGTGCGAAGTCCGA
Source organism: Tolypeutes matacus (assembly GCA_026826555.1). Taxonomy (NCBI): domain Eukaryota; kingdom Metazoa; phylum Chordata; class Mammalia; order Cingulata; family Chlamyphoridae; genus Tolypeutes; species Tolypeutes matacus. The sequence continues at coordinate 6,000,253 of JAKSZT010053881.1, forward strand.
GTCGGGTAAAGGAGGCATCTGTATGGTAGAGTGGCCCCAGGCAGGTGCTGGAGCCTGAATGGGATGAGAGGGGCATGTGCCAAGGCAGCCTGGCCTGGGGCATTGGAGACCCAGAGCAGGTGCATCTCTGCAGGAGGGCAACAGCTGTAGGTGGGCACTGGGTTTTGAAGCCTGGGTTGGGTAAGGATGGTAAAGACACAGGGTGCAGTGGCAGGTGCCTGTTACTAAGTGTCAAAACCTTATTAGAGGGAAGCAGCTGTGGCTCAACTGGTTGGGCTCCCGTTTATCATATGGGAGGTCCTGGATTCAATTCCCGGGGCCTCCTAGTGAAGGCAAGCCAGCCCGTGCCGTGTGGTGCCGTGTGGTGAGGTGATGGTACACGTGGTGTAGTGAGCTGTGGCAGCAAGATGACACAACAAAGGGAAACAAGCAGACACAGAAAAACGCAAAAGCAAATGGACAAAGCGAGCACAAGCAGCAAGGGGGGATAAATAAATAAATAAAAATAAATCTTAAAAAAAAAAACCTCATTAGAGTAAAAGGCATCCATGCAGGGATGGGAGTGGGGTGGCAATGGTATTGAGAGGTGATTAGTCACCTACACGGGGGTACTGATGAAATAAGTAATTACAGAGAGGATAATGGAGCCAGATTTTTCACTATCAAAGAAGAGAATTACAAGTATGGAAAGAGAAAACATTAAAATAAACCCTGTGGTAGTGTCAATATATTTATGTAGCTATAAATATAGATGTAAATATGTATATTTATATATGAATGTATGACACTCACATATTCTCTAGCTCTGACCACTGGGAGGAGACCTGGATACAGCAATACTCTAATTGCAATGAGCACTCCTAACGCCCAGATCTTGGTTTATAAATACCATTCTCCACTAAAGGAAACCAGGACTTAACTGGAAATGATTCCAGAATGGAGTAGGCACATGACAAGATGAGCCTGGTAAATCTTGTTATGCCAGAAAATAAGGAAGTTCTCGAGGAATGATGGAGACATATCAAAGGGAAAACAGAAGACAGTTAAAGGGGCTCCTCATGGCCAAATCTGGGATAATTTGGCCATCAAAATAAATAGTAGTCATCGTAAATTATAATCCACTGAATGAAATAGGAATCCATCAGTCCTCACTGGTATGAATAAATAAAGGAACAGAATGAAAGTGTGATGAGGTAGGGAATATTTTCATAGTCTCAAAGTACATCAGCACAAAATATTTATTAATAATCAGGGAGTAAAGTGTGCCTTTATGGTAGAAAAGCCTGACATACACCACAAGTGATCAAAGTTAGCATCACCAATAAGAGGACAAATTGAAACCAAGGGCCATCTGATAGGATGTGATGGCAAGAACAGAGCATCACTTGTGTGGTATATCTGCCAAAGATGCATAACCTCTATCTCATCAGAAGAAAACACCAGACAAACATAAATTGAGGGACTGCCTACAAAATAATCGACCTATAATTTTCAAGAATATCAAGGTCATGAATGTCAAGAAAAGGCTTAGGAGCCATTCCAAATTGAAGGAGACGTGGCAAATAAATGCAATGTATGATTCTGACCTGGATTGACAGATTCACTGATTTACTTACATACACGATTTTGGCCTTGGTATATTTGTTTATTTACTATGAAGGACATTATTGGGATGACTGGGAAACTTGAATCAGGTCTGAGGAACAGATGGAATAATACATCAATATTAACTTAATGAATTTGATGTTTATATTATGGTTCTGTAGGAGAATGTCTTGTTTATGGGGAATACACACTTAATTATTTGGGAGTGATGGAGCATCATCAGTAAATAAGTTGGCAACTCACTCTGATATGGTTCAGAAAAAAAAAGTTCATGAAATTTTTCTAGGGGGGTATTTCAAAATATTGCTTTTTTAAAAAAAAGTAAGCCAGACTCCTACCTGTTTCCCTTAGCCACTCAATTCTCCTTCTCAGAGGCACCACTGGGAGTTTACTATTCATCTCCCAGAGATATTTTAGGCATTTATAAGCATATATCTATGTGCATGTGTATATACATTATATATTTCCCTTTTCACGACAAATGATAGCATACTATACAAACTGTCTGCTCCTTGCCTTTAGATTATGCTCTTTCACTAAATGGGGAGCTGCCTCATTCTTTTATTGATGTACCATAATTTATACAAGCAGTCCCCCATTGGTAAATATTTTGATCGTTTATAATTTTTTTACTATTACACATAATGCTTCAGTGAAAATCCTTGAACATAAATCATCCAAAATGTGCAAGTAAATCCACAGGTAAAATCTCTAAAAGTGAGTTGTTGGGTCAAAGGTATGTGCATGTACATTTTGATAGAGATACCACATTGTGGTAAAATATCAAACTATTGTAGAGATTTTACAAGTTATACTCCCACTCCCAATGTATGAGATAGTATTTGATGAACTTTAGTTGTTTCCAATCTAACAGATAAAATTATATTTCATTGCAGTTTTAATTTTAATTTTTCTTTTTTTCCTGTTTTTCTTTTTTCTTTGAGATATTGTGAGTTTACAAAATAATCATGCATACTGTACAGGATTTCCATACATTGCTTTCCACCACCAACTTACATTGTTGTGACACATTTGTTACAATTGATGAAAGAACATCATCATAATATTACTGTTATCTAAAATACACATATATATATTCCTGCTATGTATAGTCCATAGCTTTTATTTGGTGTACTTTTCCCACAAACCATCCTATTATTAATACCTTATATTAGGTATTACATATTTATTATAGTTTATGAGAGAATGTTCTCATATTTGTACTGTTAACCACAGTCCATCATTCACTATGGGGTTCACTGTGTTATATGATCGCCTGTCTTGCATAACCCATCCAAAGTGTACCCTCAGTGGCTCTCAGTTTCATCACAGAGGTCATTTTTCTTATTATGAGTAAGGTTGAACATCTTTTCATATGTTTGAAAGCCACTGAGGATTTTACTCTCAGCCATTATAAAGTGCTGCTTTGGCCTTATTATTTTTCCCTGAATTTAACTTCCTTCTTCCCTTCCCCTCCCCTCCCCTTCCCCCTCTTCCCCTCCCCTCCCCTTACCCCTCCGTCCCTCCCTCTTCCTCCCCTCCCCTCCCCCTCTGTTCTCCTCCCCTTCCCTTCCTTCTGTCCTCAATCAATAGTCTCTAAGGTGAGGCTATTCCCTCTTTCTTTGAAATGGTTTCCACCCCCACACTCAAACAGAAGGAAAAAAGATGGAACCTCAAAAGCCTCTCTTTAAAATAATTAAATAATTAAATATAAATTGCACCTAATTATCAATTACCTCCAATCGAAAATAGTCCAGGCCTATATTTATGGAAAATAACCTTAAAGATATCTGTGTTAGAGTTAACTAATGAAAGAGAGAGGTGCCATGTATGTTCCTGTCTTTCTGAGCTAATATTTAAATTATTTTTCTTTCCCTGATGACACACCAGGTAGGCAGTAGGGGAAAAGCCAGTTGTGTAACAAGTAGAAGAAAAAGCTGCCTTGGAATTTTAAATTAATCATACATAATATGCAAAACTAATAGCTAAGAATTGGGTGTGCTTGCTTAAGTAAATTTGTGTGGGAAAACTTTATAATATGGGCTTGGTTTAATCAAATTTATCCATACCTCCTGAGAGCCTCCTTGTTGCTCAAATGTAGCCTCTCTCTAAGCCAAACTCAGCATATATATGCATTACCTTCCCCCCAGCATGGTACATGACTCCCAGGGATGAGCCTCCCTGGCAATGAGGGATTACTACCAAGAACCAACTAGCAATGCAACTGGAAAAAGACCTTGACCAAAAGGGGGCAAGGGTAAAGACAAATGAATTTATATGGCTAAGAGACTTCAAAGTGAGTCGGGGGGGTCATTCCAGAGGTCATGCTTATGCATGTCTCAGCAGGATCTCATTGACTGCTACAGTAAATATTGCCTCAAATAGTGGGGCTCCTGAGGGCTCTGGAGATATCCAGACACTACAAGTAGGGCTGATGGCTCAGGAGTTTGGCACCCTGCCAGTGGGCCCTACTTTGGAATTTATACTCTCCAGTGTGACAGAATTGGACTCAGTTGTGGTTTCCCTACACATAGCTCTTCTGCCCCTTATATTTGAACCTATAGTTAGTACTAGAGTTGATAGGTTTATGTACAAGAGACTTAAATCTTTGGGCTTTCCATGTATCAGTCAGGCCCTGAATCTCAGCAGAGTTGCAACACCTACATTTTAGTTCATTGGATTCATCCAGAACAACTAACAAGGAGATGATGATGGGGCAACAACCATCCCAAGGAACAAAGAGAGTCTACAACTGCAAGCAAGATAGTCCCATCTATCCGCCCCATGGGATCTAAGCCTCCTCTCAATTAGAGGTGGAGTGGGCATCACCATCCAAGAATCCTCAGGATTGGGGAATGAACAATGGACTAGAGTAGACTTACTGTTATTCTACTATAGATGTACTGTTATTCTAGCAATGGAAGAACTTTTATTATTGATGTGGAGGCAGTGGCCTCTGGAGGTTCTGGGGGAGGGAGAGGGAAAAATAGGTGTAATATGGGGGCATTTTTGGGACATTGGAATTGTCCCGAATGATGTTGCAATGACAGATACAGGCCATTGTATATCTTGTCATAACTTACAAAATTGTGTGGGACAGAGTATAAACTATAATGTAAAGTATAATCCACACTTAGTGGCAATGCTCCAATATGTGTTCATCAATTTTAACAAATGTACCACACTAATGAAGGATGTTGTTAATGTGGGAAAGTGTGGGAGGGGTAGGGAGTGGAGAATATGGGAATCCCTTACATTTTTATGTAACATTCATGTAATCTAAGTATCTTAAAAAAAAAAATTGACCCAGACCCAGGAGGAGTTGGGAATGGAAGCAGCAAGTGGCATTGGGATTGTAATGTGCTTTTTTTTTTAATAGTTAATTTTAAATTGTGGTAAAATATACATAACATAAAAAATCATTTTAACCATTTTAAGTGGACAGTTCTTTGACATTAAGTACAATGACAACACTATGTAACTTTCACCACTATCTATTTTCAGAGTATTTTCATTGTCCCAAATCAAAACTTATACTTGTTTAGCAATAACTTCCCATTTCCTCCTCCCCGCAACCTTGGTAACCAATTATTCTGCTTCTGGTCTCTATGAATTTGCTTATTTTAAGTATTTCATATAAGATAAATCATATAATATTTGTCCTTTTTTGTATGGCTTATTTCATTCAACATGCTGTCTTTAAGCTTCATCTATGTTGTGGCATGTACCAGAACTTCACTTGTCTTTATGACTGAATAATATTCCATTGTATGGCTATACCACAAGTTGTTTATCTAGTCATCTGTCGATGGATCCTTGCATTGTTCTGACCTTTTGTCTATTGTGATTAATGCTGCAATGAACATTGATATACAAATGTCTGTCCAAGTCTCTGCTTTCAGTTCTTTTGGGTATATACCTAATAGTGGAGTTGCCAGATCATATGGTAATTCTATGTTTAACCATCTGAGGATCTGTCAAACTGTTTTTCCATAGTGGCTGCACCATTTTATACTGCCATGAACCATGTATGGGGATTCCTATATTTCCATATCTTGCCAAACTTATTTTCCATCTTTTTAATAATAGCCATCCTAGTGATTGTGAAGTGGTATCCCATTGTAATTTTAATTTGCATTTTTTAATGGCTAATGATTTTTAGTATGTTTTCATATATTTACTGGTCTTTTGAATATCTTCTTTGGAGAAATGTCTCAACATCCTTGGTCCATTTTTAAATTGGGTTGTCATTTTGTTGTTGAGTTGGAGGAGTTGTTTATATATTCTGGACATTAAACCCTTATCAGATACATGATTTCCAAATATTATGTCCCATTCTGTAGATTGTCTTTTCATTTTCTTGATAATATCCTTTGATGCACAGACATTTTTAATTTTGATAAAGTCCATTTTATCTATTTTTTTTTTTTATTTTGTTGCTTGTGCTTTTGGAAAATTTTAAAAATCCATAGCCTACTACAAGGTCCTGAAGGTATTTCCCTATGTTTTCTTCTAAGAGTTTTATACTATTAGCTGTTATATTTAGATTGTTGATCCATTTCGAATTAATATTTGTATATGGTGAGAGGTGGGGTCCACATTCATTCTTTTGCATGTGGATTTTCAGTTTTCTCAGCTACTTTTGTTGGAAACTCTGTTCTTTCCCCATTGAATGGACTTGGCACCCTTACTGAAAATCAACTGCCATAGATGTGTGGATTTATGTCTGCACTCTCAATTCTATTCCAGTGGTCTCTATATCTATTCTTAAGCCACAACTGCACTTTTAATTACTGTGTCTTTGTAGCAAGCTTTGAAATTGGAAAGTATGAGTCCTTTAACTTTGTTCTTTTTCAAGATCGTTGTCCTGGGCTTAGTAGGGGCTATGTAAAATGGCAGCTTCCCACTGAACTGGGATGGATATGTCAGACCAAAGAAAGACTCAGACAAGTTCAGCTTGGCAAGTAATTTATTTAGGGGGTCTATGTGGGGGACTTGTCCTCTGGCAGGAGGATGAGATGGTCACAAGCTTAGCAGTGGCCTAGTCCTTGTCCTTGGCAGTGGGAGCAGAGATGGCATCTCCCAGGCTTGACATCGACACACACAGCCAGAGGAGAGGGATCTTTTATATGGCATATGCACTCAAAGAATGTAGTGCATTGCTCAAGAACCAGAAGGTACATGATTTTACAACAATTATCAAGGCATGCAGGGAATGCACATGACTTTTATAGGAAACAAACCCTAAAGGAACAGATGTTCTCAGCAGGGCAGAAGTTATACTTTGGTGAAAAGGTTTATTGATGTAGGAGTAATTAGGCAGTTTGGAGAAAACAGATATCATGGAAGTCTTCCAGAAAAACAGGTTAAGCACTCTATTACAAGATCTGTTAATCAGTCTCGAGTTACAGAGACTTGCAGTTTTATTATTTGGAATGGAGGAAAGAGCAGAAAGGGCTAGGGGGAGAAAAAAATGCAAAATCATATATACCACAATCATTTAGGGTTTACAGAAATGAATTTTCAAAATCATTCAAAGACCTAAATGTAAGAGCCAGAACTATCACACTTCTAAGAGAAAACATAAGGAAGCATTTTCAGGACCTTGGTTAGGCAATGTTTTCTTAGACTTTATACTCAAAGCACAAGCAACGAAAGAAAAAATAGGTAAAATGGGACCTCATCAAAATTTAAAACTTTGCGCCTCAAAAGACTCTATCATGAAGGTAAAATGACAATCTACACAATGAGAATTTATATTTAGGTCTTTGAACCATTTTGCATTGATTTTTGTATGTGGTGTGAGGTAAGGGTCCTTCTTCATTTTTTGCAAACGGAGATCCAGTTTTCCCAGTACCATTTGTTGAAGAGACTATTCTTTCCCAATTGAGTGTTCTTTGCCCCCTTGTCAAAAATCAATTAGCCATAAATGAAGGATTAATTTCTGAGCTCTCGATTCAATTCCATTGGTCTATGTATCTGTCCTTGTGCCATTTACTATGCTGTTTTGATAACTGTGGCTTTGTAATAAGTTTTAAGATTGGGAAGTGTTAGTCCTCTAATTTCATTCTTCTTTTGCAAGGTGGCTTTGGCTATTCTGGGCCCCTTACCTTTCCATATAAAGCTGATGATTGGCTATTCCATTTCTGCAAGAAGGTTGTTGGCATTTTGACTGAGATTGCATTGAATCTACAAATTGCTTTGGGTAGGATTGACATCTTAATGATATTCACTCTTCCAGTCTATGAACATGGAATGTCCTTCCATCTATTTTAGGTCTTTGCTTTCTTTTAGTACTATTTTGTAGCATTTATTCCTAGATATTGGATTTTTTTTTTTTTAATTCTTATTTTTGATATTTGATTTTTTTAGCTGCTATTGTAGATAGAATTTTTTCTTGATTTCTTCTTCCAATTGTTCATTTCTTGTGTATAGAAACACTACTAATTTTTGAGTGTTGATCTTGTACCTCACCACTTTGCTTAATTCATTTATTAGCTCTAGCAGGTATGTTGTGGATAAGATTGTTTTTATTAACAATAAAATCATAAAAATAGTGATAGCACATTTAGAAAATTTTTTAGTACAGGTCTGCTGGTGATGAATTCTCTGTTTTTATTTTTCAATTTTGAAGGATAATTTCCTAGATAGAGAATTCTGAGTTGATATACTTTTTTTCCTTTCAGCACTTTAATGATGTTTCTGGCTTCCATTGTTTCTGATTAGAACTCAGTTATCATTTATATTTTGTTCCTAGTATTCTCCAGCTGCTTTCAAAATTTTCTCTTTCACCATTTGACTATGATGTGCCTTGGTAAGATTTTCTTTGTATTGATCCTATTAAGGATCACTGAGTTTTTTAGATCTGTAAATTGATGCTTTTTACCAAATATGGGGAAATTTTGGCCATTATTTCTTAAAATATGTTTTCTGCCACATTCTTTTCCCTCTTTCTGGTGCTCCAATTATATGCACGTTAAAACACTTAATATTGTCTCATAGATCTCTGAGGCTCTATTCATTTCTCAAAAATAATTTTTTCTCTTCTTTTCAGTTTGCACAGTCTCTATGGATCTGTTTCAAGTAGACCCTCTTTTCTGACATCTCCGATCCTCTGTTAAGCCCCATAAATTTCTCATATCAGATATTATACTTTTAAGTTCTAGCACTCCATTTGGCTTATTTTTAAACTTTCTGTTGTTCACTCATTATGGCAATATTTTCTTTTAATTTTTTAAACATTTTTATAATATCTTCTTTACTGTCCTAGTATGCTACATCTGGGTCAACATGGGTCTGTTTCTGGTGACTGCTTTTTAAAAAATTATAGGTCACATTTCAAGTCTTCACATGTGTAGTAATATTTTTATTGTATGCTGTACATTGTAATTGCTAGAAAGCAGCCTGGATTATGTTGTCTACTTTCAAATATTGTTGAGTTTTTTCCAGTAGTGGTATGTACTGGAATGATATTAATGGTCTTGAATTCCCAAAACACTGTAAACATGTTAACTACATTTATAATGTAAACAATTTGAGGAAAATGTTTGTGTAATAAATGATAACCAGATATTCATGTGAGGATTTGATATGTATTTTCTTGACACTAGCTACAGGGACACTCCCTCGATAAGGACATTAATGACCAGACCTCTGAGGCATAAAATCCCAGTGCAGATTCCACTCTAGTGAGTGTCGGTTAGAGGCAGGCTGACACCTGGCCACTCTGACTCCAGCTCAAATGCCTGTGCTACACTGCAAGGCCCGTTGCTGCCCTCACCACCACCACAACAGCACCCACTGCTGACAGCTTCGGATCCTCCGCTGACACTGCACCACACCAGGTCCCAAGACCTCTTATGTGTCGTATGCCCTTAAACTGGTTATGGCACATCGGTTGTGTTGACATCCAATATGATTAAGCAAGCAAATAAATTGCACTGAGCATCCCAGCTATTGTTGTGCTAAATCTGCTTTTGACTTGCAATCATTTCTCTGGTTATTTCACAACAATTTTATGATGAATACACAACAGGTAGGCAGCTAATTTCATAGCAGCAAACCAAAACTTAAAAACTGCATGTGACATTTCCCAGAATTTTATATAAATGGAATCCTACAGTTTGTATACTTTTTTTTTTTTAGGAGGTTCTGGGGATTGAACTCGGGACCTTGTACATGCAAAGCAAGCACTCAACCACTGAACTACACCCATTCTCAGTTTGTATACTTTTAAGTCTGGCTTCTTCCACGCTGCATAATTATTAAAAGATTCAGCCATGGTGTTGTGTATATTGACAGTTCATTCCTTTTATTTGCTGAGTAGTGCCTGTTGTATGGCTATATCATTTTTTGTTTATTAATTCCCTTATTAATGGATATTTAGGTGTATCCAGTTTGGAGCTATCACAAATAAATCTTCTATGAACATTTGTATACACATCTTTGTAAGGACAGAAGCTTTTATTTCTCTTGGCTAACTACCCAGGAGTAGAATGGCTGATCATTTGGTAGGTATATGTTTAACTTTTTAAGAAACTGACACAGTGTTTTCCCAGGTAGTTGTACCATTTTATGTTCCCACTAGTAGTACATGAGAGTTTCAGTTCCTTCATAACCTCACTAAAACTTAGTGTGGTCAGTCTTTTAATTATAATCATTCTAATGGGTATGTATCTTGTTGTGGTTTTACCTTGCATTTCTCTAGTAAATGATTTGAACATTTAAAAAAAATGTGCGAGCATTTCATTCCTAAATATAGATAAAAATGAGTGCTTTATAAATCAGAATGAAGGATATTAAAAATGTGTTTTGATAGAACAGGGAACTTACTTTAATGAAGCAAAATCGCACAAATTTCTCAAACTGTAATTTGGTCTCTGTGTCACAGAATGCTGAAACAGGAATGGCTGACAGTTTCTGAAAAATAAATATAAAGATATAAGGAATATTATTTATACTTCCAATATTAAATTTAGAACCATAGATATTGAAACAAATAGATATTTCTAAATATTCATAACAATTTCCAAAATGAAAAACATTTTTAAAATTCCCCAAATAACCATGAATGGAGTATCATGTAACAAAAATGTTAACGTTTTTCAAAGCATGCCATCAGTCTTTTTTTTCATAAATTAACTAAATTACAACACAATATTACAAAGGGCAATAAATATTACCTTATTTTTAGTCATCCATTTCACAAATTTATAGTCATAAGGTTCATTGTTCTTCATATCAGAGAGGTCTGCATCTAAAACAGCAATAGAAACTAGACAGTCATAACCTAAGACAAAATGTACTTCATTTAAGTCCATTAAGATTCAAAGATTTTCTCCTGATTTAAACCAGTTTAGTTTAGAATTTTCTTAATAGATATTCACAGAACCTGCTGGAGTCTCATAGTGCAAGATGTGGTAGAAAGCGAGGAATTCATAGATAAGCTTGACTGCTACACGAAGACAGTCCTTAGTATATACATCTGGTAGATGGCTTGTGCACTTCTTAGCATGGAAGAGAGTAAGAAGGGGAAAGGGAAGAGGAGTGTGCCTTTCCATCTAGAAATAATAAAACACTTCATGATCCTTATTAAGAAAATAACACCTAAATTTCTATACAGAGTAGTCATTAGTAATAATTATAGGGGAGCAAATGTGGCTCAAGTGATTGGGCTCCCGTCTACCATATGGGAGGCCTCGGGTTCAATTCCCAGGGCCTCCTGGTGAAGGCAAGCTGGTCTGTGCGGCGCGGAGGGCTGATGGCTTGTGCAGCGTGGAGAGCTGAGAGCTAGCGCAGCAAGATGATGCAACAAAGGGAGACAAGCAGACACAGAAAAACATGCAGCAAATGGACATAGCGAGCACAAGCGGCAAGACAGGGGGATAAATAAATAAATAAAATAAACTTAAAAAAAAATTTTTATCTCCAACTGGCCATTGACTAGATTGTAAGCCCACTGTCTATTCTGCAGCCTACTGTATCCTCACTTCTAGCTTAGTATCTAGCACATAAGTGAAAAGCACATTGTTTGAATAATAATTAACATTGTTTATTTGTTTGTTTAATTCCAAATGATATCCTTATTGTTTATCTCTTAGGTTCACATATCACACTTAAGTTTTTTTTTTTAATTTGGGAAAAAAACTTCAAATATGTATTCCTATTCTCAGCTCTTGCCTCAGTCTTTTATTTTTTTATTTAAAAGAATTTTTTTAGGAGGTACAGCGGATTGAACCCAGGTCCTTGTACATGGGAATCAGGTGCTTAACCACAGAGCTACATCTGCTCTCCTCTTGCATCAATTTTGCTTTAAGGTCTGGGCAAGATATTTCTTTGATACTTATTTTCAACAATCTACATTTCATGTTGCATCAGTTTTATTGGTTGTAATCTTAGAATATTTTGACTGTCCCAAAGCAACTAATGCTGATAGTTACTTCATTTAAAAAAAATTCTGTGATTTATTGTTTAAAACAAGTTGAGGCAGTTATCTTTTTTTCTTTTATCCACTAAATAGTACTGGGTCTATTTTAAATCAACTGTTTAATAACATTAACACTGAAAAAAGTTCAACTTGTATTTAAAGAAAAAGTCTCTATGTTTTACTTGACTATTTTATTTCCATTCTCCCCTGTGCTTTAAGGATGAAAAACATCCATATAAAATGCTCATAATATAGCTCCCATTTATTGCTAAGCTTGCTACATTAGTCTCTCATTTAGTGGTCACTATAATACTGATAAGTAGTTACTATCCTCATTTTACAGATAAGAAAATTGACAGAAAGGATAAATTACTATTGCAAGTTACATGTGTTTATGTGGGTTTAATTCAGGTTTGGCCCTAATAAAAATGACAACTTAAAAAAAGTTACAGTCTAACTGTAAATCATGTAAAAACTCCATGTGACAAGTATACATTGAATAGCCTATTCAAGGTACAAAGATAACCCAGAGAAAGGAGTAACTATGGGAGTAGAAGGAAGAGTAAGAGGGTATTAACTAAGCACAATTGGCACCGATCATCCTACTCAATGATTTCTGTAAAGCTTAGAAAAGAGGAGTTTATTGTCATGCTGCTCAAAAAGAGAAAGGAAAAATTTAATTTTCAAGGTTTCATAGTTAGAAGGAAATTAGAATCTATTTCTTTTGAATTGTGTGAGCCAGAGATTCTCAAAGGAACTAAACAAAACATGTTTAGACCTTATTATAATAGCGTTACCATATTTAAAGAACCTATGAGAATTAAAATTGATTGTTGCATTCCCACTATCTCTTCCACAATTTTGGACATTATTTCTCACTAGAACAACTATAAAAATCTCCTTATTCAACAGCTTGTCTTCGAATCAGATGTCCCCTTTAAGTTCTAGGATGAAGTTCAGTGGTCTGGAAAGTTGCTTGATATAGAAAAAGACAGAGAAGTTTGGTGGTTAGGATGTGGCTCTCTGGGTTCAGAATCCAGCTCTACTACTTATTAGCTGGTTAACTTCAGTAAACTACTTGATTGTTTCTCTGTCTCGCCTTTCTCATCTGTCAATAGGGGATACAATGGCACCAATCTCTTAGCACAATATCTCTGATATCATAAATACTAAAAAAATAATAACCAGTTAGCTATTGTTATTAATTGCAAAGGAAAATAATTATTCTCAAGCTGTAATCAAATTAAATTTGATTAAATTTGATTTTGCTTTTAGCAAAATCATGAGAACAACTTTTAGTTCAACTTTTAGACTTTACACATTTCAAATTATTCTGAGCAGACAAAAAAGTGAAATGAAATAAACGTCTTCATATGTAGGAGGGTATAGACATTAATAGCTTCCCTATTACCACCAGCATGGATGTAAGTGAGCAGAAAGACCATAAAGAAGAAGAGCCAAATTATTTTATTTTATTTGTGCAATTCTGACTCAAAGACAAAAATATGAGGGATGAGAACTGTGCAATATCTTTTTTTATCATTTCATGAAATGAGCTGCACATTTAGACCCAATGTAGTAAAAGTGCTTTCCAAATCTCAGAATATAGAACATCTGAAGGGGTCTGATAAGAATAAAGTTTGGGAGTGTAACAAATACAGCTCTGTGGTAATAGGACTGCAAGAACCTCTTCTCGCTATGGCCTCTGCTTCTCTCACAATGAATGAAGCAATGAGCTCATGTAAAAGGAAAGAGAAACTTACTTCAATTTGAACACAACCTCTTTTCTCTGAAATCTGTGAGGATGATAATGAAATATTACAAGAAGTAGAAACTGTTAACGTCAAGATTAGAAAAAATTCCTACATGAAATATAAAGTTAAAAACCACTATAATAATCATTGCTTTGTTATGAAATTGTTCTTTTCTTCTTCTCAGCTTCCTAAAATTTGGTATAAATGAGAGGCTTTTCAATTTTTCAAATTCAGTGCCACATAATTTCATTGTAATAAAAATTTAAAACATTTAAAACTATTTAGGATGGCTGTAATTTTTGTCAGAATAAATTATGCTGGGAATGGATGTGGCTTAAGTGGTTAAGCACCTGCTTCCCACACAGGAAGTCCTGGGTTCGTCCCTGGTGCCTCCTAAAAACAAACAAACAAAAAAAAACAAACAACAAGCAAACAATCTAAAAAAACCAACTCAGAGGAGCCAATGTATGTTGAGCACCAGCTTCCCATATACCAGGTCCCGGGCTCAATCCCCAGCCCCAGTATCTCAAAAAAATAAAAAAAAACAACAAACAGAAATTGAAGCAGTTTGATTTTATAGATGAACTCCAAAAAGAAATATTAGATTATGTTGGTAAACACGTCTTTTCCTCTGGGCATATTAGGGTATATTGGATTCAGAGGTTTTACTTTTACTTGATTAATGAGTAAGGCTTTGATTGGGCCATGTCAGTAAGATGTTGAGTTCCCGCTCCCAAGTCCCAGGGGGTGGGGACTCACAAAGAAACTGCATTGCAGAGAAGGGAGGTTGGAGTTTTGAGCTGGAGCCCAGGAAGCAAGCACACAGAGGAACAAAGCAGCTGAGCCCAGAGAGAATCGAGCCCTGGGGAGAGAGACAGAGCCAGTTGCTTGATAGTCTATAGCCAGTCTTGTGAAGACAGCAGGGTAGCTGAGCCTGGAGAGAAGCCATGGGAAGAGAGGAACCCAGGAAACCTGAACTCTTGGCAGACGTCAGCAGCCATCTTGCTCTAACACGTGGCAACAGACTTCGGTGAGGGAAGTACCTTATGCTTTATGGCCTGGTAATTGTAAGCTTCTACCCCAAATAAATACCCTTTAAAAAAGCCAACAGATGTCTGGTATTTTACATCAACACTCCTTTGGCTGGCTAATACAGAAATTATGCTTTTAAATTTACTATTAACATTATAGTTATAACATGTTCTCAGTTATAATTATTATACATGTATGCTACATATAAAACATTATTATGATTCTAACTTTAGATTTATATGGCATATCAAAATTATATTTAACAGCCTGAGGTAATATAAAGACCCATTACTTTTTGGAGACAGTACTATTTAAAAAATCTAGCTGTGTGACTTCAGGCAAGTTATTGAAAACTTTCTAAGACTTTTCCTCTGTAAAAACAGAGCTAACAGTGCTTTGCTCAAAAGAGTGTTTTGGGTGCTTGGCACACCATTGGCCCTCAATAAAAGTTATTTTCCTTCTTTGCTTCATTTCAATATATTCTAAAATGGCAAATATTCCCCCAGGGCTTCAAAATTTCTGGAAATCTTATTTTTCTAACAAAATAGTTTGGATCTTTTTTTGAGTGAAAAAGATACTAAAATTTTGCTTAAATAAACACAAGGTACATAAATATAAAATTTCAAGTACTTGCATTTTTAATGACACACCAGAACAAGATGACAGCAAATTCTCTATGTTTCATAGACTACCTAGAATGACATTGACTCCATAGCCATGTAACAAAAATCACACTTAAGGTAAAGGACCTACGAGTAAAAATAATTGTAAAAAAAAAAAAGAAGCATTTACCTCGTGAAAATCCATCCTATTCCATAGCTAAAATGCAAAAATAACTTTGACACCTTTTTCATAATTCTGCTATTATCTCACACATAAATTTCAGTATCTTTGAAATAAGAAAAATCTTTACAAACCTAGCAAAGATACATCAGCGATGATGAAGTACCCTCCCTCAGGAACTATGGGTTTTAGCCCAACACTTTCAAGTAAATGGACCATCCGATCTCTTTTTACTTCTAACTCTTTTGGTAGAGAATTAAAATAACATTCTGAGTCATCCATGCGTTTGATGTCAATCCAAAAAGCTTGAGCCAAGGCTTCCTGTGTGTTAAGATTGAAAAAGGTGGAAAAGATATATGGTAATGTTATTTATTGTTTAGCTTATTGGTATAATAAATAAAGATGATCTGAATAAGATTATTGGCAAAAAGGTCACTCAGGAAATGGCAGTTGGTTTCCTGAGAACCTATGTTAAACTATCTATGGAGGAATCAGTTATCACAGACATGACTAAATCTAATGTGAAGAACTGAGAATGAGCCATGAAAATCCAAATTGGAAAGGGGTATTATGTAAGGATGGCTTACTTGGAAACAAAAATACATCAAGTTATTTTCTATCGAGGTGAGCTATAGAATGACTTGCTAAATCTAAGTCTGAAAGATGACCTGAGAAAAGAACTAGTCAGCCTTTCTCCATTACTCTGGAGGACTGTAGTGGAAATGAAAGCTGATGCACTGTGTGGAGGAGGAAATGTACTCTCTCTCATTTCTCAGAGGTATATAAATCCCTGCTCTAATCATTCATACTCCAGGAAAGTGATCTAAATGCAACAGTGATTAGAAACGAGTTATTGGGAAGCGGATGTGGCTCAATCAATAGGGCTCCCGTTTACCATATGGGAGGCCCAGGGTTCGATTCCTGGGGCCTCCTGGTGAAAGCAAGCCAGCCCGCGTGGCACGGTGAGCCGACGTCAGCAAGATGACCCAAAAAAGGGAAACAAGCACAAGGGGGGATAAATAAATGCACAGCAAATGGACACACTGAGCACAAGCAGCAAGGGGGGATAAATAAATAAAATCTTAAAAAAAAAAAAAAAAAAAGAAACGAGTTATTGCAGCACATGTAGCAACTCCTTTACCATTCTGCAGGCAAGTTAGAAGAGCCAGGAGAGAAACTGGGCCAAGGGAAAATCCCAGCCTTTTTAAGGATCAGGCAGGTGTCCAAGAAGGCAAAAGATCAGGAACTGACAAACAAGTAGGAATCAAGGCATGCATAAAGAACAAAGATCTGTACAAACTGGTATGAACTGGGACAGCTATTTTTTTTTGCTTTACAATATATTCTAGAATTCTTCCATTTCAGTAATTATAGTGCTTCCTTATTCTCTATCTTTTTTCATTTCTTTTTTTTTTAAACAGCCATTGTGGTAGACAGAATAATGCCTGCCACCCAAAGATGCCCATGTCCTAAGCCCCAGAACCTGTGGATATGCTAGCCTGCATGGCAAAAGAAAATTTGTAGATGTGATTAAGTATGATTTTGAGAAGGGATGATTATCCTAGTTTATCTGGGTGGGTCTAATGTAATCATAAGGATTCTTATAAGGCCTCCAGCCTCCAGAAGGATCACAGCTCTGCCAATACCTTAACTTTAGCCCCATCAGACCCATTTCAGACTTCTGACCTCCAGAGCTATAAGATGATAAATTTGTGTATATTTAGCCACTGAATTTGTTACAGCAGCAATAGGACATTAAATATAGCCATGTAGTGTTTTAATGTTTGGATAGAACATGGCTTAGTCAATTATCTATAGATGAATAATGGAATGTTTCCCATCTTCTGCCATGAATAGTCATGTACATACCTAACTTCTTATATGTGCAGATACAGCTTCAGGGTAAATTCCCAGAAAGCAGAGTGCTACTATATAGGGTAAGCACATTGGTACTTTTGATGCTGCCATTGTCCTCCAAAGGGTTTGTACCACTCTGTATTCCCACCAGCAATGTTTGAGTTCAAAGCTAAAATATGGATAGAAAAACCCTATTCTTGAGGACAGTGAATACGTCTCTTCTCCTAAATTCCCAAATTATATTAGAAAGCTCTGCTCAAGGAAGACATTAAGTCCATTGAAATCTACATTATTAAAATAACAACCTTCCCCAAAAGGCCAATCTTAAACCCCAGATTATTATGACACCTACCTGTAAAGGAGTTGCACAAGTATAGATAGTATTTTGCTGAACTGTCTGTAAATGTTTGATTAAATGATAAGGACCAATGGACCAGCCAAGCTGGAAAAGGAAAGGAAAAGAGAAAAGCAGATATCAAAAAAATAAAACTAACTGCATATACCAAATCTGGGGGATTTAATAATGAATAATAATGCACTCCTAAACTGCTCACACTATGAAGGCAGTACAATATTAGTAGTTAGACTCATTTCTTTTGAGGAAAAGCTTCCAACTAGAGTCACTAATCTGCCTTCAGACCGTAAACATTATCAGCCTTCTCCCCTCTTCTAATTTGCTCCTTCTGATAATTCCAAGGTCTGAGAACCGGTAACAAAGCTTGTTCGAATGATATATAGATAAAGTAACTCTGACCCATAATTAAAATAGACTTTTGGTCTTGCAGGCCTTAGTTTTGATATTCTCTGCTTCTTAGTCAAGCTCAGGATAGGTGAGGTTGGTGGATAATTCAGTTACAATTGGATACATTCTTTTTTTTTTTTTTTGGTTTTGATTTTTTTTACTAGCAAAATGGTGAGCTTACAAAGCAATCACGCATAATGTGCAAAACTCCCAAATATCACCCCACCACACATTCTTTGCATTGTTGTGGAATGTTTGTTACAAATTATAAAAGAATGTTATCAAAATATTACTGCGAACTATGGTCCAAAGCTTACATTTGGTGTATTTTTTCCATAAACCACCCTATTATTAACACCATGTATTAGTATTGTACATTTGTTATAGTTCATGAGAGAACATTGTCATATTTATACTGTTAACCACAGTCCATCATCTACCACATGATTCACTGTGTTACAAGTCCCATGCCTTGTGCACTCCATACACTCATTGGCTCTCAGTTTCATCACAGTTTTGCTGTCATCACCTTAGTCAATTTTAGAACATCTTCCTTACTCCAGTAGAACAAATCCCATACACGCCCCTCCCCCCGACTACTGACTCTTGATATAGTACCTTCCTTGCCTTGATGCAAGAGTTTTACAATATTGCTGTTAACTATAGTCCATAAGTTACATTAATTGTATTTTCCCCTTATGTCACCATGTTCTTAATACCTTGTAATAGTAATGTTCATTTGTTCTAGTTCATAGGAGAACATTCTTGTATTTGTACTATTTGTACTACTGTACTATTAACCACAATCCTCATAGTAACCACCAGGTTAACTATGCTATACAGTTCCTAGATTATTCTCTAGCTTTCTTTCAATTGACATGTACATCCCTAGAATACCCCTTTCAGCCACAATCGCATTTATCTAAACCAGCAGTGTTATACTCATTATAATGTGTTACCATCTCCTCTATCCATTTCCACACAATTACAATCAACCTTACTAAAAATTCTTCATACATTAAGCATCAGTACCTCTTCTCAGCACTCATCTTATCTCCTAATAACCCATACTCTAGATTTTAACTCCATGCATTTACTCTTCATATTTAGTTCATATTAGTGAGACCACACAATATTTGTCCTTTTGTGTATGGCTTATATCACTCAACATAATATCCTCCAGGTTCATCTATGTTGTCATAGGCATCCCAATTTCATTTCTTCTTACAACAGCATAGTATTCCATTGTATGTACATGTCACATTTTGTTTACCCATTCATTGGTTGATGGCCATTTGGGTTATTTCAATCTTTTGGCAATTGTGAATAATGCACAATGAATATTGGTGTGCAAAAGTCGGTTTGCGTCCCTGTTTTCAGTTCTTTTGAATATATTCCTAGTAGCAGGATTGCTGGATCATACAGCAGTTCTATATTTAGCTTCCTCAGGAACTGCCAAACTGTCTTCCACAGAAGCTGCACCATTCTACATTCCCACCAACACTGGAGGAGTGTTCCTATATCCCCACTTCCTCTCTGGCACTTGATAGTTTTCTGTATTTTAAATAATGGCCATTCTATAAGGTGTAAAATGATATCTCATTTCAGTTTTGATTAGCATTTCCCTAACAGCTAGTGATATTGAACATCTTTTCATGTGCTTTTTGGCCATTTGTATTTCCTCTTAAGTCTTTTGCCCATTTTTAAATTGGTTTGTTTGCTTTTTTATTATTGAGTTGTATGATTTCTTTATATAACATGGAAATCAAACCCTTAATCTGATATGTGGTTTTCAAATATTTTCTAACATTGAGTAGACTGCCTTTTCACCTTCTTGAAAAGTCCTTTGAAGCTCAAAAGTGTTTAATTCTGAGGAGGTCCCAATTATCCATTTTTTCTTTTGTTGCTCCTGCTTTGTGTATAAGGATTAAGAAACCACCATCTACCACCAGATCTTTTTGTTTTGTTTTAAAGATATTTATTTATTTATTTATGTTTGTTTATTTATTTATTTCTCACCCTTACTCCCCACCCCCCTACCCCCTGCTCATTGTTTTGTGCTTGTTGTCTGCTCTCTCTGTGTTCTTCTGTGTCTCCTGCCCTCTTTTTAGGCAGCACCGGGAACCAATCCTGGGACCTTCCGAAGTCAACTGCAGCTCACTGGTCTGCTGCATCTCTTATTGTCTCTTTTTTTTTTCATCATCTTACTGCACCAGCTGTCTGCACAGGCCAGCACTCCTGTGCGGGCCAGTTCTCTTGCATGGGCCAGCATTCTGCGTGGGCCAGCTCTCTGCATGGGCCATCTTGTCTTTCACCAAGAGGCCCTGGGAATTGAACCCTGGACCTCCTATATGGTATATGGGAGTCCAATCGCTTGAGCCATGTCTGTTTCCCATACCATCAGATCTTGAAGATGTTTCACTACATTTTCTTCTGAGAGTTTTATGGTTCCAGCTTTTATATTTTATATTTAGGACTTTGATTCAATTTGAGATAATTTTTATATAAAGTATGAGATAGGGGTCCTCTTTCTTTCTTTTGGATATGGATATCCAGTTCTCCTGGCACCATTTGTTGAATAAACTGTTCTGACCCAGCTGGGTGGGCTTGACAGCCTTGTCAAAATCACTTGACCCTATGGTCACTCAATTCAGTTCCATTGGTCTATCAGTCTATCTTTTTGGTAGTACGATGATGTTTTTACCACTGTAGCTAGGCAATATGATTTAAATTAGGAAGTGAGAATCCTCCAACTTTGTTCTTCTTTTTTTAAAGACGTTTCTGGCTATTCAGAGCCCTTTACTCTTACAAATAAATGTGATAATTGGCTTTCCACTTCTTCAAAAAAGGATATTGGAATTTTTATCAGGATTGCATTGAATTTGTAAATCAATTTGGGTAGAATTGACTTTTGAATGATATTTAATTTTCTAATCCATTAACATAGAATGTCCTTCTTTTTATTTAGGTCATCTTTGATTTCCTTTAAAAATGTATTGTAGTTTTCTGAATACAGCTCTTTTATGTTCTTGGTTAAGTTTATTCCTAAATATTTGATTCTTTTAGTTGCTATTGTAAATGGAATTTTTTTCATGGTTTCCTCCTCAGACTGCTCACTAGTGTATAGAAACATTACTGATTTTTGCATATTAATCTTGTATCCTACCACTCTGCTGAACTCATATATTAGCTCTAGTAGCTTTGTTGTAGAATTTCCGGGACTCTTTAGTATAGAATCATATAATCTGCAAATAGCAAAAGTTTTACTTCTTCTTTTCCAATTTGGATGCTTTTTATTTATTTTTCTTGTCAAATTGGTCCAGCGAGAACCTCTAGCAGTATATTGAACAACAGTGGTGACAGTAGGCATCCTTGTCTTGCCAGCAATGTGAACAGGAAAGCTTTCAGCCTTTCACCATTGAATACAATGTTAGATGTGGGCTTTTCATGTATGCCCTTTATTATGTTGAGAAAGTTTTCTTCTATTCTTATCTTTCATAGTGTTTTTGTCAAGAAAGGATGCTACATTTTGTTAAATGGCTCTTCTGCATCAATTGAGATGATCATGTGATTTTTCTTCAATTTATTAATGTGGTATATTACATGGATTGATTTCTAGTGTTGAACCACCCATTCATGCCTGAGATAAAACCAACTTTAGTCTAGGGCTTTCTTGTTGACTGTCTTTGTGCTAAAGTCCCTCATTGATACTTGGTTCAAATTATTTTGGAACTTTATATTAGGTTGTATTTAGCCAATGTGAATTTTTTCAGCTCTTATTCATCTGTTTCTTGCCCTTTTCCTTTGTCATGGGTAGATTAGTTGCTGAAGGTGCAGTTGGTATTGTAAGCTGTGCAGGCTGAAACTGTCTGCATTGCCTCAGGAACTGATGAAGCTCCACCCACCTTTCTCCCCTGCCAGGGGCGGGAATGGAGACACAGGTGTGTGCAGCAATCTAGTCCATGTGGGCAAAGGTGACTGTAGCTGCCTGGAGAGATGGATGCAGCTCTGCTCACCTTCCTTCCCTGCCATTGGTGGGGATAGATCTGCAGGTGTGGGTAATAGTCTAAGCCAGGGGTTCTTAACCAGGGGTCCATAGACCCCCAAGGGGTCCATGGAAAGATTTCAGGGGGTCCCTGAGCTTGAATTAAAAATTAAAAAAACCAAACATTATTCTTGTCGGGATGTGTTGGTGTGGGTGTGATATATTTATTAAATAATAAACAGTATACTGTGGACTTAGCATGATTTTTATTTTGATGTAGCATATTCTGAGTGCAGTGGATAACTGCCTATAAAAAAGTTGGTAAGGATGGTGGAGATGGTTTTATGACGCTGTGGGAAAACTCGAATTTCTAAATGTTTGCCAAAAATGACCATTTAAACAGATGTTGAACCGTGTTATATTATCAGGGATTGAAATTATGGAAAAGTTGTAAAACATAATTTTGAATAATCCTAAAATTTAATTTAAAGACATGCTGATGTTGAGTGTCATAAAACTATCTGCTGCTACATTCTGAGAAGGGATCTGTATTTTTCACCTGACTGGCAAAGGGGTCTGTGGAACAAAAAAGGTTAAGAACCCCTGGTCTAAGCAGTAGGATTGGATTTTAACCAGTGGAATTTACTAACCAATAGCCAAAGTTGGTGCCTGGCTATATCTTCCTCCCCTGGTTCTGGGAAATGGAGCTTCCAACTCCAGCCAGGGAGTAGCTCCTGAGGTATCCTACTCCAGTCACCAGCCTCCACAGCATGGGGTGCTCTACTCATGGATCTTCACCACAGAAGGCCAGCCTCCTTCTTCTATTCTTCCAAGGATGCTGCAGGGTGCTCTTCTGGTCTCCTGAGGCCCCCGAACAGGTGGTGGATATAGCTTCTGGCTGATTACTAACTATACTGTAGGGCAAGTTGACTCTTGGAACTCCCTCTTCTGCCATCATCTTGCCTCTCTCTCTGCCAGCCTTATTTTTAAAATTTTCTGTTTCTTCACCATGCTCAGGATAGGTGAGGTTGGCGGACAACTGGGTTACAACTGGATAAGTTCTATTTTAATAAACAGCACAGTGTTTAAATACATAGGTTCTATCGCTTGTGGCATCTTGAATTTATTAGCAGTGTAACCTCAGTTAAATGTTTAACTTCTCTGTACTTTAGTTTTATCATCTGTAAAGTGGGGAAAAGAGTTGTACCCACTTCATATGCGGTTATGAGAATGAAAGGAATTAATAAATGTAAAGCACTTAGAACAGTTCCTAGTACATAGTAAGAGCCAAAATATTACCCATGATTATATTTTCTCCTTTTATAGTAATATGCAGCAATCTGAAAATTCTTTGCAAAGAAAAGTGTTATTAGTTGATAACTTGTAAAATGAACAAAAAATCTAATTTTTCTTACTTTTAAAGAAATGATTAAGACCCCTCCCCCTCAAAAAAGGTCAACATGAGAGCTGAATGACAAAAAAATAAATGAAAGATTATCAAATATGAAAACTTGTACAAACTGAATATGTATGTATTTAAAACACAAAACACTCTCTAAGAAATAAAATACATGCCTGCATTTTTAAGGAATTAAATTCTTATTCATCCTACCTTCCAGCCAGTTACACTGAAAGTTTTCCCAGCACTTCCTATTGTTATTGTTCTTTCCCACATACCTGGAAAAGTGGCTGAACCGGAAAAAAAAAAAAAAAAAAAGGCACAAAATTATCTGCTAATTAAGCTACATTCTGTATAATCTAAAAACCTAAAAAAGATACATTAATTCAATGAAATTAAGTATTACAGTTGGTATAGTTATTCCAGCGGGTTTTTAGGTCAATATAACAGTTTTGGTGGTGGTCCTGGTTAGGGTTAGCCCACCTTTATTTTGCCCATTTCCTGAGTGTTTCCCACTGTCCTCCTAGAGCAGTGGTTCTTAAAATGTAGTTCTCAAACCAACAATGTCAGCATTACCTGGGAACTTGTTACACAGGCAAATTCTTGAGCCCCATCCAAGACCTAATGAATCAAAATCTCTTGGGGTAAGGTACAGCAATTTGTGTGGGTTTTTTGGTAACAGCTTTTTGAGCTTTAATACCTATACCATACAATCCATTCATTTAAAGTGTACAATTCAATGGCTTTTAGTATATTCACAGAGTTGTGCAACCATCACCACAATCAATTTTAGAACATTTTCTTCACCCTGAAAAAGAAGCCCAGTACACTTTAGTTATTAGCCCCCAACCTGAGGCAATCAGTATTCAACTTTTTGTGTACCGAGATTTGCCTATTCTGGACATGTCTTATAAATGTAATTCATAATATGTGGTCTTTTGTGACTGGTTTCTTTCACTTAGCATATTTTTTCAAGGTTCATCCATGTTGTAGCATGTTATCAACACTTCATTCCTTTTTATGGGTGAATAATACTCCTGTGTAGACATACCACATTTGACTTACCCATTCATCAACTGATGAATGACCTTTGGGTTGTTTTTGTCTTTTGGCTATTATGAATAATATTGCTAAGAACATTCATGTATAAGTTCTAGTGTGGACATGTATTTTCATTTCTCTTGGGCATATTACTAGAAGTAGAATTACTGGGTCATATGGTAGCTCTAAGTTTACCTTTTTGAGAAACTGAAACTCTTTTCCAAAGTGGTTGCACCATCTTACATTTATCAGTTGTGTTTTAAGAAGCCTTCAGGGTGATTCGGTTGCATGCTAATGTTTGAGAACCTAGAGATCCCACAGATTCTGTGAACTACTTAAAACTCTTTTCAGAAATTATTTTCTGCTTATATTTTTCAAAGTTTGTTGTTGTTTGTAACTAAAACACTATCTGATCCAGATGTGGATGCCAGGATGAAGTGATGTAAGTGAACAGATACTAAAATGTAGAACTGACTGAGGGAGCAGGTAGGGCAGAGGGCAGTAAAGATACCTCAGTTCTTGGTTGGGTATTTAGTGACCTTTATTATGAGATTGGAAAATTTTAGTTGTTATAATGTTGCCTGGTGTTCCTTGGCAATGTGTCACTTCTGAGACAATAGCAGTAGTGTAAATGGAGGGTAAATTAAGAATGTTGGCTTATGTCAACTACCTTTTTTGCAGCCTTTAGCGTGGACCCATATGAAAGAAACAGGTTTAGGGTAAAGGCAGGTCATCATAAAACAGACAGTAACAGCTTAAGAAAGGTAGGAAGGCAGAGAATTTAATAACAATGAAATATTGGGGAAAAAACTTACACTTGCTCAGGAATTTCCAATAACCTCCTGCCATGCATTTCTATGCCTGACAAAGGGAACAGTTAAGTTTATTGGGGAAATGAAATGTGTTGCAGCTTTGATGCAAGAGATTATTGTAGCTTATTGTTCCGTGTTGCCTGAAGGCAGAGACCATTAAAGCAAGAGCCAAAGGGGCTAGGCAGGGCACACAATAGCTGGTTGGTAGGAGACAGGATTTTTCAGATTCAAAGATATTGGCTAGACAAGCCTTCTAGAAATCATTAAAAGCTTATGGAATTAACTGAAAGTCCACTTAAATTATCCTGGCTGACATCTACTTTGCCCACTCCTAAGAAGATTCTCAGGCCATCACTGCCCAGACCCCACGTGGCTCAACAGAATATGGGCTGCTAAAACTGTTTAGCTGACAGAAGAGGCATCCTAACGTCCTTCCCCAATGTTCTCGTCAGAGAGAATTGTGCAAGGACTTACCAGATAGACTGCTCAAGAAGTTCATCCTATTTCCAGGGCAGGGAGTTCTGATATTCCCCAGCAGGGTGAGTGATATGTATTTGGAACCACTGTGTATGGGGTTTCCCACTTTTTCCTTTTTAAACATTAATTTCCCTGTTCCTTCCCCATGATTTCCTGAATGTGCTGGGGGTAGATAAACTTATCTTTTAGCCTTTGGTCACCAGGACACGAGGACCTGACAGGCCTGCATGACACCTAGAGATCTTGGACAAACATTCTCCCTTCCCTGAGAGCCATATGCTTCGGGGAAGCTGACACCCCAGCTCCAGGGATGGCTAAATTGGCACAAAGGTAATCCCCACCACCCGTGCCAGTGACTGCTTTAAGAATGGACTGTTAGGCAACTCTGGCCAATGAGACATTACTGGAAGTCTTCTGGGGGAGCTTCTGGGGAAAGTTTCTTTACTCCCAAAAGAGAGGTACAACCCTGGGACCCTCCTGTAATGGTGAGATAATAAATCTCATTATTGTTAATTAATGTTGCTGTGACAGTCAAGAGAGTCCTAATTGATACAGTCAAGTGTCCTACTTTTCAGGTGGATTAATAGCTTTAATAAATATTATTAATTCATTTACTATCAGACATTTACTAACGACTACCAGGTGACAGAGATTATGCCAGGTCCAGAGGAAAAACAGACGAGCAAGATTCAATCCTGTCTTCAAGGAGCTTAATATCTAGTGGGAGTATGTGACAAGTAAAGCACGAATTGTAATATGGTGTGATGAGTACTCTGACAGCAGCAGGTATGGAGGGTTATGCAAGGATAGAAGAGGTTGTTAGGGGCAACCAGTAATGCTTGAGCTGAGGCTTGGAAGGTCAAATAGGACATAACAAGGCAGAGAGGGGATTATTTGGGGAAATACAGATATAAAAGCAGGGAGGTATGAAATGCAAGAGTTCGTGAATTTTGCTGGACATTGGTAAATCAATTCTATTCTTTTAATCTCCTGAGACTGCTACATACAACACTGCCTTTTGGATTTCTTGAGTAGTGAAATTCTTCACATGCAATCCCACAAGTTTTTCACTTGTTTTTTAAAAACAGGTACAATGGATGCTCTTGTATTGTTCTAAGACTGCTGGTATACACAAAGGGAAAATCAATACCCATATCTGGAGGTCTAGGCTACTGCTTTCCTTAAGTAATCAACTTGTAGGCAAGTAGAGTGCCTACTAAAATGTAAGGTAGCTAAAGAAACTTCTAAAATGGATGCATAAGTAATTTCAGCCCGTCTTGAAATACCTGCCAATATTTGTAATGGTAGAAAAACTATATAAATCAGAAAAGTTATCATTGTGTGCTCTGTGAAATATAACAAAACTCAAAAGATAAAGGAGAAAAATATTTAGAGGGCCCACTTGAAGGACTATTCTAACATTTGATATAAATAACCTTTCAAGTTTCAAGACAGTTCTGGTCTTGCAAAGTATTCCAAAAGAAAACCATGATACATATTTTATTTGACCGGAGAAAATCTAAACTATGTATAATGCAGGGTATCACTTCCTTTAAGGTAATACTACATGTACAAAATCATGAAGGCCTAATAGAAAGAACAGTATTTAGAAATAAATTCTCTGAAAAAAAGAATTATCCAGAGCAGCTAGTAAAATCTAATATTCTCTGGCTATAAGTTACATACAAAGGAAACCAAAACTACTCACTTGCATGTCAAATGTAGGATTTGTTCACAAAATATCAAATCTAATTATAGAATGTAAAGAAGAGCTAAGTAATTAGCTGATGACCATTTTAGTTAGACATTTAAACTGGGATGTCTTTTTTTTTTCAAGGGGTAAGCTGATTAGCTGAATGATTTCTCAGAAACTTTATGCTACTTTAACAATTATTAGTATATATATATATACTATATATATATATATTATATATATATTATATATATATATATATGGGATGAAAAGAGGTTTCTTTCGCTAACTGAAATGTCATTTTACTGAAACCTGGAGATATTTGAATCAAGAATCTGATCCAATAAGAGAAAATTTTACTATTTCAATAAAAACTATCAAATTATTTTAAAAACATCTAGATGTTCATGTCCTCTCAATCTCAGAGATTTGAGGACTCACATGAATTGTGAAATTGTGACTAGACAGGCAGAACAGATGATTATAGCACTATGTATGAAAGTGGGAATCCATAGGCAAAAAGTAAGCAAATAAAAACCAACCAAACAAACAAATAACCTTTGCAGGCCCAATGATTTTAGAAAGCTATATCCAGGATACTGTAAGTTTAGATTGCAGTTACATCTAAAAGGCAATTGGTCTTTGTATTTCTCATTTATAAATTGTCCTTCAATCAGCCAAAGCAGCTATAACTGTTATTCACAGGCAGCTTAGGCTTCAAGAGAAGTCAGATAAAGATTAGAGGCCTGATGAAGAGTGCGATATAAGGGGAAACTGCCTCTGTGACAACATGAAGATGATGCTAATTTCATGATGTATGGCTAGAAAGCCTTATTGTATTTTATTAAAGAACGACTATCACACTGCAAATCGATGTAAGTAGCAATTTTGTATCTTTCATGTAAGAAAGGCCACTGTATTTGATAGAATATGTAAGTTTTAGTACAAATGAATTGTACTCTCTAAATAATGAAATAATGTATTCATTTTTTTCTTGTTTTAACTTTATGAGCTGTTTTAATAACTAAAAAATCTGAGTTAAAAAATAACTTGCATCTCTTTTTCAAATAACTTTATCAGTTACACTTTTACCATGTGGGGTTTCTACTTTGTAGGTTTAAACACTAAACTTCGAGACCATTTAAAGTGATCTGTTGGAAAGAATGCCGCTAAACTGAGTTGATGAAAACTCTAAAGCTTTAACTAAAACTCTAAAGCTTTATCACATACACATGAACATATATTTTATGTTGAGCATAAAATGATTTTTGTTCATTAGGTAGATGCCTCTTCCCTACTGTTTAATCTAAAAAAAATTACATACAAAAAATTAAATGCCCACATTGGTCCGATTTTCGACTATGAACTAAAATAGTTCAAATCACTTAAGGACAGAGGTCACCAACAAGATAGTGGTGATGGACTCTAACACAGTATTGACATATAACATTGCATTGTCTTAATATTACAAAACCTACAAATCCCTAGGCTCTTTCTCTGCTTCTCTCTGACAAAATTAATTCACTTCCAACGGCTCAGCTATCAGCAAAATTTCGATGTGTGCCAAAAATGTATCCCCTCCTAATTTGATCCTGACCATCAGGCCTGTATTTCCAGTTGCCTCCAGACATCTGCTCTAGTATATCTCACACACACACAAACTTAGCATGACAAGTGCGTGAGAAGCAAGAATTTCCTTGGCTCAACTCTTCCCCACATCTATAGCCCCTTCTCTAGTTAATGGCCTTATCATTGATGCATGGTCTAGGTTAGAGACCTCAGAATCATACTTGATCTTTCCCTTCCCACATAGGCTTTACAATTTTACTTCTAAATAAATATGTACCAAGTATCATCTCCACTGCCAGAGCATCTGATTTGTTTAAGACCCTTATCTGAAGTTGGAACCTACATTTATAAAACAAATTCAGGCACACTGGGTATGTGCCTTGCCACACCATTTGTTATGGTTCTCAAAATATGCTCACTGGTACTCTGGTAATCAAATCAAATCAAATCAAATCAAATGTAGAGAATTTTAAAAATCAATTTTAAATTTTCTTCCACACAATTTTCTTAAGCCTTTGGTACTTGCTACTGACAATGAAACAAATGAGCATTAGTCAAATGAATATTAATGATAAAATTAGAAAAACTCAAATGTGTTTAATTTCCATAGCTCTTTGTTAGAGACAAGTATGTGCAGAATTGTGATTTTTATACTGCCTTCTCTTAACTGTTGAATTTGTTAGTAAAATTGTGCCTAGTTTCAGGATGGAATTTAATACCTATATATGATGTGAGCAAGTGGCTTAAAGGTGCTCTACCAGTAAAATAAGTTTCAGAATCAATGACCTCCTCAAAAAGTATATATTCTTCATTCTCATATACAAAGTCCTTTGGAATCAACTTACTTTTCTACTCTCATGCCTGACAGTTATTACAAAGCACCCTTATGAACTAAACCATTCACTTCTCTTAATTATATCTTGAGCTTTCATGCCTACTTGTCTCAGTAAAACCTGATTTATCTGATGGGAATTTTTTTCAACTTCTCTGGTTTCAGAGCTTAATAGTGTGATACAAAATCTCTTCCCCAAAGTTTTTACTTCACCAAAGTCTACAACCTATTCATTAATTCACTCATTGTTTTCTCAAACACTATTTTTAAGTGCTCATGATAGACAGATACACATTACAAAGTCTATTTTAAAGCTGATCTGGGATTCTTTCCAAACAGTTGTTCCACACATGCACAAACAAATTTAGATCTGTGACTCTTTGTAATAATCAGTACCTATTTTTAAATGCTTATTTCCAGTATATACAAGCCATTCATAAACCTCATCACTGATGCAGAGTGTGTCATATTTGATGCAAAGGTCAGCAATTACTTGGAGTTCTTCTTTGGTATACACCTACACATTATCAAGGGGGAAATAAGAGTAGAGCCGATTAGTATTCAGCATATGATAAAACAATAAATCAGAAGACTGTATAAAGAGATAAAAGGCTTACTTACCTTGCCAATGGGATTATGTGGAGTATTGAGTATAATAGCTTTGGTTTTGGAATTAAATTTACTTTCCAGTTCTTGACGATCTAATGTCCAGTCAGAACTAGACCATTTTCTCCCATGAACAGGTTTCTAAGCATGAAGAATGAAGATGTGATTTAATTCAATTAAATCATATTTGCTGTCTTACAAATAAATAACCTAATAAGGAAAAAAAATTAGAGGAAGGCATGGCAAAGGTAACTGAATAAAGGACTGACAAAGAACATGAACAGAAAATGAGTAGGCTCTAGGTCTGTCTTGACTGTCCAAAGCCTGAGGTCTCATGCTCAAACTTGGTCAATGGAAAAATGAACCCTGTCAACATTAAGAGCTGTTAGAGTGATGATGCTCCTTGAAAGAATGTTTAACTATAGTTAACATGAACTGCCAGCTATAGCTATAGTTAACGTGTCTGATACTATAATGGTACTATGTTTTATTATTTTCCTAAATTTAATAGCAGAATAGAAAAAAATCACTTTATTCAGAATTCAACAAGCCTTTACTGAGCACCTAACATATACCCCACAGTCTGCTAGAGACTAGGATTGCTGACAAGGTCAGTCAGTAACCGTCTCTGACCTGGTTTTGCTCAGTCTGGTGGAAGAGACAGACATGTGACCACAAAAACCATAGAATTACATACAACATGGATAGTGATACAACAGAGATGCAGGCAAACAAAGTAATAAAGTTTCCCCTCTTCGGGTTGTTGATCACCTCCAGAGTAGAGGTAAATAGTAAATGCCAAAATGCGATGGAATTTTCTCTATTAACTGTGATGGCGTTTTCAAAACCTCTTAAAGCATGTGAACCATACTGGCAAACTTACAGATCTTAGAGGAATAAAAACAGGTGTTGCTCCAGCCATTCTCACCATGGGCTCATAGCAGTCATAGAAAGGCACTATGACTATGACCTGAAATGAAAACAAATAAGAACATACTATAGTAATCATGAATTCATGTAATAACTACTGCGTACCAGCTACGTGCTGGGCACCGTTCTAGGTGTTGTTGGTACAGTGAAAAAGGCAGTCCTTGCCTTTGCGGAGCTAGCATTCGAGTGGAAGCAACCTTGATAAACTTGTCCTGGGATTCTTAATTGGAATTCTTGGTGTCATATAGAGATCTACTGATGGTCTTGCAGTGAGTCCTTGAAACTGCATGGAAAATTTGATAAGCGCATAGGTAGATTTTTCTGGGGAGAAGGGCTGTAACTTTCATCACATTCTCAAGGGTTGTCCCAGCCCCCCAAATTAAGAACTTCTTCCTATTTCAAATGATAAAATAAAATCTAGAATATAAGCCATATATCAAATAGTGGTATAAGCAGGGCTATAAGGAAAAAAAGGAAGGCGGCAATGCTCTCTATGGAGTACTATTTTAAAAGTATTTTCCTGAAAGTAAAGGTATTTTTCTCTCCTCAGAAGAATCCCAAAACAAAGAGTGGATGCAGGGAGACCAGTTATTAGGATGCTAGTGCTCTTGTCTGGTACTCACAATTTCCCTCCAGGTGCCTCATATCTGGTTTCCTTTCTAACCCCCTCCTGCCCCCAGCTCCTTGAGATGTGCTCCTTGTCCCTTTGCCCCTACGTGCTGTCACTCAATCACTCCTGGCTTGACTTTCAAGTCAATGGGTCAGTCCAACCAGTACCATCCCCATCCCATCCTCAATATCGTAGCCTGGATCTGGCGTCCCTGACTTCTTGTTTTTCCATAAAGAGAGTCTGAACACAATTTATAATGATATTTATCCTTTAAATATCCTTTAAATATCCTTTAATATGGCTACCTGAGTCCACTGAATCCTAGAATATTTTTCTTACCTTTAGCTTGTATAACAGTGCTATGTTCACTTGTGAGTATGTGTAGTTTTTCTATTTTTAAGTAGTTTCCTGAATAAATTCATGTGATTAATATTACTAGATTCAAGGATATAAACATTTTTATGGCACTTTATAGATACAGCCAAATTACTTTTGAAAAATCTGGTAACAATTCATGATTTCACAAGTCTACATTAAGTTTGTCTCATTTTACTTTTTATTGGTTAAATTCACGGTACCTAATTATTGTTTTAAATTTTTACTCTTTACAACTGTATTTCTTATAATGTGAATATCTATTCATGGTCTTTCCTCACTGGAGTCATATGAAGCCCTTATACTCTAAAAGTCCATTTTTGTCTGCACCAGCCATTCAATTCATATGTGTTTACTAAGTACTATGTGCTATGTTAGGTGGTAGGTTTTGCAGAGGACACAGAATTAACCAGGAATGGATCCGTCTCTCATTGGTGTTTGAAGTTCTTGGGGACTAAGATGACCTATCTTGCCTTTCAGCTGGAACTACCATCTTGCAGTAATTTGCCAAAATGACAAACACAAAGGGAAAGAGGAGGAGAACCTGCTATATGTTTTCCAGGCCTTTTAGAAAACATGGAGTTTTTCCTTTGGCCACATATATGCAAATCTACAAGAAAGGTGATATTGTAGATATAAAGGAAATGGGCACTGCTCAAAAAGGAATGCCCCACAAATGTTACCATGGCAAAACCGGAAGAGTCTACATGTTACCCAGCATCCTACTGGTATCGTGGTAAATGAACAGGTTAAGGGCAACATTCTTGCCAAGAGAATTAATGTACACATTGAGCATATTAAGCACTCTAAGAGCTGAGATAGCTTCCTAAAACGTGTGAAGGAAAACGATCAGAAAAGGAAGGAAGCCAAAGAGAAGGGTACTTGGGTCCACCTGAAGCGCCAGCCTGCTCCACCCAGAGGAGCACACTTTGTGAGAACCAATGCAAAAGACCCAGAGATACTGGAATCTATTCCCTATGAATTCATGGCCTAAGAGGTGTAAAAAAAATAAATAAAAGACTTGTGGATTGTAAAAATGTTAGGTCTTTGATTTTCTCTTGTGTAGAAGTGTTGTGTCCCCTCTCTAAAGAGAGAATTGAAAGCAAATCATGTCCTAATTCATTGAGTAATAAATGTCTTCACTATTTAAAAAAAAAAAGATGACCTATCTTTGTAGCCCTGGTGGAAGACAGTGCCTGATACAAAGTGAGAGGTCCATAAAGGAAAATGAATTGGGGAGGCAGGGTGGTAAAGGAGAAAGAATATGCTTGATGCTCTTGGCCTTTACTTTTTACTTTTTATGATGGGAATAATTCTCCTCTCTTCTTTGAAGTATATTTATTAAGCACTCATTACTTTCAGTGCTGGAAATGCAGCAATAAACATCCTACTGAGAAAGACTTATAATAAGCAAGGAAACAAGTAAGTAAAAGCTACTGACTCCTGTGATGCATTATTTATGCATCAGAGGAGTCAACAGCTTTGGTAACAATCTTACAGACATAGCTTTCAGGGTCACCACTAGTGACAAGAGCCACTGCATTCAGGGAAGCAAAACATAGTGTCCCCGCATAAGGTATTTATAGTTCCTCTGGTCCAGATACAGTTTACCAGTGAGGGGTAAGTTTATCAAAAGCAACATTGTCTAGTAATGTTAACATATACCACCTTATCAATATACCGCCTGGTTTCCAGGGCAGTAGAACAAGCTATTAATAGATTCCTTGCAGCAGCAGAAAGGATTTTATTGACTTTCACCCAGAGTCCACTCCCATGATGGTTGGTTAAAATCTTTCAAATTGAAAGCAGGCAAATATATGCATTGTATAACCATTAGGATTTGTATTATTCAATGACATTACTCTCCCCTCCAAAATTTAATCAATTGGACATGTATTTTTTTTGTTATTGTTGCTGTTTGAGTGTTTTTGCCAATTAAAATTTTATAGTGTCCACAAAATCTTTTTCTAGGGAATCAAAGGCAAGTTTATATCAAATGACAAGGATTAGCAAATCAAATACCAAGTGTCATTTTAAGAATCTCGTTTAGCAAAAATGTTCCTTTTCATATACCATCAGCAAATTTGGGGTTTTAGCCAATCTAAAAGTAAAATCATACTCCAATCACAAAATAAGAAAGTTATTCCTTTGGACTGGATTCTTAAAACAGCCAGTCATTGTCTTGGAAAATCTCTTCAACAGCCTGTCACTTTATAGCTTTTGAGATTTTCTTTTCATCAGTCTCAACAGATGGCAGCAGAGCACACTGGAGCCCTTTGAAATGTTGTCTAGGCCATGGCTGAAGTCAGCCCCACACATCTGACGCTGCTATTAAGCTTCTTTTCGGGGCTCCCGGTCTTCTGAGGGTGTAAACAGCACAGCCCTGCCCTCATTGGCCTGCACACAACAGTTTGTCTGCTTCTGCCCTGCCCCCCCGTGGGAGCTCTCTGGTGTTTCTCTCTGCAGCCAGTCTGGTGGCACCATCCCTTTTATCAGGTGGCAGTTTTACTCACAAGTATGGGCTCTGACTGGTCCTATGCACTTTTTACACTCTCTACAGACAGTTCACTTCCTTACTGCCTGCATTCAGGGAGGAATTCTACCACCACCCACCCATGGTATACTACTCTTGTTGGGGCATTGGTGGCAAGAGGACATGTTTGAAGGTAAAACAAATTTTTCTGTTTTGGATACACAATGTTTCAGATCTCTATTAGACACAAAAGTGCCAAAGTCATGTAGGCAGTAGGATATGCAAATCTGGAATTCAGGAAGGAGGCCTGGAGAAAGACAACTGGGTATCATCAGCATATAGGTGGTATTTAAAGCCATGGTACTGGATGGGATCACCTAGGAAGAAAGGATGGAGAAGAAGAAGGCCAAGGGCTGAGCTGTGTCCCAAGGACACTCCAACAGAATGCAGGGAGGGAGGAAGAAACAGGATGAACAAGATCAGAGTGTGAGCTAAAATAGTTCACTATTTAATAGGATTAAATGAAACTGTATATGGACGTATGACTGTATTTCCTTAACATCTTTCCTTAAGTAGCTTATTGTCTAGCAAAGCAGAGAAAATTAGACATGTAAAAGAATAACGTAACACAAACAGGTGATATCTTTTGTAAAGGAGGTAGAGATAAGGTGCTATGAGAGTTCAGAGAAAGAGCAGGGTAGATCAGGGCAAATATTCCTTCTTCAGAACCTCAAAGCAACTCCCCTCAGGAGCTTTCCAGACCTACAATAACAGAGTTGATCACGTCTTTCTCATCTCACCAGCATAATCAATATATTCTCCATAACTGACTATCATACAACATTCCTCTTAATCTCTTTACAAGTCTATTTTCTCTACAGGGCAGGAACCCAAGTGTGGAAAGTGTCTTTTTAAAAATCTTTTCTCCCGCAGTGCCTTACACATAGGAGATCCTCAGTAATGTTAGAATAAATGAAAGATGTCAAGAATATTGAAGCAAGGATATTGGAATAGTAATGGAGAAGTAGGAGTAGAGATCACTGAGCTAAGTGCCAAAGCTGTCCTTACATCATGGTATGAAATGGCAGAAACTGCTTACCCTTCTTGTTATGTATCCTCACACTGTCCTACTAGCTCAAAGACATTGACCAAAGTCGTGTTTGTTGACTTCAAGTCAAAGGTTATTTTAGCACTGAAAACTAAAGATTTTTTCTCCCTCATCATTACTAGCGCCTTCTACTTGCCCTCATCTAAATAGGATGTAGAAATAAAGAACGAGCTACATGCAAAACAAAAACAAAAACAAAAACAAAAACAAAACAAAACAAAAAAACCAGGATGCTTTCACAGACATAATGATAAATGAAAAAAAGCCAGACCCAATAGTACATACCGTATGATTCTATTTCTATCAAGTTAAAGAGCAAGCAAAACTAACCCATGTGGATAGAAATCAGAAGAGTGGTCACCTCTGGGGGAATTACAGACTAAGAAGGGGAAAATAGGCGCCTTCTGGGTTGCCCAAAATAACTTCATTTGAGTTGTGTTTATGTGTTTATTAAAAAATTTATTGAGCTGTACATTTCAGATTTGTATATTTTACTGTATATATGTATTACACTTCAATAATCATTAAAAACAAAAAAGAGAGAACAATAAGTTACAATGGATTCAAAGGCAAGACAAGTGGTAATGATTAATGTAGGTGTTATGTTAATGTCAATATACTTACTTCATCTCCCTCATTGATTAATCCTTGAATGGCACTGAAAAGAGATCCATATGCTCCTACTGTCACAAGGATTTCTTTATTTGGATTGATTTTATTTTGATAAAACTTTTCATAAAGGCAGGACAGAGCTTTCACAAGGGATGGATGACCCTGTTGGATGAAAAATAAGAAGAAAACTAAACCTTGAGTTTGATTATGTGACCTATGTCTTGGAGTTAATATGACTTTAAATTGTGGGAAGTATTAAAATTTGGGATTGATGTTTATATTATCTAAAGAATGTTTGTTTTATTTAATGGTATTAAATTTCTTGAGAGTTTCCCTACCTTTGGAGGTTTCTACATTACTGAAAAATTTCCCCAAAATATTTGCTTTGGATAAAAATAAACTCCTAGCATGTTTTTGACAACAATTAAATAATACTGAATAGAGTAGGATTTTTCTCCCAATTAAAATAAGCCATAAAACTTGCAATAACTGCATATTCCCTGAAACTACTCTTCCTAGTTGCTGGAGAGAAGATAATTGCTAAGTAAAGACGGAGGTATTCTTGTCTAAGATGCATTTATTTGTCACCTTTTTATTACCTTCAAAACATTAACCAATATGTCCCAGACCCTCACCTACCTATATCAATAAAAACAAACAAAACTATAGCACACTTTTCATGTTTTGAGACTAGAAGATAATGTAATATTAGCAAAACTGGGTGTAATTATTAATAAAAGAGGAGGTAATATAAAACAGCAAGTAAATTAAAAAATAATAGCAAAAGAAAAGTATTACTTAAATTCAAACTTAGAAAATATACCTAAATTACAGAAAGAGCAAGAAAAGGTTGCCACCACTCCTAGAATTCAAAATTCACTTTGAAATTCACTTTGAATTTCACTTTAATGCCAAGTCTGTCAAATCCTAACAAAAGGTGATTTGAAAAGCAACTATGAACACTATATCTTTTCTTAGAATGATGGTCTTTGTTGTTTTCTTAAAATTTAATTAGAAAATGAATTCATGCTTCATATAATAAGTAAAAGAAGGCAAAGATGTATAAAGAAAAAATTACGATCTCTCCTCAACTTCCCTCCAGTCCTACCCCCCTGCGGTGACCAATGCCCACAGCCTGGTGAGAATACAAACCCATTTCCAGTGCTTAGATACACACACACACACACACACACACACACACACACG
This sequence comes from Tolypeutes matacus, assembly GCA_026826555.1. Lineage (NCBI taxonomy): Eukaryota > Metazoa > Chordata > Mammalia > Cingulata > Chlamyphoridae > Tolypeutes > Tolypeutes matacus. Next base: position 6,038,180 of record JAKSZT010053881.1, read on the forward strand.
CGCGCGCGCGCTGTTTGTTTTACAAAAGCTGGGATTGTACCATGTACATACCCCTGCAGCTTGCTTTTATCACCTAACAACACATCCTTGGACAGCCCTCCTGGTCAATAGATACAGAGGTCATTCTAATAACTTTAGAATATTTCTTTGTAGGAATTTTTATTTAATCTTTCTCTAGTGATGGGCATTCAAGTTATTTCTAGTTTTGTTTTGTTTTTTAATTTTTTAAGATTACAAAAACATCTGTATAGACGTAGTAACATTTATATTCATCTATCCTTATGTCTTCGTGTGTTTATTTCTGAGATAGAATCCTAGTAATGGGATTATTTTGTCATAGAGTATGTGTATTTTTTATTCAACTTTACTGAGATATAATTTATATACAATACAATGTGCCCATTATAAGTGGGTAGAAGCTGATGAATTTTGCAAGTGTATACACCTGGATAACCCACATTCTCTTGTGTCCCTTTCTAATCCAAACTCCCCCCCACTGACAACCACTGATCTTTCTGCTGATGATTGTCACCATATATTAGTTTTCATTTTTTTAGAGTTTCCTATAAATGGAACCATATACTCTGTTTCTGGCTTCTTTCACAAGCATAGTGATTTTAAATTCATCCACGTTCAGTATCATTATTTCATCCCTTTTTGATGTTGAGCAGTAGCTATTGAATAGCTATACTGTTTATCCATTGACCTGTTCATAGAAATTTGGGTTGTTTCAAGTTTTTTGCTCTTGTGAATAATGCTGGCATGAACATTTCTGTTTGTGTTTGTATAAATATAGATTTTCATTTATCTTGGGTAATTACCTGGAATGGCTGAGTCATATGGGAGGTGTATATTTAACTTTATTAAAAACTTCCCAAAAATGCTCTGATGTTTGTTCATCAATTTTAACAAATGTACCATACCCAGGTAGGATATTATTGGTAGGGGAGGATATGGGGGTGGAGTTGGGTATATGGGAATCTCCTATATTTTCTATGTGACTTTTCTGTAACCTTAAACTTCTTGGAAAATAAAGTGAAAAAAATAAAAATAAATAAAAACAAAAAAATCTGCCAAACAGTTTTTCAAAGTAGTTGTACCATTTTATATTCCAACCAGTAATGTATGAATATCCTTGTGAACACTTGGTATTTTATCAGTTTATCAGCCATTCTCGGCCATTCAATTGGGTGAGAGATGGTATCTCACTGTGACTTTACTTTGCATATTTTCTGATGAATAATGATGCTAAGAATATTTTCATGTTGCTTAATGGCCATTTATTTGAATATCTTCTTTTGAGAAGTATCTGTTCAAATCTTTTGCCCAATTAAAATCTATTTCTCTAATGAAGGATGTTGTTAATGTGGAAAAGTATGGGAGGAGTAGGAAGTGGGGCATATGGGAATCCCCTATATATTTTATGTAGCATTTATGTAATCTAAAGTATTTAGGGAAATGGATGTGGCTCAAGCTATTGGGCTCCTGTCTACCATTTAGGAGGTCCAGGGTTCAATTCCCAGGACGTCCTTGTGAAAGGCAAGCTGGCCTGCGCAGAGAGCTGGCCCACGCCGAGTGCTGGCCCATGCAGGAGAGCTGGTGTGGCAAGATGACACAACAAAAAGAGACACAGAGGAGAGACAATAAGAAATGCAGCAGACCAGGGACCTGAGGTGGTGCAAGAGATTGAGCGCCTCTCTCCCACTCTGGAAGGCCCAGGATCGGTTCCCCCCCCAAAGAGAAGACAAGCAGAAAAAAGCAGACAGAGAGTGCAAAAACAATGGGGGGGGGGATAAATAAATAAATCTTAAAAAAAAAAAAGTATTTAAAAATAAAAATTTTAAAAAAGTATTAAAAAAATAAAATCTGTTTCTCTTATTGAGTTATGAGAATTCTTTTATACCGTCAGATACATATATTGTGAATATTTTCTCCCACTCTGTAGTCTGTCTTTCTACTTTCTAAATGATATAACTTGTAGATGCTTTTAATTTTACAGCTGTCTAAAATATTGTTTCTCTTATGGTTCACATGTTTTGTGTATGATCCAAAAAATATCTGCCTACCTACAAAAACTATCTCATGTTTTTCTCTAGAATTTTTAGTTTTATCTCCATTTCAAGTTTATTTTTGTGTACAGTGTGAGCTAAGGGTCAAGATTCATTTTTTCCCCACATAGATAACCATTTTTTCCAGTACAATTTGTTATTTTCCATTGAATTACCTTGGCACCTTTGTTAAAAATCAACTGGCCATTTATTGGATCTATTTCTGGATGCTTTACTCTATTCCACTGATCTAAGGTGTCTCTCTTTATGCCAATATCACTTATCTTGATTACTGCAAGTTTATAAGTCCTGAAATAAGGTGGCAGGTTTCTTCTCCAACTTGGTTCTTCTTTTTCAGAAATTTTTGGTTATAATATATAGGCCCTTTGCATTTTCCATATATATATTATATATAATATATATTATATTATATATATATATATTAGATTAGCTTGTCAATTTCTAAAAGAATAAGTCTGCTGGGATAGTGATTGGAATTTTTTTTTTAAAGATTTATTTATCCCCTCCCCCCTGGTCTGCTCTCTGTGTACATTCATTGTGTGCTCTCTGTGTCTGCTTATCTTCTCTTTAGGAGGCACATGGGAACCAAACCGGGGACCTCTCATGTGGGAAAGAGGTGCTCAATCACTTGAGCCACCTCAGCTCTCTGTTTTGTTGTGTCTTTCATCGTCTTTCCTCTTTGTGTCTTTTTGTTGCTTCATCTTGTTATGTCAGCTCGCCATGCCTGCCCGTTGCGCCAGCTCGCTGTCTTGCTCATCTTCTCCAGATACACCAGGAACTGAACCTGGGACCTCCCATGTGGTAGGCGGGAGCTCAATTGCTTGAGCCACATCCGCTTGCCTTGATTGGGATTTAATCTACATACCAAGGATTAGCAAACTTTGTCTGGAAAGGGCCAGACTGTAAATATTTTAGTCTTTGTGGGCCACACAATCTGTTGCAAATATCACCTCTACCATTTCAGTGTGAAAGCAGCCATGGACAATACATAAATGAATGGTTGTGTTCTAAAAAAAACTTTGTTTACAAAGTCAGGAGTGAGTCAGATTTGGCCCATAGGCCACAGCTTACCAAACCCTGCTGCAGATCAATTTGGGGAGAACTGATATCGTAAAAATATTTGGTATTCCAGCTAATGAATATCATATATCACTCCATTTATTTAGGTATTGGTTAATTTCACTCAGCAATGTTTTGTAGTTTCCAGTGTATAGCTCTTGAACAAATATATGGGGTGGATCGGGGACTAAGACTCTATGGACAGGGAGGGTACCCACCAGTGCCAAACCCTGGGACACAGGTTCCTATGCAACTCGCCAAAAAACAAAGCAAAGGCTTTCTATGGATTTTCCGTTACACTACTGTAAAAGATAAAAATTTTAAAAAGGCTTTCTCCAAGTCATCTCTTTTCCTATTTTCACATTATCACAAAGGGAAAAGACAAATGCTCAGATATGTGGTAATTGTATGGCTCTAGGAATAACTGATATGAATATATATTTCAAAGGTATCTGGGACTCTAGGAAATCTCTGGATAGTCTAGGCATTTCATCACAGAAGGATAGGAGTTGGGGCAAGGGTAGAGAGAAAATAACCAATTAGAAGTAGAAGATATTAATTAAGAGACCAGTGATGAGGCTACATAAATATTAATGAGATGTGAAAGACATGTCTTAAGAGAATATCCTTGTTGCCATAGAATCCCATCCTGGAACAACAGTAAAGTAAGGCACAAAACAGGACCACAGAGGGGCTGGAAGTAGAGAAATACGTGGTTACCAGGTTGGGACAATTGGTCCCAGAAAGCCAGCTACATCTGAGTGATGGAAGCACGTACACACAATACAACATAAGATACAAGCTCATGCTTCATGCCCACGTGGTCCTGACATACTTACAAAGCCCCGTGTATATTGATTCAGACTATCAACTGCTGCAATCTTTGATAACTCTTCCTTCACATATATAGGAGGGGATATATCTGGAAGGCCTTGGCCAAGATTCACAACAGAAGGATCTGCAGCCAACTTGGTAAATTCAATCCTGAGGTTAAAAAAATATAGTTAATGATATTAACCAGTACTGTAAGTACAAAGTTATATTTTCCATTAACGCATGTTCTTATTACGAAACTGAAAAATAAATCCTGGTTTAGTCTTACAGGTTAAAAAAAAATGAGTTCCCAACAAAAATTTAATCATCCACAAAATGACTTTACCTAATAAACTGATGGCTGACCTGATTATTTTTTCCAATTTTTAAATTAGAGCACGTGAAGGTTTATAGAAAAATCATGTAGAAAGTTCAGAGTTCCCATACACACCCTCCCCCCACTCCCCCACCCCTGCATAGTTTTCCCTATTATTAACATTTTGCATTGGTGTGGTACCTTTGTTACAATTGATGAAACAATATTATTATAATTATACTATTAACTATAGTCCATAGTTTACATTAGGGTACATTCTATGTTTGTTTTTAAATTTTTATTGTGGTAACATATATACAACCTAAAATTTCCCATTTTATCCACTTTGAAATATATAACTGAGTGGTGCTAATCACATTCAAAATGTTGTGCCACCATCACCATCATCCATTGCCAAAACTTTTCCGTGAACAAATGAACTTAATGTTCCTGATCAATTTTTTCCCCTCAACCATTCTTATTATACTGGCCTCTCTAATCAATCATTAGAATGTAAAGTCCAGGAGGATTAGAATGTAAACTCCATGAGGGCATCAACCAAATCTTTTTTTTCCCCTCCAGCTTATTTCCACACCTGGCAAAGAGACTGGCACGTTTGTTAAATGAATAATCAGCGTTTAAAATGCTAGCACTTTTCCATTTCATAGCCATAGCATGTGTTCCTTCTTAGTAATCTTGCAAATGCACACTTATGGTTGCAAAAAAAGGTCATAGCCATTATAGGAGAAAGTGCAGGCCTTACTGAAAGCAGGACTTTGCAGATTATGGAACGGTGGTCCATGAATCCTCTGAAACTGGAAACGAAATTGTGTTTATGGGCTGATGCATATTTTTCTGGAAAAAAGGTTCATGGCTTTCAACAACTATTCAGAGAAATTTATGACCCCTAAATAGGTTAAGAACTGCAATTTTAAAAAGGAAGAACATTTTATCATCAAGCCAAGAGAACACAGACATGCAACTGCAGCAATAAAACCCGATATGCCCATATGCCAACAAAAATTTCTAGAAACACTGAACCTAAAGATAGTAAAATAAAATTCTTGTGTTAAATTTGTTTTTAATTGTTTTACTCACTTTGGGTCCAGTGCAGATGAAAATTTAATACTAATAATGATAGTACAGTCAACATTTATTTAGTGCTTAGCATACTCTAGACACAAGGGCAAATACTTTATATGAATTATTTTATTTAAGCCTCACAACAACCCTACTTTACAGATGGGGAAATTGAGGCTTGGGTTAATTGCCTAAACAGGGGTCGGCAAACTTTTTCTGTAAAAAGTTAGACAGTAAAGCTTTGCAGGCCACACGGTCTCTGTCACAGCTACACAACTCTGCCACTGTAGCCAAAAAGCAGCCATACACTTTACGTAAACAAATGAGTGTGATAACTCAGTAAGTTATCTTAGTTAACATGTAACCAAAGATGCTAAATTTGGTGTGAAGGCTATGGTAATGATTCTATTTTTAAGGAAATAATACATTACAGTTAAATTAAAGGTGCTCTAGACAAACGCCACCCTTCTTAAATAATATTTTATTTTCACATATTTTACATTTATTTATAAACTATGGGTAAGGCTAACAATTCACAACTAAGTATATAAAATTATGTAGGAAAAAGCCTCACCAAATTATTATTGTGTATTCTAACATACTCACCACACATTACTATCAAGTCCTTCAATTCGTTTTGCATTTTTGATTTTCGAAGATATTTTCTGAAAGATATAAATATTGAAAGGGTTTTTTTAGTTGCTTTAATCAAAATTCAAAACTGCCAGAAAATCATGAGTAACTCTTCCTTTTCTCTATTTTCACTTTCTACCTATGATTTAGTAATTAGTACCATAAAGACAAATCCTAGACTCCAATACAAAATTGTGAGGAGGAACCCATCTCCCATCTACTGCCTTAAGCAAAGCTTTTTCTCATAAAGCCTTAGTGGTATGTTTTCTCACCTAGGGCAAAAATATAACCCTATCCTAAAAAATGTGTCAATTTAAAGGGCTGAAAGGTATGAAAGAACTACAATGATACTAAAAAGCGTCCATTTAAACACATATCTGAGTCATGCCCTGAAGATCATTTTAGGTAAGATGTACTCATAGTTTCATAAGGAAGTTCCTTATGTGGCATAGAGTGAACACACAACACATGGTTTAAAAACTACTCATTAGGGGGTTCTAAATAATAATAGATAACATTATTGTATACTCAGCATGTACCAAGCACTGTTTCAAGTGTTTCACATAATTAACTCATTTACTATCCATAACAACCCTATGTAGTAGATTCTATTATTAGCCACAGTTTACATATGTGGAAACTGAGGCATAGGGAGGTTAAAATTACCCACCTTTTCACATTTGCCCAAGTTTACAAATATAGTAACATTTAAATCCAAGCAGGTTCAACCAAGAACTTGGACCCAGACAGTCTACATCAAAACCCACGCTCAACTATTACCTTATACTGTCTTTTTACATAATATGGCCTTCTAGAAATGTTACCGGAATTCTGCCTATTAAAAGTATATTGGGGGGAGACGATGTGGCTCAAATAGTTGAGCACCTGCCTCCCACATGGGAGGTCCCGGGTTTAGTTCCAGGTGCCTCTAAAGAAGACAAACAATGAGCAGATATTGAGCAAAAAAAAAAAAACAAAAAAAAAACAAAAACAAAAAAAAAACAATGAGCAAAAACAATGAGCAGACAATGAGCAAAAACAACAAGCAAGACAATGAGCAAACAATGAGCAGACAATGAGCAAAAACAAAATGAGCAGGGAACGGATGTGGCTCAAGCAGTTAAGCACCCACTTCCCACATGGGAGGTCCCAGGTTTGGTTCCCTGTGCCTCTTAAAGAAAAAAAAACAGACAATGAGCAGACAATGAACAAAAGCAACAAGCAGACAACAAGCGCAAACAACGAGCGAAAACAATGAGCCATCTCTGGAGGGGGAAAAAAAAGTATATGAGGGACTTAGACTAGCTCTATTTACACCAAGCAGGGGAGGGCTCTGACAGAAAAATATTACTGTTACAGCCTAACTAGGGATCATGGAAGACCGCATACATTTTTTCAGTTCTTTAGATTCTAAAATTAAATCTATACTTTCTCCCAAAAGTACTGAATTAGCTTTGAGTTCATTGTTAACAAGCTGGTGGAAAAAAAAAAAAAATGATTGGCAGCATTTTTACAAAGAATTTTCTTATATGATATTAAAGTAATTTTAATTCAATCTAGGAGGACAATAATGATAATATAGTTATTAAACAGACCTTTGTTCTTATACTATTCCCAATAGATCAAGAAAAATACCTTTTTATTCTCATATTTTTAATCTTTGAAATTCCAATAAATTAAAATCACATGTAATCTCCAGAGACAGAACTGGTACCTTCCAGAATAGCATTATAATTAAGTACCCACCTGAACATGATGCTATGCTAGAGACTACAATTATAAAACTAAAAAGTCCCAGCATGATAGATAAAGATATTTTAACAAATGTCCTTGGCTATCTCTAAAAACAATTGTAAGTCTTAATGATTCATTCAGTGTGTGACTACAAATGCAAAGTACGGATTTATATGTTAAGAAATTGCATGGTCAGCATAGATATTTAGATACAAACTTCAACTTTACCTAAAATATTTACATAATTGAGGTCAAAATGCATTTTCAGATTTAATTTTCTTTATAATTTGGGTTTAGGCCACCCTCTTTTCTCACTATTCCTCCTTTCCCCCTGCCTCTTTATTCTATGCCTCAACTATTTTTAATTTTTCAAACATTCTATGTTCTTTGTTATTTCTATAGCTTCATACATATGTTTCCTTCTGCCCACAGGGCCCTTCTATACCAGTGTTTTCCATCTTCTTCTCATCATTGCCTTCCTAAGGAGCCTTTTTTAGACCTTTTATTCCAATTCATGCCTCCCTTCTCACCCAATTAAATATTGAAGAATAAGATCTGGTCAGGTTGAACTTTGGAGGGCCACAAAACATTGTAATATCTTATATGTTTTCACCCATACAAGCATGTTGCAAATGCACGTTCAATCCCCCCATCCCTACAACCTGTCACTGTATTTGGCCAACTCCTAGTCCACTTACCACCTTCAGCTCTCAGGTTAGACTTCGTTTTCTCCAGAGAACCTTCTCTGACTCCCCAATCAAGTTTTGGTGCTCCTTCTACATGCCCCCATTAAATGGAGTACTTTCCCTTTTTCAGCATTTTACTACATTTTACTTTCCCTTTTACATTGTAAATTTTCTGTTTGTGTGTACCATTAGACTATAAACTCTGTGAGAGAAAGACTCATTTTAACTTGGTCACTAATGTGTGTCCAACACCTAGTACTATGCCTAGCACATAGCAAGTTTTCAAAAAATATCTGATGAATGAATGAAAAAAATTTACTCGCATTAAAAGTGAAGTTATGGCATTAGTTACCTTAAGTTAAGTTAGTTATTGTGCCAGTCAGCTTAAGTTGATTTACACTTCAGTAACAAACAACCCCCACATCTTGATGGCATAAATCCATAAAGGTATCTATCATGTTCATGCTACATATCCACTGTAGGTGAGTGCTGCTCTGTTGCACATTACTGTCACTTTGAGACACAGGCTAAAGGAAATGGTCTCAGGATAGAACATTGCCAGTCTCATGGCAGAGGGAAAAAGCTCTTAAAAGCTTCTGCTTGGAAGTACACACATCATTTCTACTCATATTTTATTGGTGAAATCCAATATCAGGAAACTAAATAAATCTGGAAACTGATGGGGAATAAGGTATGAGCCCAGGTGTATAAGAGAATACCTATAGAGCCCATATAATTTCTGGAACAGCTAAACCTGTGAGGTGGCTCCTGATACAAGGTATACTAACGTCCTGGCATACTTTGACAATATTGTACGCTGTATGTGATAAACACAAAACTACCGGTGAAAAAATAAGCGGCATCTTCAATTTTACTTAAAATGCAGTTTTACAGATTTACCACCAGGCGACGCTCTTAGCAGAGATGAGGAAAAGAACTTTCTGTCATTCTTTTTTTTTTTTTAAAAGATTTTATTTATTTATTTATTCATTTATCCCCCCCTTGCTGCTTGTGCTCGCTGGGTCAGCTAACCACGCCGTGCGTGCGGGCTTGCCTTCACCAGGAGGCCCTGGGGCCTCCCATATGGTAAACGGGAGCCCTACTGATTGAGCCACAGCCGCTTCCCATCTGTCATTCTTGAAATGTTTACTGCAAAGGTATTGGAATAAGGAAAGTTTGGAAAGAAGCAAAAATATTACCACTATTCTAGGACCCTAATACACCAAAGTTTCATTTGCATATATTTCGGGGGCTTTGCATGTATGACATGACATAGTTGGGATGAAGCTGGGGAAATCTAGAGCTTTAGGTATCTATGTAATATGGGCTATGACTTCAGTCTTCATCCAAAGAGGCCAAGATTACAGCATAAAAAATGATAAAGAGTATGAGAAAAGGCCATAAACAGAAAAAGCAAAGCTGATGACTCAAGAGGTGAAAACAAAAAGCAAATGATTGATGCAAGCAGTTCAAAACTAGGCTGGAACACACTTTGCCAAAGGGGATCCCTTATATGTGGTGCCTGGACGTAGGGGTGGCCAAAACACCTATTATCTTTGAAGTCTATGAATTAGGTCTTTATAGTTGCAATCATGTGTAATGCTTGTTTTGTTTTGTAGTTTGCCTTTTATCCTAGCAGAGTATCTTAGACATTTTATGAATTTTCTTAGTCTTCATAAAATTTTTGTTTTTAGATTATGTATCACATTTACTCATTCATTCCCCTATTGTTGGACATTCATTATTTCATTTTTTGCAAATGTAGTTTATGTGTTTGTTTGTTTCTACTGTGCATATTATATGGTATCTGCTCTGTTTCCTTCAGTTTTTTAAAAAAATGGGTTTAATAATGCCAATTTTATTTTATTTTTAGGAGGTACCAGGGATTGAACCCAGGACCTCGTACATGGGAAGCAGGTGCTCAACCACTTGAGCTACATCCGCTCCCCTCCTTCAGTTTTAAAGTTTGATTTGGAAGGTAAATGCCCTATTATAACACAAATATTAGTGATCACAAGATGACAGATATCCTCAGTTATCTAGTACTATCTAAGCTAACCAAATATAAGTTTTTATTTACTTTTATAGAAGTTTTATATACCTCATTTTTTATTGTTAATGGTTTAGCTACCACAGTGATGACATTTAGTATCGTTTTTCTTCATTCCTTAGCACTTACAGCACTTTCTAAATGTCTTTTCTGTTTAAATATAGATTAATCTAAAAAGAAAGTTTGTTATTCTCTTTTCCAGTTTTTCCTTTGTTTTTCTTTGGCGTTGTATAACTGTTTTGATTGCTCGGGTTTCCATGAGATTACTTTGTTACTTCTCAGGGAGGAGCTGTGACCTGGTACTGAATGGCAGGCAGAGAGCACGCTCCGGGTCTGATGGTGGGAAACAGACCAGGGTGGAGATGCCTTTAAAGGCCAATGCTACATTAATTATATCTCTTCTTTGCAAGTAACAGAAACGCAATCTGAAACAGTTTAAGTGAGAAGGTGAATTTACTAGAAGGTTCATTTTACCATGGGAAGAAGAAAGGCTCAATGATAACTGAAACCAGGAACTTGAAACCCACCAGGGTCTCCTTCATTTACATTTCTATCCAATTTCTCAGTCTTTTTACACATGAAAAGAAAACACAGCCACATCTCCCAACTTCCCCACCATAGATAAACTGGGAATTGCTTTCTCTGGTTCCAATTTCAAAAAGCCTAGGGAAGAGCTCTGAAAGGTAGCCTTGGCTAATGAACTGTGGCATTTTTTTCCAACAATTTTTAAATTACTACATTAATATGAATGATAAGACTATGGTGAAAAAATGATAAAGAAAGCAGCATGAAAGTAAGATCATGAGACATGTAGAGATGTAGTCAAAGGATGGTCCCTTTCCAATGCGCCCACTCACCAATCAGCCCCTGCAGTCCCTCTAGGTTTGCAACCCGAGTCAGCACCTGTCAATGACTCTGGATAATATCGGTAAAAACATACCAGCTCCTACTGAAACACTTGGCTGGAATGGGGGAAAGAGCATTTCCCAGAAGAACAGAAATAGGCAATGCTCTCTTAGAAGTGGTCTCAGGCTACAGCATTTTAAGCAAGTCCATCAAAACGGGAAGGCTGACGAGAAGTTCTGAAGGTGTGGTGCTCAAACTGCTATTGCTGGAATAGAAAGCCAGGTGGAAGAACTGACCAGAGAAGCAAATTCTAAGGTTGTGAAAAAAAAAGTTTCATTTGGCAAACTAACTGATTGGTAATGAATGCCAAAAATGGTGTGTTGAGAAACTGCATACGGGACCAGTGGCAAAGAATGTCAGGTTTGATTAATGGTGCTCATGATAGGTAAAGGATGGGGAACTGTAATACCAGAAAAGGGAAAGACAGCTCAAATCTTTCAAGCAGGCAGTTTCTGCTAGGCTCTTGTATCAGGAAGAGATGTAAAATGAGATATGGAGCAAGTCTGTGCACAATCCCTCATGGACCTGCTATGCTCTGTGCCCCCCTGGAGTTCTGGAAGATATGCCTGCATTCTGATTAAAATTTCCAGGGTTGTTTAATGCAAAGTGTTTTCTAGCCAGCCAGATCTCAGTTCAAAAGCAAACATCCAAAATACCGGCTATGTGACAATAGGCAGGCTACTTGACTTCTCTGAAACTCAGTTTCCTAATTCATGCCAGTACTAGGCAATTGATTAAATTAATTAAATCAGTTAAATCCATAAAAAGAAGAGCACAGTTCTTGGCACATGCCACATATTTAAAAAATTAGCTCCCATTAAAAAAAGGTTCTCTAGGATACAAGTAGGACAATTAACTTTATACCAAAGGGGATAAGGAGATATTGAGTATGGACTAAATGTACAAAAATGTTTTCACATCAAAACAGGGCTGATTTCTTCAGGGCGTGATAAGACTGAAGGAGAAGGAAAAGATTTTTCTCAGTTGTTATAAAATAAATGCTGCTTTTGTCCTTTTTAGGAAGCATATTTTGAGGATAAGAACTCACTAGCTTATTATACAAAGAGAAAAGAAAACCAAATGGACTATAAATTGCAATCTTAAATGAAGATCAGTTTAACAAAGGGGGACATTGTTAGGGAGTAGAAGTTGGTACTCCATGGGACCATGACAAGTGTCTCACCAGCAATTACCCTTCCTTCATTCTTTCCTCCCTCCCTCCCTCCCTCAGACCCTTCCTCCCTCCCTCCTTCCCACCCATCTCTCTCTCTCTCTCTCTCTCTCTCTCTCTCTAATCTAAATACATTCTCTGGCTTTCTGACACCAGAGAATGACAGGAATTTTATCTCTCAATTTCTAAGCCTTTATGAGCTAGGGTGCTAAAATAAGGGAAAGAGTGATTTTCATCCTGGGCTCCTGTATTTGTCAGGGCTCTCTAAGGAAACAGAACTAACAGGAGATGTGTGTGTGTGTGTGTGTGTATATATATTTATTTACATTATATATAAAATATATATATTATATAATGTAAATTATATATATTATGTCTATAATGTAAATATTATGAGATTATTTTTATAGGAATTGGCTCTCGTGGCTGTGGGGATGGACAACTTCAAATTCCGTAGGGCAGGTCGCAAGCTGGGAACTCTGATGAAGATTTTCGCTGAATTCTCCCTCCTGACTGCTGAAATCATCACTTCTCCTTTTAAGGCTTTCAACTGGTTGGATGAGACTTCTCTCATGGTTGAAGGCAATCTCCACAGTTGATTTTGGAAGTAATCAGCCATAGCTGCAAACAACCTACTGATGACCTAAATCCATGAAAAATCCTCCCAGTAACAATCAGGCCAGTGCTTACTTGACCAAACAACTGGACGCCTTGACCTGGTCAAGTTGACACATGAACCTAACCATCACATTTCCTCTTGTTTCTTTTCTCTTCTTGCTGTATAGCAGTCTGTTTTTGTTTGTTTGTTTGTTTTTTACTTAAGATATTATTTATTTAAAATTACAAAAGCAATAAATAAAATCTTATTGTAAAAATAGCACATGATGCATATACAGTGAAGTTCCTGTTGCCCATCTCCCATTCCATTCCTGCCCTCAGAGGTAACCTCCATAGTGTCAGTGATATTGATAGTGTAGATAAAACGGATTTGATAGTAGCCATACTTTAGTGCAAATAGGTTTACAGTAAACAGTCTGGCTGGTTCTGGTAAATCTTTCTGGATTTAAACTTATCATTGCTATTCTTGATAACACTACAGACCAGTCTGCCTTTGAAGAATACTTGCTTGTTTGAATGCAAAAGGCTTGATGAACCATAGGGACTTTTCTGATGTGGTTGTTAAAGATGGAAAGGGTTGAATTCTATCCTAGATAATCTCCAAGTTTAATGAGTATGCATTGTCAGTAGTTCTTATCTAGGAATATACATTGGAATCTCCTAGAAAGAGTTTTCAAAATATACTCCAGATTTATAGAATCAGAATTGCTCAGGGTGGGTCCTGGACTTCTAAAATGGCTCCCCATCTGATAATCCCAGGCAGAAACAACCTTACTTTAGTACTGTGGCTTCACAGGATTACCCTGGGTGATGTCATCTACTTCCTTGGCTACAACTAATTTCTGAACATGGAAGAGGGTCAAAGAACTAAGGAAAGTCACAAGAAAGAGGAGGGATAGAACTCAAGACATGGATGAGGTAGAATTCATTTTATTTACATGTAGAAGGAGAAGTTGATGATCTTTTTTATGAAAATTACAAACCTTTATGTTCAACCATGTGAAATTGCCAATATTCCAGCATTTTTGCCTACAAAAACGGCAATGCCAAATGATTCAACATAATATAAAATACTCATATACACATCATCCAAATTCAGTAATTATCAAGATTTGCCTCACTTGATGCATTGCTCCCTTCTTTCCCTTTTTCTTTCTATTTTCTAAAAATTGCTGAGTAGGTTTTTTTTTTTTTTTAAAGATTTACTTTATTTATTTATTTCTCCCCACCCCTTTATTGTTTTTTTCATTTGCTGTGTCTGTTTGTTGTGTGCTGGTCTTTTTTTTAGGAGGCATGGGGAACTGAACCTGGGACCTCCCATGTGGGAGGGAGGTGGCTAATCGCTTGAGCCACCTCTACTCCCTGCTTTGTCGTGTCTTTCATTATGTTTTCCTCTATGTGTCTCTTGTTACGTCATCTTGTTGCGTCAGCTCACCGTGCCAGCCTGTTCTGTCAGCTAGCTGTCTTGCTTGTCTTCTCTAGGAGGCACTGGGAACCAAACCTAGACCTCCCATATGGTAGGTGGGAGCTCAATCACTTGAACCACATCCGCTTCCCAATTGCTGAGTAGTTTTAAAGTAAATCCTAGACCTCAAGTCATTTTACCTCTATACACTTTACATATATCTCTAAAAAAAAAAAAAAAAAAAATGGGCATTTTCTGATATAACTGCAATATCATTATCATACTTAATTAACAATAATTCCTCAGTATCATCAAATACCCAGTCCACATTCATATTTCTCTGTTTTTTTAAAAATAGCATGAGGTTCCTAAACAAGGTCTAACATTGCCTTTGGTGGTTGTGGTTCTTAAGCGTCTTTTAAGTCCAGAGCAGTCACTCTGAAACGCCGCCCTCCCTCTCTCTTCCACTCCACTGACTTGCTGAAGAAACTAGCTCATATAACCTGCGTGTAGCATGACTCACATTCTGGAGTTGTTTGTTTGCTTTTCCACTCAATAATTATCAAGCCGTTTTTCAATCTACTGTATTTCCTATAAACTGGAAGTCACAGAGCCTGTACTTTTAATCATTATAACATTCTTTTTAGAGAAGACAAAGCCTGCCCTTTAGAGTGTCAGGACTAGATAGAGAGAAGTTAGGTATTTTGGTTATGCTATGTATAAGTTGTGTAACCTTGGCCATGTTACTAAACCTATCTAAGCCTCCATTTTCTCATCTGCAAAAGAGAGATATAATGGGGGGCAGATGTGGCTCAAACGGTTGGGCGTCCATCTCCCATATGGAGGGAACTGGGTTCGATCCCTGGGACCTCCTGGTAAACAAAACAAAACAAACAAACAAAAAAACAAAACAAAAAGAGAGATATAATGATTCGTAACTTGAAGGGTTTTGTGAAGATGAAATGAGATGATGAATTTATAACACCCAGCACAACTCCTAACATGTAGGCAGGCAGGTAGGTGCTTAGTAAATGTAGTTCCAACCAGTGACAATAGATGTCTTTGACTTATATAATAGAAACACTCATTTCAATAAAATATCTATAATATACCTGAAAATTGCACTTTTTAAAAAACAAATCGGGGGAGCGGATGTGGCTCAAATGGTTGGGCATCTGTCTGCCATATGGAGGGACCTGGGTTCGATCCCTGGGACCTCCCGGTAAAATAAAAAAAAATAAAAAAAATAAAAATAAAAAACAAATCGATTTTATTGATGCAAATTAATAAAGCATACAATTCATCTAAAGTGTACAATCAATGGTATTTGGTATAATCACAGTTGTGCATTCATCAATTCAATCATTATTAGAGCATTTTCATTATTTCAATAATATGTGGGGTTTTTTTTGGCAACAGAAAATATGTACAACATTTTATCTGTAAGTGATAAGCAATACTTACAGCAGAAGTACAGAGGCCAAGAATTTTTGAAGGATAAATTGTCTTCAGGCATTTTGCTCTACTGTCAAGGTACCAGAGTCTTCTCTGGGCCAAAAACATACCTGTGGGATAAAAGAAACATTGAAAAAGGAAGTAGATGTATGAGAAATCACTATTGGATACTTAGAGCTGATTTGCCATAAGCTTATATGAAATATAAGTAAAATTTTTTTGGTAGCTGAGTTTTCTTTCTGATATAATCGCTCATCATTGGAATCATTCCAATAAATGTACTCCCCCTTAGCTTATACAAATTGATGCACACATCATTTCAAACTAGAGATCTGTAAGGATATTTTGAATTCAAAAAGTAAGTCTCTAATTTAGTCAATTGCATTAAATTACAGTAAGTAAAAATTCCATTTCTGGCAGCTATAAAATTCAGAATAGTTCCATCTAGGGACTATTCAAATTTCAGAATCATGTGGTAACAGTCACTATAAAGGCACAACCTGTAACAATTGTAAATTAAAGTTGTTTCAAAAAGGTTATTTAGAAAGTTGTTTGAAAAGAAGGATGACAGTAGGTCCTTGATAAATATAAAAAATATAAGTGAATCATAGGTTATTTCTTAAATGATATTTCCTGCAACAATTCCACATAGAGCTGGCAAGCCATTTTAATAGATTCCAGTTACATAATAGGCATGCATTCTGAATTGTTTTTCTACCTGTAAGGAAATTGTTATCAGCCATGCATAAGTGTATGGGGAGGTCAAGGCATATGAAATTCCATTATTATACTGCCACTTTTAAGTGGAAAGAAAACTCAGTTTTCTAAAGACATTCAGGTAAAAAGAAACTTCTCCTAAGGTTTTACTCTGAGAATGTTGTTCTCTCAAGTATATAAACCTGTTGTAGCAGTGGATGGTATTTGCTCTCTCTCTTAATAGTTAAACCTGAGACAGAAAAAGAGACATGGTCTCTGGACTCAAAAGCACCACTAAAGCTAGTAATGAATCTCATGATGTTAGCAAAATATTAAGATGACAGAAAGCTTAAACTGTGAAAATAATATATTGGATGTTTCTTTAAAAATGAAATATAAAATCCTGATCTCATCAATAAAATCTTAGCTTAAACAACTGCTCTTCAGAAAGCCTTCACTGACCACACAATCTTTATAGCCTTTTAGCTACTCTACCTCACATCACCCAATTTTAATCTGCCAAGAACATGTTTTGTTTCTTTGTTTGTTTGGCTGATCACTCCTGCATTCATTGGATAATTTATAGCATAAACTACCTGAGCAAAGAGCTGTTGTATTTAGTTCACTGCTTTACTGCTGGTACATAGTAGACACTTGATAAATAATTTTAATACATAAAATTATTTTTATGTATTAAAATACATAAATACATAAAATCACATTATAAACCAATTTAAGTTGGCTATATAAAGTAACCCTGAGAAGAAGCCTTTCATAAAGTATTTATCCGTTTTGTAAAGACATATGTTTTATGTCTTTTAAGTAGGAGACCAGGTTTTCTTAAATCAAGACATACCTATTCTTGTGTCATTAATTGCTCTGTTCAGCGATAAAATATTATCTGGGTTGTGCAGCAGAAAGAGCTTTAAGCAAGGTACTATGAATCAACAAGAAACCCCTCCTACCTTCTTGTGATAAACTTGGGCAGGGGGAAGGAGAAACTAGTAATCAGGATACCTGGATTCTAGTCCTCATTCCTGGACAAGTCACTAACTCTTTGAGTCTCAGGATTCCTATTTTTCAAAATGGATGTTAAATGTATTCTTGGTTTGAAGGTATCTCAGAAGATACTCATAAGTCACTGGCTGGTTATGTGTGACCTCAGACCACAGCTCTTGGGAGATTTCACCCCAGGCTGGGTGAGTTATGCCCTCTGGCCATCAGGCTCCAGTGTCCATCCTCCTTGGGAATCCCTAAAGCCTAAATCTCATGTCCCTTCCATCCCACCTGTCTTCTACATACACTTCTGCAACAAACTTCCGGGCAATTGATCCTTGTGTCTTGCTTCATCATGAATCAGCAAACTACATTATATCTTTTTGTTTTCAGAGTGTTCCCTCTACCTCCAAGGTATAACCAAACCTTCTTGTTCCCTGAAAATACTGCTTCTTTGAAATTCCTCAGTGTTGGTTACTAGTTCTTATATGCCACTTATCACTTTCTTGCTCTCCATCTTATCACTGCCAGACAATTACTTTCCCATTTTTCCTCCATGTGCCTCACTGAGGTTCATCTACAGACTTGCCGATAACTTCCTCTTGTTCATTAAGGATTTTGTCATAAGGCATACAGTTTTCATCTCAACCCCAAGGACTGTGATCACCTTAGGTAACTTCAATGTCTTCAGAGAAGGCACGTCAAACAACTGACATCCATTCCCATGTCCACTGCTCTTCTCCATTCACCTTAGTTGCTCTCTCCTACAGTCATACCCTACACCTTGCCCCAACTGGTCTAATTCCAAAATATTTGATGGAAGCAGGAGACTGCTCTTTTCCCCAATCAGCCCTCACCTTCCTTTGTCTCTCAGCTTAGATTCCAGTTCTACTATTTCAATAATGCTCTTGACAATACTCTAACCTCCCTTGCTTGCCTTTTCACCTGTCTGGTAAAGCCCTAGCCCTGGATGAACTCAACTACAGGGTCTGTTTTTCTCATGGTCCAAGCAGCTATGGTCTGCTGGAGAAAATCACAGAGTATTAGGACTGGTTTCACCACAAATTCATGATCACCAATCTCAAAATGACCGCCAACATTGTCCAGCATTTCTAAGTAACATTTTTCTCCCATAGTCTAAAATGATTATTTCTATTTTTTCCTGTACTCCTCTAAACTAAAACCCTCCTCCTCACTCTGAGCAGCTATTTGTGCTTTCTCTACCTGCGAAAATAGAAGCCATCAACTTTCTCAACTTGCCCAGCCAAATCTAAAAGATCTCTTTTCTTCCTTCCTATTATAATGCAGGAAGTGACTCTTCTACAAAAGGATAATCCCTCCTCCCATGACTTAGAGCTCATCCCCTCCCACTTCTACAGAAACCTTACTCCATTGATTATTACCCACTTTCTCCTGTATATTCAGCTTTCCTTGCTCAACTGGATTCCTCATCTTTAAATCTCTTTTCATCAAAAACAACAAAAGCAAAAAATAAAACTCTTGATTCTACCTTCTCCTTGTTGCTCATTTCTTCTTCAAAGCAAAACTTTCCTTGCTACTCACATTCTCTCAAGAGCATCACTTTAAAAGAATTATTTTACTAGCTGTCTCCTTTTCCTTAACCCATACTTACTCTTCAACTTGGTGCCATCTAATTTTTGCACCCATTACTTCATAGAAGCCGCTCTTGTTAAAGTCAGTTTTTAGCTTAATATTTTAAAACAATATTGTTAAATAAGCCTTTTCGTTTCCTTTGTAAAATGTAGACATTTTACAATTCTCACTTTCCTTGCGCTCTCTGCTTCATTGGATACTGCTGACCAAGCTCTGCCTCCTCCCTGAAACTCTTGGCTTTTGACATACTACAGTCCCTCATTTTCCTTCTACCTGTCTTCCACCTGCCATTAAATAATGGAATTTCTCTTCAAAGCCTGGACTTGGGCTCTCTCTTCTTCTCACTCATTACTTTCTCACTAGGTAGCATCAATAGTGGAAGGAATTACCTGAAACAATATTTTCATGGTATTTTTCTAGTCTCTCCTTAAAAACAATGTTCTGTGAAGAAAATGAGACAATTTGTGTTATCAGGGTGATTTTGTCAATCTATGGCCTATTTATTGTACACTAAGTTAATTCCATATTCAACTACACATCATCAAATAGAAAATTAAACCGTTGATTTGTTCTCAGTGGGATAGACTGTTTAAAATAAGAAACCTGGCAAAGTCAAAGCCTAGGGTTAACTGCAAGCTCAAGGAAGATTAACATGAACTGACTGCAAAAAGGACTGGTGCTGATGCACACTTCACGTTAACAGAAGAGGCAGACCAAAGGAAAGATTATTTCTGCTTTAGGCTCTTCTTTAGTCCACGTCTAGAATGTTGATAAAACAGGATGTAAGAGGTGAACAACATGGTACTAATTGGGGGAGTACAGTGGGAAGGATAAGCCTCAAAGCCATGTCAATGGAATAAGAGTAGAAAGAATTAGCCACATATAGTTGGCACAAGAATCAAGGAGAAATGATCCTGAAATTGATGAAAAGCTGTTGTGTGCAAATGGGATTAGTGTAATTATAAATTTCCCCAGAGGGAAGAAGTATTACTGACTGGTTTAAGTTAGCAGGAATTAGGTTTTAGCTCAACACGTGGTAAACTTTCTAACAGGTGAACTGGAACCGTGTGGCTTGCATGGAAACCGGCAAGCCCTCGGAATTCTTCCCTCAGGTGGCAGCCCAGAAGCTCACCTGTCGGAAGGGTTTAAGAGAGGATTGCCGTACCAGGTGGGTGTTCAAACTGCTAGACCGCTCCAAAAGCAGCGGATTGGGCTGCTTTTCAATTTTTATTTAACAATGTTGGATTCCAGTGATATTTACTTATATGGCAGATTAGCAACCTTTTCGTTTCCTTTGTTTTAAGAACCCCAATTATGGATTAAATGGAGTCGGTGTTACCTCTCAGACCCTTTTCTAAATGTCAAAATCGCAAAATGAAGAGCAAACGAGGTAAGACGGTGGCCGGGGTTCAGGGGCCCCAGCCTAGAAGGCCAGTCACATAGTGCAACTCCCTTTCCAGAGGAAATTGTGTTCACTCCACGGTGGACCCTCCGCACCCGCACTCCGCTGCCGGCGACCGCCAGGGTTTCGCGAGCCCCGAGGCCTAAGGGAGAGTCCGGGTCCTGTTCGTGATCCAGCCCGTTCTTTCCTCCCAACCCCACCAGAAGCGCAGCTCGAGCTTAGCACCACCCCACCCCCGCTTCGGCGCCGCGCTCGGCAGGAGTCCGGGCTGCGGGAGCGCTGCGGGCACTTCGCACGCCAGTCGCCCTGTCGCACCTCCCACTCACCTCGCTCGAGCGACAATCTCGCTTCCCCGGGTTCGAGTTCGGCCCGGGCTTAGGGACCTGCCTGGTTCGGACGTAGGGGCGGATCGAGGCCGTGAATAGACTCTTATCAGGATTCAGGGCTTTGACTGGGGACGCGATGGCCGGGAGCGCGGGCTGGGTGGGCAGCTGCAGGAGCAGGTGAAAGCGAGAGGGTGGCACAGTCGGAGTTGGGGGTTGGGATAGAGGCGGGCCTGGATGTGGCCGGGGATTGGCTACGGGTCTGGACGCTGATTGGCTGTGGTGACAGCGCGGCCTGGTGGGAGAAGGAGGTGCAGCATCGGAGTTAAGGGATGCGATGGAGCGAGGACTTGGGTATGGCCGCGGATAGGGTATGAGATTTACTCGGGTTGGATGTGTGTGACTGATTGGGTTGGGGGCACCGGCTTTGAGCAAGGAGAGGGATGGGGTTTTAATAACTTTGGGAGGTGCCGGAGAGAGGAAATGTCAAGACAAGGCTAAAGAGAGTGTGAATAAGGGTTTGAAGGTGTATTTGTCATGAGGGAGAGAAAAAGGCAGGACGGAATTTTATATCCCTGAGAAGTAAAACGAGTTTGATTAGAGAACTGAGGATGAAAGGGGGATCTGAGACGGAAGGAGGAAAGAAAATGACAACTTTAAAATATGAAGAAGAAAAGTTGGCTAGAGGAAAGAGGAAGAACGCTGGGTGGTGGTGAGGTTTACCTAAAGGAGAATTTCTGTTAAGAATAGAGTCCATGATTTGATTTCCTTCCTCCTCTATTTTAAGAGGTGAAAAGATAGAGTGGGAGTGGCAATAGCATTGCTATTTAGGCCTAGAGGGAAGAACAAAGACAATCTCTGGTTGAAGGAATATACTCTTCAACTAGGGACAAGGAGGTGCAGAAGGTGATTAGGTGAATGGAGAAATCATTGTGTACAGTAGAGAATCTACCCAGACATCGTAAACTATTGTGAGAGGCATTCATTTCTTAGTGTTCTGCAGCCAGAAGGAATACCAGGACCACACCTGAAGCCAAAGGTTTAACAGGAACACCACGGACAGTTCCTAATGATACTGTAGCCTACAGTGTCAGTCTACTTCCGGATACCGGGGAACTCTTCCTGGGATTTAACAAATATGAATCGAGTATCTAGGTATTGAGGCTACTGGGGAGAATGAAGCAGAGGAAGTCTGTATCTTAAACCTTACATTCAGGTAGGAAGAGACAGAAAAAGGACAGGTAAAGATAGAAAATAATTTCAGAGGTGATAACTGCTGTACGGAAGCAATGATGGGTGGAGATAGTTTATAATTGGGTGGTCAGGAAAGGCTTTTCTGATGAGGTGACGTTTGAATTAAGAATTGGATGATGAGGAGGCAACTTTGTATAAAATGATTCCGGGAAGGAAAACAGCAGTTGAAAAAGCCCTGATATGGGGACAAACTTGGCATGTTCAAGTAGTAACAGTGAGGCCAGTGTGGCTAAAGCATAGTGACGGGGGAGGGGGAGAAATATTTACTGAGTGCAGTGGGAAGCCACTGTATAATCTTAAATAGAGGAGTAATGTAATCTGGATTACATTTTTGAAACACACTCTAGCTGCTTTGGAAAACAGATATGTGGGTAGAGACAATCATAGAAGCAGGGAGATCTGTTAGGAGTTTATTACAGTAGTCTAAGAGGGGAGAGAGGGTGTTGGCTGGAAGTAGGGTAGAGGCAGAGGAGGAAGAAGATGGGTTCTACATAGACTCTGGTTTTTGACTTAAGTATATATATATGGATCATCATTTATTGAAATGGGGAACACTTAGGTGAAAGAAGTTTGCTGGGGTGAGGGAATCAGGAGGTATATTTTGGACATTTTTGAGTTGCCTATTAGACACACAAGTGGGGATATTAAGAAGAAAGTTGAACAGTAAACAGTGCCTCAAACAGCGGGGCTCCTGAAGGCTCTAGAGATATCTAGACACTATAAGCAGGGCAGACAATCTCAGGAATTTGACACCCTGTCAGTGGGTCTCACCTTGGAATATATGCTCCCCAATGTAACTGAGTTAGACTCATTTATAATTTCCCTACACATGACTCTTCTGTCCCTTTTATTTGAACCTATAATTAGCACTATACTTGTTAAATATATATCCCAGAGACTTAAATCTTCAGTCTGTTCATAAGCCGGTTGAGCCCTGAATCTCAGCAGAGTTGCAACATCTACTCTCCAGTTCGTCGGACTTGCCCAGGACAACTAATGAAAGAATGACCATCCCCCAAAACAGAGTATCTACACCTCAAGCAAGATAGTCCCATCCGGGAGCAGATGTGGCTCAAGCGATTGAGCACCTGCTTCCCACATGGGAGGTCCCTGGTTCTGTTCCTATTGCCTCCTAAAAACAAACAAACAAAAACAAACAACAAGCAAACAAATGAAAAAAACAACTCAGGGGAGCCGATGTGGCTCAGTGGTTGAGCACCGACTTCCCACATAGGAGGTCCCAGGCTCAATCCCTGGACCGGGTACCTTAAAAAAAAAAAAAAAAAAAAAAAAAAAAGAAGATAGTTCCATCCATTTGCCCCATGGGGTTTTAAGCCCCTTCTCAATCAGAAACAGAGTGGGCATCACCATCCCAAAAGCCACAAGATTGAGGAATGAACAAACATAAGGGGGAAAGCATCTATGGACTAAAGTAGACATGATTATTCTAGCAATGGAAGAATTTGTGTCATTGATATAAAGGCAGTGGCCACCAGAGATTCTGAGGGTAGGGAGAGGGAAGAATAGGTGTAACATGGAGCATTTTGAGGACACTGGGCTTATCCTGCATGACATTGCAATGACGGATACAGACCATTTTACATTTTATCAAAACCTATAAAATTGTGCAGTGCAGAGGTAAGCTATAGACCGTGGTTAGTAGCAATGCTTCAATAATTGTTCATCAATTGTAACAAATGTACCACATTAATGAAAGACATTGTTAATAGGGGAAAGTGTGGGAGTGGAAGGAGGAAGGGTATATGGGAACCCCCTATATTTTCAATGTAACATTATATAATCTAAAACTTCTTTAAAAAAAAAACAAAAGTAATTTAAAAAGAAGGCAGTTAACTATCCAGTGTACCTACTCTGTCTGCACTACCAATAACTAGCATAATACCTGACACATAGAAGTCACTCCATATATTTGTTTTAGTTTAAATTTGTATCAGTTATATATAATTCGAAGAGTCATATAGTCTACAGGATTGTTACCAAAAATATCAACACACTTTCATATCCCCTTTCCCAGAATCAAGCACTTGAAGCTCTTTTTGTTGATTTTGTGGGATATTTATTTCTATATCTTCAAACAGCATGCGACTATGTTGCTGATTCTTGGTTTTCAGTTTTAGGCATTATCTAACTACTTGCTGCTATGAAAGATAAGGCTTTACTCTTTTCTTATCCCCTACACATTTTTCCTTCTATCTTCTCAATATAGTTGTCTAGGTTACCATTCAATATTCAATATGTAAATACTATTCACAGTGGAGACATATAATATATTATGATTACTGTTCTTTTGCTCAACATTCTCTTTTCCCTGGAGTTAAAACACTGTTTCTGTTTATTTGTTTATTTTGTTTTCTATACTTATCACTGAGTTCAGCCCTGTTTTTCTAAATTGCTCTGATTATCTTTGGATATATCAGGTACTCTCAGTTTTGTCATTGCAAAGAAATCTTTCCTGGAACTGGCTTACCTCTTATCATCTGAACTAGTTGTCTTTATTTCCCCATTTTGGGATCTTCTGGGGATCCTTTGCTCATCTATCTTGTGTTGAATTCCCTGTTCTTGCTCCCCATTTCTTCTTTTTAGTTTACGTCTTTATCTTGGAGGAACACTTACTCTAGTGGCTTCCTGAAAAGCAGTGCATAGGAAGTAAACTTTTTGAGACCTTGCATGTCAGAAAACATCTTTATTCATTCACACTTGATTGAGAGACTTATTTGTCCCCTCTGTTCAAAATTTCATGATGCTATGTGCTGGTATGGGGCTATTTTCTTCCAGTGTGCTGGATACTCAGGAGGTCCTTTCATTCTGGAGATATCTACCCTTTATTTTGGGGGAAATTTTCTTAGTTTATTTTTTTGTTTGTTCATGATTTTTTCCTCTACTTTTTTTGTTCTTTTTTCTGGACTGGCTCGCTACTTTTCCTTCTTTCTTTTTTCTTTTTCTTTTTTTTATGTCTCTCTTTATTTTTTCCCCTCTATTTTTTTCTTTTACCTTCATTTTTTCCCCCACTTTTTAATTTTTTACAAGATACTTCAACTACATAAATGTTACAGAGAATATATAGGGGATTCCCATATGCCCCACTCCCCACACCTCCCACATTTTCCCACATTAGCAACATCTTTCATCAGTGTGGTACATTCATTGCCACTAAGCATGGATTACACTCTCTTCCATTTGACTCTGTAGGTTATGGTTGGATATATAATGGCCTGTATCTGTCATTGTAATGTCATTCAGGATGATTTCCAAGTTCCTAAAATGTCCTCCCCCTCCATTACACTTGTTTTTCCCTCTCCCTAACCCCAGAACATCCAAGGGTCACTGCCTCCACAGCAATGGTATTTCTTCCATTCCTAGAATCACAATATAGACTTATAGCAGAATACCAGTAAGTTTATTTTAGTCCATAGTTCATTTCCCAATCCTGAGGACTCTGGGATGGTGATGCCCACTCCACCAAACATCTGATGGATGGGACTCTCTTGCTTGCAGTTGTAGGTACTCCTGGTTCCTTGATAATGTTGTTTGTCCATCATCTTCTCCCAGTTAATTGTCCTTGGTGAGTCCATTGAACTGGAGAGTAGGTGATGCAACTCCATTAAGATTCAGGGCTCAGCTGGCACATGGACAGCCCAAAGATTTAAGTCTCTTGGATGTTCACCTACCAACTCTAGTACTGATTATAGGTTCAAATAGAAGGACAGAAGAGTCATGCATAGGGAAACCACTGCTGAGTCTAACTCAGTCACACTGGGGAGCATAAATACCAGATTAAGGCCCACTGGGAAGGGGCCAAATTCCTGAGCTGTCTGCCCCGACTATAGTGTCTGGATGTCTCCATATCCCTGAGGAGCTTCACTATTTGGGGTCATATCTACTTTGGCTGTCAATGAGATCCTGTTGAGATGTGCATAAGTGCTACCTCTGGGATGTCCTCCTGACTCACATTGCAGTCTCTTAGCCATACAAACTCATTTGTCTTTAGCTTTTCCCTCTTTTGGTCAATGTGTTTTTGTTTTTGTTTGTTTGTTTGTTTGTTTTTTTTTCCCAGATGCATTGCTTGTTGGTACTTGGTAGCAATCCCTTGGTGCCAGGGAGGCTCATCCCCAGGAGTTATGTCCTACGCTGTGGGTAAGTTATTGTTTTTATATGCTGAGTTTGGCTTAGAGAGAGGCCACATCTGAGCAACAAGGAGGCTTCCAGTAGGAAAGTCTTAGGCACCCTATATCACTAGGCTTACTTTCAATTTCAAGAGAAAAGGCTTATAAGCATAGTCATCAATATCAAGGGTCCTTCAATGTACCATCCTCCTTCACAAGTTATTGTCCCTGTACTTGGGGCATTCTTATTGTTCATTAGAGAATGTGGCAGAGCTATCCTGAATGGGAATTTGATATTCTTTTGGTTATAGTATGAATCTCTACCCATACTATAACCATAACAATGCCCCATGAACATTTGAACACATTTATATGCCTTATATGTATATCCAGTTGAACTTCCTTCCATGTATCCCCCCTCACTGCCACCCCACACCAATGATCTTCCCCTGCCCCAATTGTAACCCTTCTGTGATCTAAAACTTTTCCAAAAATGAAGCCAATAAAAAGCCACATACATTTAATAAGAAAATAAAATAGTAATGATAGTTTTATACATAAGTAAGATACAGAAAAAATTAATAAAAAGTAAAAATAGAATAATATTTTTAAAAATTGGAATATTAAAAAATAATGAAAAAATATATGAAGAAAAAAAACACTTTTTTTTTTTTTTTTTACATTTTGCCTTTCATCCCTGTAAGACTGTTGTCCTGTAAGTACAGTGACATTTTCTTCCATTTATTCCCCCAGTGTCTTATTATTATTTTTTTTTCATTTTTTCTTCAAAGAAGTTTTAGGTTACAGCAGAGTCCCTGTGCACAGAGGATTCCCATATATCCAACATCTTCTCCCTTTTCCCCTTTCCCCCATCAATAACATTTTATATGTGGATGGTACATTTGTTGCAATTGATGCACAAATATTGAAACATAGCTTCTAACCACCATCAGTGGTTCACATTATGGTTTACATTTTGGACCATATACTTTTATAAGATATGATAAAATTTAACATGGCCTGTATCCATCTTTGAAATATCATGCAGAACACTTCCATCACGCCCCAAATGCCCCCTGTTCCATCTCTTTTATTCCTCCCTTCCCCTCCCTTTCAGGCCCATGGCTACCACCAGGCTTCACTCCTTAAAGAACAAGATTCATAGTTACTTGCATCTTCACTGAGGGCTTGACACACTGGTCTGTCCTCCACTATTAGGCACTGCTGATGATCTCATGTGACTCCTGTCCCTCTGTTTGAGAACATAGTGGGCCTCCCTAGGATAGGAGTCCAACACTTTCCCACTCATTATGTGGGTCTCTACCCGCTGGTGCAACACACTATGCCAAAATGATTACTCATATGCCCCAGGTGTGCCCTGACCCTAATGTCCTCCATCCAACAACCTAAACCAGTAACCTTTCCTTGTCATATTGCCAAATGAGCATTCCCAAAATTGTAATTTCAACCACATACTCACCAATCCCCAGTGTTCACCTGCTCCCTCCCCCAGCACTTCCCCCAGTTCCATGGACCATCCAACCTACCCTCCCCACCCTGACCCCCTGTCAAACCTGCACCATTCAATCCAATATTATCACTATTCCCCTGACATGTCCCTTCACTGCACAACTACCCGCTTCCACCTTGTCATAGATTTCACCTGTGTAGGCGTTGGCTCACAACCTTCTTCTCCCTTTGTATTTCCTGTAAACCTATCTTTGACTCTAGCTCTGTGAGTCTGCTCAATTTGCTTAATTTGTATCTGTGAGGTCATGTAATATTTGTCCTTCAGTGCCTGGCTTGCTTCACTCAACATAAGGTCCTCAAGGTTCATCCATCTTGTCCCATGTATTAGTACTGTATTCATTCTTACAGCTGAGTAATATTCCATTATATGTATATACCACAATTTGTTTATCCATTCATCAGCTGATGGGCATTTGGGTTGATTCCAGCTATTGGCAATCATGAAAAATGCTGCTATGAACATTGGTGTGCATATATATGTTAGCGTCCTTGCTTTCAATTCTTCTAGGTATATACCCAGCAGTGGAATTGCTGGATCATATGGCAGATCTATAGTTAGTTTTTTGAGGAACTGCCAAACTGTCCTTCACAATGGCTGGATCATTCTACATTCCCGCCAGCAGTGGATGAGGGGTCTCGTTCCTCCACATCCTCTCCAACACTTGTAGTCCTCTGTTTTGTCAATAGCTGCCAGTCTAATGAGTGTAAGATGGTATCTCATAGTTTTGATTTGCATTTCCCTAATAGCTAGTGATGTTGAGCATCTTTTCATGTGGTTTTTAGCCATTTGTACTTTTTCTTTGGAGAAGTGTCTATTCAAATCACTTGCCCATTTTTAAAATGGGTTGTTTGTCTTTTTATTTTTGAGGTGTAGGATTTCTTTATATATATCAAAGATAATAGACTTCTATCAGATATATGGTTACCAAATATTCTCCCATTGGGTAGGCTACCTTTTCACTTTCTTGACAAACTCCTTTGAGGTGCAAAAGTTTTTAATTTTGAAGAGGTCCCATTTGCCTATTATTTCTTTCACTCATTTCCTATTACAAGGTCCTGTAGATGTTTACCTACATTATCTTCCAAGGTCTTTATGGTCTTGGCTCTTATATTTAGATCTTTGATTCATCTTGAGTTAATTTTTGTATAAGGTATGAGTTGGTGTTCCTCTCTCATTCTTTTGGTTATGGATATCCAGTTCTCCAAGTACGATTTGTTGAAGAGGCCATTTGCTCCCAGTGGCTTTGTTGAATACCAGATGACTGTATGTACGAGGATCTATATCAAAATTCTCAATTCGGTTCCATTTGTCAGTATGTCTATCCTTGTGCCAATACCATGCAGTTTTGACCACTGTAACTTTGTAGTATATATTTTTAAAATATATATTTTATTTTTTAAAAGATACTTAGATTACACAAAGTTACACAAAAAATATAGGGATTCCCATATGCCTTGCTCCCCACACCTCCCACAATCTCCCTTGTAAACAACATCCTTCATTAGTGTGGCACGTTCATTGCAATTGATACCGCATCCTGGGGCATTGCCATTGAGCATGGACCATAGTTAACATTATAGTTTACGTTCTTTCCCACACAGTTCTGCAGGCTGTGGGGAGATACATAATGGCATATGTCTGTCATTACAGTGCCATTCAGGACAATTCCCAAGTCCCAAAAAAGCCCCCACATTACACCTGTCTTTCCCTCTCCTTGCCTCCAGAGCCTCCAGTGGTCGCTGCCTCCACATCAATGCTGTAATTTCTTCCATTGCTAGAATCACAACAAGTTTATTGTAGAATACCAGTAAGTCCACTCTATTCCATAGTTCATTCCCAAATCCTGAGGATTCTGGGATGGTGATGTCCACTCCACCTCTAATTGAGAGGGGACTTCGATCCCATACAGCCGATGGATAAGACTCTCTTACTTGCAGTTGTAGGCTCTCTCGTTTCCTTGGTATGGTATTTGAGAATCCTTACCTCCTTCTTAGTTGTTCTGGGTGAGTCCAATGAACTGGAGAGTAGGTGTTGCAACTCCACTGAGGCTCAGGGCCCAGCTGGCACATGGACAACCCAAAGATAGTCTCTTGGACATACACCTACCAACTCTAGCACCAAATATAGGTTCAAATAGTAGGGACAGATGAACCATAACTGAACCATAACTTAGTCCAACCTGCAGGACTCCCTTTAGTATTTCTTGAAGTGCAGGTTTCTTATTGACATACTTTCTTAGATTCTGTTTGTCTGTGAATATTTTGAACTCTCCCTCATTTTTGAATGCCAGTTTTGCTGGATAGAGAATTCTTGGCTGGAAGTTTGTTTCTTTTAGCACCTTAACTATGTCATACCACTGCCTTCTTGCCTCCATTGTTTTGGATGAGAAATAAGCACTTAATCTTATTGAGCTTCCCTTGTATTAGATGGTTCTCTTTTCTCTTGCTGCTTTCAGTATTCTCTCTTTGTCTTGAGCATTGAGCAATTTGACAAGAATATGTCTTGGAGTAGGCCTGTTGGGATTTATACTGTTTGGGGTGTACTGTGCTTCTTGGATATGTACATCCATCTCCTTCAATGGGGTTGAGAACTTTTCAGCCATTATTTCCTCCAACACTCCTGCTGTCCCCTTTCCCTTCTCTTCTCCCTCTGGGATGCCTATAATGTGTATGTTTGTGCATTTCATGTTTTTGTTCAAGTTCCTGAGTCCCTGCTGGATTTTTTCTATCTTTTTATCTATCTGTCCTATTATCTGTTTGATTTCAGATGTACTGTCTTCCACATTGCTAATTCTTTCCTCTGCCAGTTCAAATCTGCTGCTGTGTGCTTCCATTGTATTTTTGATTCCTTGGATTGTCCCATTCATCACTGTAGCAGTTCTGCAGTTTGATATAATTATGAATTCCAAAAATAGATATTGGATTATGCTTGTAAACTGGTCTGTTAATCTGGGCATGATTAAGTTATGATTAGGGTGTTGACTGGTCCACATCAACAGGGTGTTGAGCCCCACCCTTTGGTGGGTGGCATCTTGAAGATAAAAGACATGGCAAAGGACAGAATTGGAGCAGTTTTGATGTTGGAGTTTTGGTGCTGGAGCCTGGGGAGGTGAGCAGACGGAGGAGCTTGGTCGTGAGGAAGGAGAGAAGGCCCCGGGATAGAGACAAGCTATTTACCTGACAGTTCACAGCTGGCCTTGTGGAGAGAGGCAAAGCCTAGAAAGCCTCATAGTCTACAGCTGACCTTGTGGAGGAAACAGAGGCACTAAGCCCGGAGAGAAACACAGCCCTGGGAAGAGAGGAACTCAAGAAGCCTGAACCCTGGCAAATGTCGGCAGCTGCCTTGCTCCAACACATAGCAACAGACTTTGGTGAGGGAAGAAACTTATGCTTCATGGCCTGGTAACTGTAAGCTCCTACCCCAAATAAATATCCTTTATAAAACCAACCGGTTTCTGGTATTTTGCATCAGCACCCCGTTGGCTGACTAATACCATCACCATTATATCCATTATCTTTTTATGTGTGTTTACAATTTTTCAGTATGTTCTCCCTCTATTTTAAAGAGATTTCCTTAATTTTGTTATCCAGAACATCAACTCAATTTTTCGTTTTTGCTCTCATATTTTTAATTTGCAGAGCCCATGTCTGTCTTCTGTATTTTTACAAAAGATATACTGTTCTTATTTTATGGATACACTAGCTAGTCTCATATATATATATATATTAGGAGATATCGGGGATTGAACCAAGGACTTTGTACATGGGAAGCAGGCACCCAACCACTTTATCCACTCCCCATGAGAGTTGAGTTTATCGTTTGCTTGTTTGTTTTTAGGAGGTACCAGGGATTGAACCTGGGACCTCGTACATGGCAAGTGGTTGCTCAACCACTTGAGCCACATCCACTCCCCTAGTCTCATTTTTTGAAGATATAAATGATTGTGGATGTGAGTATGTGTATGTGTATCAAGTTTTCTTCTCTCTGCACTATTTAAACATTTTTTTTTAATTAGAGAAGTTGTGGGTTTACAGAACAATCATGCCCAAAATATAGGATTCCCATATACCACCCTATTATATTTTTAAAAGATTTATTTATCCCCACCCCAACCCCACCCAGTGTTTTGTGCTCGCTGTCTGCTTTCTGTGTCTGCTTGTCTTCTCTTTAGGCAGCACCGGAACTGATCCTGGGACCTTCCAGAGTTGAGAAATTCTGCTCAATCTCTTGCACCACCTCAGCTAGCTGATCTGCTGTATTGCTCATTCTCTCTCTTTTTTTTTAATTTAAAGATTTATTTATTTATTTTACTTTTATCCATTTTAACCCCCTGTTTTTGCTGTTTTGTGTCCATTCACTGGGCAATTCTCTGTGTCTGTTTCCTGCCTTCTCTTCTCATCCTTCTCCTGTCTTCACTGGGATTCGATCCTGGGAACCTCTGATGTGGGAGAAAGGCGTTCTGCCCCCTGTGCCACCTCATTTCCTGGTTTTTCGGCATTTCTCATCTTGGCTCTCCCTTGTGTCACTCTTCTGTTATGTCATCATCTTGCTGCGTGGCCCAGTGGGGCCTGGCACGCCCGCGTGCAGGGCCTGGGGACTCACCCGCTAATGGGGCCTCGGGGCTTGCCTGCTCTCAGGGCCTGATGGTGCGCTCATGCATGGGGCCTGGTGGCCTGCACACCTTCTATATTTTTTCTTTTATTTTACTGGGAGGTCCTGGGGATCAAACCCAGGTCCCTCTATATGAGAGACGGATGCCTAACCATTTGAGCCACATCCACCCCCTGTCTCTTTTTGTTGCATTATCTCACTGCACCAACTCTCTGCATGGGCCAGCACTCCGCGCAGGCCAACACTCTGTGTGGGTCAGCTTGCCATGTGAGCCAGCTTGCTTTTCACCAGAAGGTCCGGGGAATTGAACCCTGGACCTCCTATATGGTAGATGGGAGCCCATTCACTTGAGCCACATCTGCTTCCCACCACCCTATTATTAACACCTTGCATTGGTGTGGAACACTTGTTATAATTGATGGAGGCACATTTTTATAATTGTACTATTAACTATAGTCCATAGTTTAACTGAGGGTTAACTGTTTGTGTAGTTCTATGGATTATTTTATTTTATTTTCATTCTGTTATCATATATACAACCTGCTTTTTTTTTTTGATCAACTGTCTTAAATACGTTTAATGAACGAAAGGAATCTGTACACAAAAATAGGCTGTAGGGGGAGTGGATGTGTCTCAAGTGGTTGAGCACCTGCTTCCCACATGGGAGGTCCCGGATTCAGTTCCCGGTGCTTCCTAAAACAAAAACAAAACAAACAGCAAGCAAAACAAACAAACAAAAAGCTAACTCAGGGGAGCTGGTGTGGCTCAGTTGTTGAGTGCCGCCTTCCCACATATGAGGTCCCAGGTTCAATCCCGGGCTCCTGGTACCTCAAAAAAAAAAAAAAAAAAAAGAAAGAAAGAAAAGGTTGTAGGTCAAAAATGATTACAGGAGACAAAGAAGAATAAGATATAATGATTAAAAACATATATGTACTCACAACAGTGTTCTAAAATATATGAAGTGAAAATGGAGAGAATTGAGGGGAGAAAGAGATAGTTCTATAATAATAGTTGGGGACTTTAATTCACCACTTTTAAAAATTGATAGAATATCTAAACAGAAGATCAATAAGGAAGCAGAAGATTGGAATAACACTATTAACTAATTATACTGAAGAGAACACTCCACCAAACAACAGCAGAATACACAATCTTCTCAAGTGCACATGGGACATTTTTCAGGACAGGCCATACGTTAGGCCACAAGTCAAATCTTAATAAGTTAAAAAATATTAAAATCATACAAAGTGTCCTCTGAGAACACAATGGAATAAAACTGGAAATCAATACAGAAGGAAAACTGGAAAATTTACAAATATGTGGAAATTAACACACTATTGAACAACCACTAGGTCAAAGAGGAACTCAGAAGGGAAATTAGGATATATCTTGAG
Organism: Tolypeutes matacus; assembly: GCA_026826555.1. Classification (NCBI taxonomy): domain Eukaryota; kingdom Metazoa; phylum Chordata; class Mammalia; order Cingulata; family Chlamyphoridae; genus Tolypeutes; species Tolypeutes matacus. The sequence continues at coordinate 6,072,120 of JAKSZT010053881.1, forward strand.
ATGACAGAAAATGCAAATAGAAACTTATGAGATGCAGCAAATGATGTGCACAGAGGGAAATTTAAAGATCTAAATGCCTTCACCAAAAAAAGAAGATCACAAATCAATAACCTAACTTTGCATCTAAATTTTTTTTTTTTTTTTTTTTTTTTTTTACTGGGAGGTCCCGGGGATCGAACCCGGGTCCCTCCATATGGGAGACGGAAGCCCAACCAGTTGAGCCACATCTGACCCCCTGCATCTAAAGTAACTAGAACAAGAAGAACAAACCAAACACAAAATTATGAGAAGAAATAGAATAGTAGAGATTAGAACAAAGATAAGTGAAATAGAGAATAAAAATCAATAGAACAAGGACAACTGGTGGGGAGATGATGATGGACAATGGCCGTCCCAGGGAATGGAGAGAGTCTACAGCTGCAGGCAGGATAGTCCCATCCATCTTCCCCATGGGATATAAGCCCGCTCTCAATTGGAGGTGGAGTGGACATCACCATCCCAGACTCCTCAGGATTGGGGGAAGAGCTATGGACTAGAGTGGACTTACTGGTATTCTACTATAGACATATTGTGATTCAAGCAATGGAAGAAATTACAACATTGATGTGGAGCCAGCGGGCACTGGAGGCCCTGGGGACAGGGAGAGGGAAAAGCAGTTGTAATCCAGGGACTTGGGAATTGTCCTGAGTGACATTGCAACGACAGATATAGGCCATTTTATATCATCACATAACATGCAGAACTGTGTGGGAGAGAGTGTGGTCTACAATGTGAACTATGATCCATGCTTAATGGCAAAGCCCCAGGATGTGTTTATCAATTGCAATTAATGTGCCACACTAATGAAGGATGTTTATGTGGGAAGTTGTGGGAGGTATGGGAGGTGGGGTGTATGGGAATCCCTATATTTTTTGTGTAACATTTATGTAATCTAAGTATCTTTTAAAAAATAAAAAAATCAAAAAATCAATAGAACATCAACAAACCAAAAGTTAATTTTTAAAAAAGATCAATAAAATTGACAAATCTTTAGCCAGACTGACAAAGAAAATGAGAGGATACAAAATGAAAGTGGGACATTACTACCAACCTCACAGAAATATAAAGGATCATAAGAGAGTATTATAAACAATTATATGCCAACGAATGAGAAAACCTGGATGAAATGGGAAAAGTTCTAGAACCTGACACAGTAAGAAATAGAAAATCTCAACAAACCTATAACAAGTAAAGAGATTGAATCAGTAATCAAAACCTGACAACAAGATAAAGTCAAGGACTGGATGGTTTCACTGATGATTCTACCAAACATTTAAAAAAGATTTAATACTGTATTAAGATGCTCTAGGGAAACAGAAATGACAAGAGATACGTATGTGTGTATATGCATGTGTGTGTATATATATTATGTAAATATTATGAGTGTTTTTTTTTTAATAGGAATTGGCTCATTCAATATTGGGAATGACCAAATCCAAATTCTGTAGGGCAGGCTGTAAGCTGGGAACTTTAGTGAAGGTTTTTGATGAATTCCCAGGAGAAGCTAACTGGCTGAAGGAGAGATGGAAATTTTACCTTCTTACTGCTGAAATCATCACTTCTCCTTTTAAGGCCTTCAACTGATTGGATGAAAGCAATCTTCTCAGTTGATTGTAGATGTAATCAGCCATAGAGTGGATGCTGATTTAGAACATACACAGTATCTTGGAGAACATTATCCCAGCCCTGCAAGGTATTGCCACCCAATTGGTGCTGTAATTGAGTCTTCAAAAGGCCATTCTGTTGTTCTATCAATACAGCTGCTTCAGGATGATGGGGAACATGATAAGACCAGTGAATTCCATGAGCATGTGCCCAGTCCTGCACTTCATTTGATGTGAAGTGGGTTCCTTGAACAAGAAGCAATGCTGTGTGTAATACTATGATGGTGAATAAGGCATTCTATAAGTCCACAGATGGTAGTTTTGGCAGAAGCATTGTGAATAGGGAAAGCAGCCCATATCCAGAGTATGTGTCTATTCCAGTTAGAACAAAATACTGCCCCTTCGATGATGGAAGTGTTCCAATGTAATCAATCATAGATGCAATCAACTTACTGATGATTTAAATCCATGAAATGTCCTCATAATGCTTACTTGACCAAACAACTGGACACCATAACCTGGCCAAGTTGACACATGACCTTAACCACCACAAACAACACTTCTCAAACTTGTCCTCTCTTGCCAGGCTGAGTGAGAATCGGGATGGCTGAAGAGTCAGTTTGCGGGTCCATCATGGTACTGTCCTGTTCCTTGTACGAGCCTCAAAAAATGGTGACAATCACACAGGGGCTGACATGTTTCTACTGCATGATCCAGGCCCTGGCCAGAGGTGGCCAGCCTGTTGTTTTTTTATGGTTTCTATTATTCACATTAGAGGCATTCTGCAGATGTCCCAGTCAGGTGATAAAAGCTGTACAAACATTAATTTAAATATTTACAAAAACCATAATAGAAATTGTACAGCTCAGAGTAATTATGTATCTATTCATCTGTTTACCTATATATCTATACACACACACTTTTGGTTGTATTGATAGCACCATAATTCTTTTTTTTTTTACCGGGAGGTCCCGGGGATCGAACCCGGGTCCCTCCATATAGGAGACGGACGCCCAACCAGTTGAGCCACATCCGACCCCTGCACCATAATTCTTAACATTGGTTCTCTGAGCTGATCAGAAATTCATTGCAGTCTTTGAACAATTTTTTTAAGATGGAAAAATGAATTATGACTTTACAAATCAGTTTGGTAGGAAAAATTCATTGAAAACACGAGGTCCATTTGTAAAATAGTAATGAAAGTGTCTTTGGTGAAAAATTTGGCAAGTACTTTTCTCTTCAAGACATGGAGGATATGTGTGACTTCTAGCTAATAATGTTAGAAAATGTTGCTACAAAATGAGAATCACTGCTTTAGAACCTGGTACGAATTGTTTTTTTTTTCAGGAAGGCATCATGTTTCCTTTCTCAATATGACTGCTCCCGGAATTCCTGGTTCATATCCATGAAGGAGTGGAGCTCTTAAGAACTTCAGAGATTTCTCTATTACAGGCAGTATTAGTTAGCCAAAGTGGTGCTGATGCAAAGTACCAGAAATCCTTTGGTTTTTATAAAGCAGTATTTATTTGAGGTAGAAGCTTACAGTTACAAGGCCCTAAAGAGTCCAACTCAAAGTACCATAAGAGGTACGTCCTCACCCAAAGTCTGTTGCCACGTCTTGCCACAAGATGACAGGCGACATCTGTGAGGGTTCAGCCTTCCTCTTTCCTCTTAAGGCTCAGTGGGTCCAGCTTCTTCCGATCTCAGCTGTAGGCTGGCATAGGGCTTGTCTCTCTTCCTGGGGCTCATTTCTTTCCGGGCTCAGCTGCTCTGTTGTCTTCACAAGGTCAACTTTGAACTATCAGGCTCATCTCTCTCCCCCACGCTCTAGAATCAAAACTCAGTTCTCTCCTCTGCCATGTCATTTTCTGTGTTCTCCTCTGTATCTACTGTCTTCTCTCTGAGTGAGTGTCCATATATATAGCCCTAATGACATGGTTGAATCAAAGCCCTAATCTTAACATTATTTAATCAAAGGCATCTTAGCTGAATCTAATGCAATCAAAGGGTATTATGCCCAGAGGAACAGACCAGTTTTTCAAACATAATCTCTTTTTTTGGAACTCATAAATAATACCAAACTGCTACACAGGCCTAGTTTCAACCCCTCCTAGAGAGTTTCTATGGGCATTGTCTCTTTTGCTCTCTCAATTTGCCGTAGTTTGTATTGTCCTTTGGTACGACTGCTGTTCTAAAGTTAGTGCTACATTCTTTTTTTTTAAAGATTTTATTCATCCACTCATTTATCACACCCCCCCCCGCCCCCCGCCCCCCGCCCCCCGCTGCCCGTGCTCGCTGGGTCAGCCAACCACCCCGAGCGGGTGGGCCCGCCCCCACCAGGAGGCCCCGGGAACCAAACCCGGGGCCTCCCATATGGTAAACGGGAGCCCCACTGATTGAGCCACAGCCGCCTCCCAGTGCTACATTCTTTATACCAGGTAGATCACTAGAGCAGTGGCAGTTACCATAAGTTAACACCAAGTTTCCTAGGTCTAAAGAAAAGATGGGGAAGCGGCTGTGGCTCAATCAGTAGGGCTCCCGTTTACCAAATGGGAGGCCCCGGGTTCGGTTCCCGGGGCCTCCTGGTGAGGGCGGGCCCGCACGGCGTGGTTGCCTGACCCAGTGAGCACAAGCAGCAAGGGGGGGATAAATGAATAAATAAATAAATTAAAAAAAAAAAAAAAAAAAAAAAGAAAAGATGAATGATGAAATCTTTTGTGAGGAGGAAGAGGGTGGAGAGTCTATTCTAAATGATACAACAATATAAATTACTACCAAATTCCTGCAATACTCAATATGATGTTAAATGATCAAATAGTAAACTGTCAGATAGAAGCATCAGAAATGGCTTTAGGATGATAAACAGTTTATATAAGGAGTTCATCTATTTATTAAAAAATATTTATTGTGTCTAGTGCTTTCAAGATTTTTCTGACACAGTGATGAATGCCCTTAGACAATGTTTCTGCCCTCATGAAGCTTATATTCTACTGGAGGAAACAGGAAGTAAATATGAACAAACAAACTCAGATAACAAGATGTAGTGATAAAATATTGTCAAGAAAGATTAAAACATTGGCCACTAGATGGCGCTCATTGTTTTTCTTTGTTTCTTTCACTTATTCCTCTTAGAGATGTTGGGTGCATGATTTAATATTAAAGATATATTTTGGATTAACATGACAGACTCTCTCTTTTCCTGTCCCTCTCTCCCAATTTGGATTTCTAATTTTCTTTTAATTGACTGATAGGGGGAAAATATGGTCAAGATAAACTAAAGAAATATCTTAGGGTAGGGAAAAAAACGAGACAAATTCCTTTCTAAACCATAGAAATCCTCCCCTCTCAAGTTTCTGAGTTTATTTGTTTAATGTCTGTATTTGCTACAAGGTAGCTAGCTCTTTAAAAGAGGACTCTTTTCCAGTCCTTAGCACAGGACCTGGTAGGTACTCAACAAATGTCTTTGGAGCAGATATTCCTCTAGCCTAAGCAATTGCAGTTTTCAATGTAGTAACTACTTAGGGGGGATTGCTATGGAGTTAAGTTGGAAAAAATCTTAATAAAAAGTAATGAGTTTGCTTGTCTTTTCTTCCTGCCTTTCTCTTTGGCAAGGATCTTCCTGTGGGTGGGAAGGGTGGAATTTGTGTGTGTGGGCATGATAGGGATTGGGTTTGGAATTCTGAGTCTGGGCCATATTTTTTCCCCTTTCCACTTGGAGAAATGCCTAACACCCAACACTGGATATGTATTTGGTGTCCCCTAGACTTTAACCAATGTGAAGCACATGATTTTGTCGGGGCTAACTCTAGAATGAGAGTCTTGCACTTTCTTCTCTCATCAACAGTGAGAAGAAGGAATATCCTAAGGACTACTAAGGAAATAGAATCTAAGGAGGTTCACGGATCATTAACTATCCTTACAATCTCTTGGTCTCAGAATGGTTTGCAGCACAGAGATCTTGTGCATGTTTTGTCATATTTGTACCAAAGTGTTTAATTTTTTTGTAGCTATTGTAAATGGTATTGATTTTAAAATTTTGGTTCCCAGTTGTTCATTGCTTGTATATAGCAATACTGTTGAAAATTGATTTTTTTGTATATGACCTTGTAACTTATGGCCTTGATAAACTCACTCATTTGTTCTAAGAAGTTTTTTGTAGATTCCCTACAATATTCTACATTGACAATCATGTTGCCTATGAATGGGGAATGTTTTACTTTTTTCCTTTCTGGTCTATATTTCTTTTTCTTTTCTTTCCATATTTTACTAAGGCTTCCAGTACAATGTTGAATAAGAGTAGCGAGAGTGGTCATCTTTGCCTCATTCCTGATCTAAAGGGAAAAACATTCAGTCTTTCATCATTAAGTATGATGTTAGCTTTAGGTCTTTTGTAGATGCCTTTTATTAGTTTGAATAAGTTCACTACTATCCCTAGTTTGGTCAGAGTCTTTTTTTTTTTTTTTTTTAAGTCATGAATGGGTGTTATATTTGTCAAAAGCTTTTTCTATATCTATTTATATAATTATGTGGTTTTTCTTATTTAGACTTTTCATATGGACCAATTACATTGTTTCAGTTTTGGATGTTGAACCAGCTTTCATACTTGGAAAAAACCCCACTTGATTAAGATGCATTATTATTTTTATATATTGCTGGATTTGATTTCTAATATTTTGTTTAAGATTTTTTACATCTGTGTTAGGAAGGATAATGGTCTGTGGTTTTCTTTTTAATATCTTCATCTGATTTGGGTATAAAGATAATGCTGGCCTTGTAGACTGAACTGTCTCCTATTCTATTTTTTGAAGAGATTGTGTAGATTTGTTGTTATTGCTTCTATAAGTGCTTGGTACCTTCTGGACATGGAGAATTGTTTTTCAAAATATTTTTTACTACAAATTAAACTTCTTTAAAAATTGTGGGACAATTCAGGCTATTTTATCTCAAATGAGTTTTGATAATTTGTGCCTTTTGAGAAATTGGTTAACTTCAACTAAATTATTGAAATAATGCATGTAGAGTTGTCATAGTGTTGATTTTTAGTTTATTTAATTGACCTATCAAAGATTAAAATTATTCTTTAAATCCTTATATGTATGTTTTTTTTCACAGTAATTTTTTTAGCTGATTCTTAACCAGGACATATGTTAGACAGATCTCACTGAGAGATTTCTGTTTTGTCAGGATCTCAGTGTTTGATGTGTTTCTTCCGTGTAGATCATGTGAGATATTTCTTTTCACTAAACTCATAGAAGGAAAAATAACAACCTGTCTCTTAAACAAGAGAAGAAACACTTTCCTAGACTGGAAAGACTTTTGACACAGGAACACCATAGGGGGTTACAAATGTGAACCTTAATCTATGGTAGCTTCAGCAGATTGTGAGTGTATAACCTTGCATTGCCCTTTTCTTGTCATTGTAGTACAGTGACAGACCTGCAGAGTACATCTCAGACTTGCTATGTCAGGAAGAGAGGGGAAGGGGAGGGGCCAGGGAATCTTTATATTTGATAAGTTGACTTTGATATCTAGTAGGATTGAGGACTACTGGTAAAAGCAACATGCCTTCCTAGGGAGAGAAAGCTTTATTTTATTCCTGGAGATACATAGAAAAAACACTTAATCACGAGTCAGATGATTTGGAATCTGGTCCAGACCAAGGTAGGGAGAGAGTAACTTAGTTTTGCTTAGTGTCAGTTTTCTTATTTTTAAATGATTAATAAAGAAATCACTATTTGTTTTTGTTTTTTTTAAACAAATCCACTTTATTGATACATATTAATAAAGCATACAGTTCATTCAAAGTGTACAATCGATGATATTTGGCATAATCACAAAGTTGTGCATGCATCTTTTCAATCATTATTAGAGCGTTTTCATTATTTCAATAATAATATTAATAAACAAAAAACAGACAAACAAGCAAACAAGAAAATTCCTCACCTATCAATGTCTCTCTGTTTTCCCTGCTGTACATAGCTGCTGTTTCTGGCTTTTTTAAGATTTATTTATTTATTTATCCCCCCCCCCCAGTTGTTTGTGCTTGCTGCCCGTTCTCTGTGTGTCTTCTTTTTAGGAGGCACCGGGAACCAAATCTGGGACCTCTCATGTGGGAAGGAGGCGCCCAATTGCTTGAGCCACCTCTGCTCCCTGCTTGTTGTGTCTCTCATTGTGTTTCCTCATTGCATCACCTTGTTGAATCAGCTCCCTGTGCCAGCCTACTGTCTTGCTTGTCTTCTTTATGAGGCACTGGGAACCGAACCCAGGACCTCTCATGTGGTAGGCAGGTGCCCAACTGCTTGGGCCACATCTGCTTCTCGCACTATTTGGTTTTGAAGGCAGAGTTATTCTTTTCTACCATGAATTTTCTTTGACTATTAAAAATGTATTTTCTTTATTCCTTTATAGCAATGCAGCTTGGAAAAGAAAATATAAATCATACCTATGTAAACCCTCCTTCTAATAAGCTGTGACTTCCCCTGGACACCTATAAAGTTCTAGTTCAAGTGAAGAAATGCTGCTTAGCAGTGCCATGCTCAGCTGTGTTTGGAGGCATTCTCCATCTAATGAGGGGTATGGGGTTCAATGTAATGAAAGGTGCCAAAGCAATCAGAAAAAGTAAGGGTAGGCATGCAGATTTAATGGCATTAGCTGCTTCTCTGCTCTTCTCCTATTATATAATATTTTGAGACACTGCATAATTTTTTCAATAAAGAATTCTTGGCCTGCAGTTTTTCTTTCTTTTTTTTTTTTTTTTACCGGGAGGTACTGGGGATCGAACCCCGGTCTCTCCATATGGTAGACGGACGCCAAACCTTTTTAGCCACATCCGTTTCCCTGCAGTTTTTCTCTTTCAGTACCATAATTATATCATACCACTGCCTTTTTGCCTTCATGGTTTCTGAAGAAAATCCACACTAAATCTTATTGGGCATTCCTTGTATGTGAAGTTTCGCTTTTCCTTTGCTGCTTTCAGAGTTTTCTCTTTATCTTTGGCATTTGAAATACTGAATATTATGTATTTTAGGGTAGGTCTACTTGGATTTTTTCTAATTGGAGTATGCTGTCCTTACTAGACATGTATATTCATGTCTTTCATGAGAGTTGGGAAATTTTCTGCCATTATTTTCTCAAATATTCTTTCTGCCCCTTTTCCCTTCTCTTCTTCTTCTGGAAATCCCATAACATGTATGTTGGTGCGCTTCACTCAACTCCCTGAGCCCCTGCTTAATTTTTTCCATTCTTTTCTCTCTCTGTTCTTCTCTCTTTTCAATTTCAGTTGTTCTTTCTCTACATCACTTATTCTTCCTTCCATGATTTCAAACCTGCTGTTGTGTGTCTCTACTGTATTTTTTTTTTTAAGTATTTATTTATTTATTTATTTATTTTATTTTATTTTTTCCAGTTTTTAAAATCAATTTTATTGATACATATTAATAAAGGATACAGTTCCTCCAAGGTGTACAATCAATGGTATTTGCTATAATCACATAGTTGTGCTCTACTGTATTTTTAATCTCACTTATTGAGTCTTTCATTCCTATAAGCTGTTATTTTTCTATCCAAGATTTCAAATTTTTCTTTGTGCTCACCCAGTGTCTTCTTTTTTTTTTAATTAAAAAATTTTTCTTACTTATTTTTTTATTGAAGTATATCATTCATACATAAACATACACAAACAATAAGTGCATAGTAATAGTTGTGAACTTACAAAACAAACATACGTAATGTCATACAGGATTCTCATACCTCACCCTACCATCAACACCTTGCATTGTTGTGAAATATTTTTAACTAATGAATAAAGAGCATCCTCAAAATATTACTACTAACCAAAGTATTTTTCCCCCAACCTACCCTATTATTATTATTTTTATATCATTTTTACATGAACATACATAAACAATAAGTATATTGTAAAAGTTGTGAACTTATAAAGCAAATATGCATTACATCATACATGGGTCCCACACATCAACCCACCACCAACACCTTGCATTGTTGTGAGGCATTTGTTAAAAATTATGAAAGAATATTGTCAAAAATCTTACTACTAACTATAGTCCTTATCTTGCCTTTGGTGTATTTTCCCCCAACACACCCTATTATTATTTGTTAAATATATATTTTATGACAGAAGTTGTAAACTTACAAAACAATCATGCACCTGTGCAGAATTCCCAAACAACACCCCTCTATCAACACACCACACCATGGTGGAACATTTGTGACAGATTATGAGATAATATCATCAGATTATTACTGGTCCACAGTGTACATTTGGCACATTTTTTCCATACTCCCCCATTGTCAACACAGTACATCTTGGCATAGATGTATGAATATTACATTATCACTGTTAACCACGGTCCACAGGTCAATCCAGTTGTATTTTTCCCATGCTTCTCCACATTCCCACCACCCTGCAATAATGACGTACATCTCCTCCAGCTCACAAAGGACACTCTTGCATCTGTACCATCAACCACAATTTTCATCCACCTCTGGGTTTACTGTGCTATTCAGTCCCTAGATTATTCTCAAGCTTTCTGTTAATTGGTATTTACATACTTAGACTACCATTTTCAGCCATATTCCCATTTATAAATCAGCTGTTACTCTCACTATAATGTGTTACCATCAACTCTGTACATTTCCACACTTTTACAGTAAAGTTAATTAAAACTTCTACATACATTAAATATCAGTAGTCCATCTCAGTCCTCCTCTTATCTTCTTTAAGAATCCACCACCTTTGCAAATAGTCTCGCTGTCCTGATTTTGTGATTATCAGGGTAGGCTAAATATTCACTATATTAGAAACCATGCATGTGTCCCCAAGACCTAGTTTTTCTCCGTAGGTCTGGTTTTCAGAATGCTGGTGATAAACCAAGACTGATTTATTATATGACCATCCTGTATGGGAAATGACTGTAACTCTAGGTATCTTTGGTTGACCTGGGGAGATATAGCAGGGGGGTGAGTGTGGCTCAAATGGTTGAGCATCGTCTCCCATGTGGAGGGACCTGGGTTTGATCCCCAAGACCTCCTGGTAAAAATAAAAAAAGAAAAAATATATATAGAAAGTGTGCAAGCTGCCAGGCCCCACCGAGCCAAACTGCAAGATGATGACATAATGGAAGAGGGACATGGGGAAAAACCAAGATGAGACACACCAAAAAACCAGGAGCTAAGGTGGCACAGGCAGTGGGATGCCTCTCTCCCACATCAGAGTTTCCGAGGATTGAATCCCGGTGAAAACAGGAGGAGAAGGATGAGATGAGAGGGCAGGAAATGGACACAGAGAATTGCCTAGCGAATGGACACAAAAACAGCAAAAATGGGGCAGGGGTGAAATGGATAAAAGTAAATAAATAAAAAAGAACAGGGAAGGTTGGGGGAAAATACAGCATATGTAAGGTATGGACTACAGTTAGTACTATAGTTATATTTTGACAATAATTCATATTTCCTCACAACTTTCACTATATACTTATTGTTTATGTATGTTCATGTATGAATGATATACTTCAATAAAATTAATTTTAAAAAAAGAAAAGAATTCACCACCTATCACGAGGTCTTGAAGATATTTTCTTACATTTTCTTCTAGAAGCTTTATGGTTCTTGCTTTTATATTTAGGTTTTTGATCCATTTTGAGTTAATTTTTTTATAAAGTATGAGATAGGGGTCCTCTTTCCTTGTTTTCGCTATGGATATCCAGTTCTCTCAGCACCATTTGTTAAATGGACTGTTCTACCCAAGCTGGGTGAGTTTGACAGGCTAGTCAAAACTCATTGACCATATATGTGAGGATCTGTTTCTGAACCATCAATTTGGTTCTATTGGTCTATGTGTCTGTCTTTATGCTAGTACCATGCTGCTTTTACCACTGTAGCTAGGTAATATGATTTAATGTCCGGAAATGAGAGTCCTCCAACTTTGCTTTTCCTTTTTAAGATGTTTCTGGCTTTTCAGGACCCCTTGCCCTTCCAAATAAATTTGATAATTGTGTTTTCTATTTATTTAAAAAATGCTGCTGGAATTTTTATTGGGATTGTATTGAATCTACATATCAATTTGAGTAGAATTGACATCTTAATGATATTTAGTCTTCCAATCCATGAGCATGGAATGTTCTTCCAATTATTTAGGTCTTTTTAATTTTCTTTTAATAATGAGTTGTAGTTTTCTGAATACAAATGCTTTACATCGTTGATTGAGTTTATTCCTGAATATTTGGGTTTTATTGGTCATATTTTATTTTCACCACTCTTTTGATACTTTTACTTACTTTTATTGACATAATCTTCATTTGTAGACTCTCTTCCAGGCTTCTCTCTCCTGTCTTTTCTTTTCAGGCTGTAGCACAGCCTTTAGTATTTCTTGTAAAGTTGGTCTCTTGGTTACAAACTCTCTCAGTTTCTGTTTATCTGTGAATATTCTAAACTCACCCTCATTTTTAAAAGACAATCTTGCCAGATATAAGATTCTTAACTGGGAGTTTTTCTCTTGCAGTATCTTAAATATACCATACCACTGCCTTCTTCCCTCCATGGTTTCTGATAAGAAATTGGCACATAATCTTATTGGGTATCCCTTGTATGTTATGCATTGCTTTTCTTTTGCTGCTCTCAGAATTCTCTCTTTGTCTTTGGCATTTGACATTCTGATTAGTATGTGTCTTGGAGTTGGTCTATTTGGATTTATTCGGATGGTCCTTGGACATGGATATTTATGTCCTTCAATAGGGTTGGGAAATTTTCTACTATCATTTCTTCAAATATTTCTTCTGCCTCTTTTCCCTTCTCTTCTCCTTCTTGGACACTCATGACATGTATGTTTGTATATCTCTTGCAGTCGTTTAGTTCCCTGAGAACTTGTTCAATTTTTTTATTCTTTTCTTCATCTGTTCTTTTCTATGTTCTCTTTCAGAGGCCATTTCTTCAAGCTTACCAATCCTTTCTTCTGCCTTCTCAAATCTGCTATTATATGATTCCAGTGTATTTTTAATTTCATTTATTGCTCATTTCATTCCCATAAGATCTGCTATTTTTCTATGTATGCTTTCAAATTCTTCTTTGTGCTCATCCAATGTCTTCTTAATATCCTTAATCTCTTTAGCCATCTCATTGAATTTATTAAGGAGATTTGTTTGAACATGTATAATTAGTTGTCTCAACTCCTTTATGTCATCTGGAGGCTTATCTTGTTCCTTTAATTGGGCCATATCTTCCTATTTCTTGATGTGGATTGTAATTTTTTATTGGTGTCTTGGCATCAGGCTTACTAGATGCATTTATTCTGGGTGCAGTTTCTCTCTTTAGCGCTTTCTTGTCCTTTCTCCCTTGCTGGTTGTGTAGTAGGAGGCTAGGATGTAGTTGGTGCTATAAGCTGTGGAGGCTCAAACTGCCCTTCATTGCCTCAGGGACCAATGAAGCGTCTCCCAACTTTCTCCTTTTCCAGGGGTCCAGACAGAGCCACAGCTGTGTGTAATAATCCAAGTCGTGCAGGCCTAGACTGTAATTGTCCAGAGAGACTGATGAAGCTTCACACACCCCTTTCTCCCCTGCCTGGAGTGGGGATGGAGCTGCAAGTGTGAGCAGCAATCCATGCCATATGGGTCCAAAATGACCGCAGTTGCCCCAGCAGACTTCCAACTATTCAGTCGTGCCAGCTGAATGTACCTGAAGAGGCTGGTGCAGGGTCTGCCAGCTTCCTCCCTGCTAGAGGTGGGGCTGAAGCATAGGCTTGGGCTGCAGGCCAATCTGGGTGAAAGAAGCTGGTCCCTACAGTCATGGTGATTTTCAGTCAGCCAGGTTTCCTCTCGTGCCAGGGGCGGAGTTAAAATGACTGTTACTGGCCTCTTTCTGATTTGGACAGGTTCAAACTTTAGCTGTTCTTAGGGTTATACTTTTGCCTGCCAAATTTACTAATCAGTAGCTGAAATTGGTGGCCAACTGTCTCTTCCTCCCCCGTTTTTGGGAAATAGAGCTTCCAACTCTAGCCACAAAATAACTCCTAAGGCGACTTGCGCCACCAGAGTAGGATGATCACTGGCCTCCAAGGCATGGTCTGTGTTTTCCTGGAGAGCCTGGTGCAGGTTCCCAAAGCTTCCTCCTTGCCAGAGGTGGGTCTTGGGCTTAGGCTAGAGCTACAATCCTATCTGGATGGAAAGAAGCCAGTGACTACCAGCACTGTGATTTTCAGTCCACTCAGCTTCCCTCATGCCAGGGGCAGAGTTAAAATGGCAGCTACCAGCCTTTTTCTGACTTGGACAGTTTCAAGCTTTAGTTGTTCTTAGGACTATACTTTAGCCCGCCGAATTTACTAATGAGTAGCTGAAGCTGATGCTCAACCATCTCTTCTTCCCCCATTTTTGGGAAGTGGAGCTTTCAATTCCGGCTGTGGAACAGCTCCCGAGCGGGCTTGTGCCTCCAGTGGAGGATGGGCACCGGCCTCCGGTGCGTGGAGTGGTCTACTTACTAATCCTCTCAGCATATGGGCAGTCTCCTTCTTCCATTCTTTCAAGGATGTTGCAGGATGCTCTTCTGGTCTCCTGGAGCCCCCAAACAGGTGCTTTAGATAGCTCTGGGTGATTACTTACTGCCCCATAGCACGAGCTGACTCTAGGAGCTCCTTACTCTGCCACCATCTTGCTGGTTGTCAATCTCAGTGTCTTCTTAATGTCTTTTACTTTTTCAGCCATGCTGTCTTTCAACTCCATGATTTGATTTAGGAGATGTCTATGAAACTCACTGATTAGCTGTTTCAAGTCCTCTGTCTCTCTTGGAGCTTTGATTTGTTCCTTTGCTTGGGTCATATCTTTCTTTTTCTTTGTATGACTTGTAATTTTTTGCTGATGTTTAGGCATCTGATTCTGATGCTGAGTTTACTCTAATGTTCAGTTTCTCTCTCATGTCTAGGGATTTACTCTTAAGTAGCTGTGTGCTACCACTGTTCTTTGACCTTTGGTTCAACTTGTTCTAGATATTTAGGATTGTCCCTGTTTAACTGCTCAAACCAGGGCTAAGTACCCAGTAAAAGGGTATTGGCCAGTGTCCAAGGGCCTTGGAGAGGGGTGCAGTAAAGGCACCTGCTTGCCTCTTTTATTTTTTTTCTTTTAGTGCATTTTCCTGGACTGGCCAGCAGATGGCACTCTTTGGGAGCCCTCTCAGCTCAGACCCCAGGTGCTAAGGGGGAATGCATTCAGTGTAACTCCTGGCAGGTGGTACAGAAGCAATGTCCTCAGGGCTGACCAAGCCTCACTCACAAACTTTCTCAGAAGCTGTTTTCCTCCCTAGGCCAGCCACACCCTCCTTCCCTTTGCCTCTTCAGCAACCAGCCCAGGGCAGGAAGGAGGGTGTTTGAGGAGGAAAATTATCTTTAGCTTCTTGCTAGCTTTCAGTGCAAAACATGTCATGGCCCCACCCTGCATGGAAATGTGTGACCTCTCCAGTGCAGCAGAACAAGTTTGCTGGCCGAAATCTGAATTTGCTGTAGGCTGTGTCCCTCTGTCTCCCCTTTCTTGGGGAAGAGGACTTCTGAATCCCCTCTGTCTGCAGCAACTGCAGTCAGCAGACTGCTGTTTGCTCTGAAGGTGGGGTGGTGGTGGTGGGGGGGGAGGATGGGCACCCGCTGCTGCTTTTGTATCTTGCTCTACTCATGGGATTTTTTCAGCCAGCTGAGACTTGTTTCCTTCACCCCTCTCTCTTCTGGGTGGTGTCTTACCTTCCGCTGGTGTCCTGAGCCCCAGAGCAGCCCTCTAGACAGTCTCCACCTGTCATCTAGCTATTTTTTCTGGGAGAGAAGTGATCCGTCTGACTCTTCCCGGAAGTCTAGGTGGGACCTTTTCATTAAATTACTTCATTTAAGGACATTTGATTAGATTACTTCAGTAAGGTGTGACCCAGGGTGGGTCTTATTGGAGTCTTTTATAAATTGGATGGATATGGAGAGACAACGAGAGAAAAGACCTAGGAGCTCAGAAAGGAACCCACAGAAGCTGAGAGAGAAAGTCACAAAAGCAAGAACCTGAAATCAATGGAACACAGGAAAGAGAAAGCAGACAGAAAGCCAGGAGCTGAAAGAAATGAGGCTGGTAGGCAGAGACCAGCAGATGGGCATTGCCTGATGATGCTGTGATTTGCACATTTTTTTCAGCCTTGGAACTGTAAGCTTATAAATTAATAAATCCCCATTGTAAGAGCCAACCCATTTCTGGTATGTTGCCTTGGCAGCCTTTACCTAACTAAAACAGGCCTTTTATAGAAAAGTTAGCTGACCACTGCTATAAAAAGTAATACCTTATGTATTGGTGAGAAATTGAAAAAAAAATTAGACAGAAAAATACTAGTGAAACATATTTCCAGTCCCCAAATAATTCTTAATTGCTTTACAAATTGTAAACAACTTCTCTAGGAGTTTTGACAATTGGGATAAAGACTACATATACTAAGTAATAATGAAAGCATTATTTTATTGGTCAAAAATGTCAAAAACAATCCATATTCTATTTAGGGAAAATCAGCAGCTTTCAAATATGACTCTTAAGAATTGGGAAAAATACAAGCCCAAGCTTTAGGATTATAAGAAAATAATGAAATTAGTTCAGTTTTTTAAAACACATTATCCATCACCACTTACAGTCCATCTTTGCAGATTATAAATTGCTATGAATAAGCAAAACATAATTGTTATCACATTACTCTGTTTAGTCCAGTGTCAATTGTCTAAAGTTCTAAAATGCCCCATTAAAGTTTTAATCTGGGCAAACTGAGCAAGAAGGGAAAATTTTTTTCTTTAGCCCATTTGTCTGTGACCCAACTCCTATCCATGTTAATGGTTTCTTCCATCTTCCTATGGAGATTATTTGTAGATTTCAGATCTATATACAAAGATATCTGCATGGAGTCCATTAGTGAGGTTAGTCCATTGCTAGTGACCAGGAATCACATTAGTGCTCAAAGACTATACTTTGGCTTCATTAAGAAGCTAGGATGGTTGTCCCTGCCATTGGGACCCTTTGTACATTTGACCAAACTGATTCCCAACTGTTTCCCAAGACATTCACCCAAGACTTTCTTCAATAGCCATTTGTCTACTGCAATTGTTTGGAAGAATAAACTTCTCCATGGTATAGAAGTTAAATACATCCTTGTTACGCCTCATGCCACCTCTTACATTAGTGTAGAGGTTAAATGCATCCTTGTTATACAATTTACAATCTCTTTAGGGATATGAACATGATTTCATATTTCAAATTTTTGTTACTATGAAAATGCAAGGCCTAATTATTATCAATTTTGTTCCAAATTCTAAATTTCTTGAATTACGCCTTGAATAAATGTGACAGGAAAGTTCTGTTCTTTAGATTTCTAGCATATGGCACATCTCGTCCTTGGTGGTTTCATCTTCTTCTCGAGATTCTGTATCTCATTATGAAGTCGTCTGCTCTCATCTTGGAATCCTTCCTTGAGTAGCTGGGCCTGTTGCTAAAGAGGGATGAGTGGAGAATGAATAAAGTGTGGCATTAAATAAGATCTCTAACTTCTACCTAGTTTCCACATTCACTGACTTTTCAGTATTTAATTTCTTCTTGAATTTTCTTTACCCTAAACTTTCATTATACTTTCTCTTAGGTATCTTAGCTCAGTAATTACTTTTCCTGGGCCTCCTTTAGCTACAGAAAGATTTTTCAGGTCATAGCTTATGAGATGCTGATCAACCTAAAATACCAGTCTTGATCTTTCCCGCCTATCAATAGTACATAACCTTTGTGGGCAATTTTAATTATATGTTTGGCTTCAGATCTTGTCATTGCAATATCAACTATTTTATGCACCCACATACACACACATATATTCTTTTTTTTTTTTAAGATTTTTATTTATTTATTCATTTATCCCCCCCTTGCTGCTTGTGCTCGCTGGGTCAGCTAACCACACTGCACGGGTGGGCTTGCCTTCACCAGGAGGCCCCGGGAACCGAACCCGGGGCCTCCCATATGGTAAACGGGAGCCCTACTGATTGAGCCACAGCCACTTCCCACATATATTCTTAAGTATACAAACATACACACTGAAATAAATAAAGAATTCTCAAACTCTGGTGGGGTGTCTGAATCTTAGATCTGAGAATTTACTCTAACCCTCCACACCTTGGCAGGGTAGCAAAATATAGATAAAGAAATTGGAATCCAAGACTGACCAAACTAAATTTATGCACAAAACTTCAGACTCAACCCAAACTTGGAGCAGGGCATAGTACGCAGGTTGGAGTGGAAGACTGTCATGCAGTGTGATCAAAGGGGTTGGAAGGTTAAAGAATCCTTATGCTCATAAAGGTACTATTAGAGCTAAAATAATACCAGGAATGGCAGGAAAAAAAAAAAATCACTGCAGACACTACTAAGTGATGAAAACAGATCAGATATCTTACCAAGCCATGTGACCTCGTGAAAGTTATTTAACATTTTCTGAATCTCTGTTTTTCTCATAAGAAATAGTGATATATCAATTCTTGCTTCATATGGTATTAGGCAAGAGAATACAGGTAAAACATTTTTACAATGCTTAGCAGATATTATGTGCCATTTATTGTGGTTAACACTAGTAAAGGACTGAATGTGACATAGCTGTAAATAAAAGACTTTTAATACCAAACATGGGCAGGAACCAGGTCAGTCAGGAATTAAAAAGTATAAAAGGTGGAGCAAGGTTGTTCTCCTAGGCTTCTAGTTCTTGCTGCCACACTAAGTCTCTGCTCAGGGAGAGTGGAGAGAAAAGAGAAAAACAGAAACATCATGATGCAATTTAAATACCTGAAGTTTAAGAGCTAGAGTCCTCTCTTGCTCTTGCAGCAACTGGGCTCTGTCCCTCTCCATCTTCTCTGTCAATTGTTTCACATGTTCCTGATAACTCCTTTCTTTCTGTTCCAACATCTGCTGATTCTTCTTTTGCATTTCCTCCAACATTTTTGCTGCAGTCTGTGCAGATTCAGCTTTCACACGTTCCACTGAGGAAAAGAAAAAAGAAAAATTCATGTAGGATTTGCAGTGTTACTTCCTTTTTCCTTGTACACTTATTTGATATTGTTTTCACGTCATAAAGAAAATTCTTTGGGACCATTTTTCCTTTGGGGTAACCATAATGCCATTGACATATTCAGAAATGACTTCAGGAGCTAAGATGAATCTTTGCTGCTCTTTCTCTAGTTTAATGACCCAAGTTTACCCAGCCAAATTATTTAAAACTTGAAGAGGTTTTGAGACTCTATTCTCTTGAATTATTCCTCACCTTCAATCTCCTTTTCCTTTTCTGTGAGAGTCTGGTCTGTCTGTAGAATTGCATCAGTCACAGACTCCTTGGACTTCAGGTATTTCTGCAGAATCTCTTCAGCCTTAGGACCCAAAGAACATGGGGTTAGCAGTAGGAAATAGCTGTGAACATTTGCTCCTGTTTTGTCTGCCTGCCATCTTTCCCTCTAGGCATGCCTCCTTGGCCCTGGTGGGACTGGTGGTCAAGGCTTGCTGTCACAGGGTTGGGAATATGCGCCACGCTGACCAATCAAAGCACCCCAGTAAGCAGAGGGCTTTATAGGAGGCTGATGTAGCTCCTGAGAAAAAGAGAGTCTCTGTCCTTTATAGACTGAGGGCCCTAAGTTTGCAGCTGTTGGTGCTGTGGTCCCATATAGGTGAACTTGCTGAAGAATGAAACCATCATGGACAAAGCAGACCAGATTGATGATGACAGAAGGAGGAGAGAGGAAGGAAGTGGAAAGCAATGGACAGACAGATGATGACGTTATTTAATCTCTTGGATCCAGCTGTCCGTAAAGCCAGTCTGAAGCCTAAACTGATGAATTGCCATTTTTGCTTAAGTGAGCATCATTGGGTTTTTGTCCATTGCAACATAAAAGATACAACTGTACTAGTGGATTAGAATAATAACCTGGTGATTTATTGATAATTCAATTTATAATTCAAATATAAGTTGTGTGCACTCTTTGATGAGTACCTAGAACATATGTGGTATACCAGCCCCTGTACATGTTTATTGAATGAAAGAGTGAAAGCTGTGCAGACAATAAGCCACATCTGTGTATAATTATACTTTGTCATGATGATGTTTCAAAGAGTCAACTCAGCAAACCTCCAGAATCAACAGATAGATCTTGGTTACCTGTATCCCCTTCCCGGGTTCCTTAAAGTACTTTTTCTTCAGCTTTTCTATATTCTGAACAAAGAGACGATATCCCCCTGGTTTTGAATAAATCCCCTCCTTCACTTCTTCTTCTAGAGGGCCAAAAATATCCTGAAGTAAAACTGAGCAACGATCTGATGATGCTTTCATGTTCTGTTTACAAAAGTCATCTCGCCTTTTTTCTAGCTGAGCCTTTAATGTACAAAATAGGGAATAAAGAGAATAACATGGAAAAGATATTAGCAAGACCTCATAATTTCTGGAAATGCTTCTCAAAAAAGTCTCTGACCCTTAGAAACTTACAAGCACCTGAGCAGAGCCATGTCTTTCCTCCTGACCCTGACTTCCTACTGGAGTACCTTTCTTCTTAGAGGTGATTTTTAGTGTGGAGATTTCTAGCTTTATGCTATACTTTTTCAGTTAAATTTCTGCTTTTCAATTTGGACCAATAATTGCACATGGATAAATGTGGTATAAACTAAGGCTGCTCAAGATAACTAAGACTACAAGTGTCTTTGCTTTTTGTTAGAATATCAAATCAATCTGTTAACAGTGAATATAAAATTTGTTTAGACACTCTGAACACTACTTATATATGTTTAATTAAATTATGAGGATTATTAGTTTATTTATAAAAGAAAAAAATGAAAACCTTTGAGTCCATAATTACAAAATTATTTTTTCTTACTATGATAATTACAAAGAGATGGTTGTCATCATTTCAAAGTCTATTAAAAATTGATCCTGTCAACATAAATACCCATTTTATTTTCTAATAGTATTTTTGCTTTCCAAGAACCTAATCCATATTAACTAGAAAGCAAAATTACCGCTAATTTCTTTTGAAATAAATGGTCTATGTCTTTGAATGAACTCCTGATGAAGATTTCGATGGCCTCTTTCTCCCTGGCCCTGTGCAGGTCCAGCAGCTCCTGGAGGGTTTCTGTGGGCAGCTGCACATTCTGGCTCATCTGCTTGTCATAGTGTTCAATGGCCTTTTGCACTGCAGCTGAGTTCTCTATCTGGGCCAAAGCCAAGACTGCGTTCTCCATGCAGGGCAGATCCCCACTGCTGATGGCATTGACGTAGGTCAGCACCAGGCTCTCTAGACCTACAAATAGAGAACAAATGATGATATTCATTGCATCTGGGGTGAGGAAACAGTTCTAGTCTGTGTAATTATGAACATATCTATAAAGAGCTTTTTGCCTTAGAGCATCCATGGCATCAGCATCACCTGGGAGCCTGCTAGGAAAGCAGACTGTCAGGCCCTGTGCCAGACCTACTGAATCAGAACATTCCCTTTATCATGATGCCCAAATTACATGAATGAACAACCAATAGTTAGTGAGTCCCTGATCTTGATAAGGTAGGCATGTAACTTTTAATGTTTACATCTGTAGCAGTTTGGCATTATTTATGAATTCCAAAAATAGATATTGGATTATGCTTGTAAACTGGTTTGTTCATCTGGGCATGATTAAGTTATAATTAGGGCTTTGATTGGGCCACGTCAGTAGGGCATTGAGCCCCGCCCCTTGGTGGGTGGTGTCTCAAAGATAAAAGACATGGCAAAGGACAGAGTTGGAGTTTTTTTGATGTTGGAGTTCTGATGCGGAGTTTTAATTCTGGAGCCCAGGGAAGCAAACACACAATGGAGTTTGGTCGTGAGGAAGGAGAGAAGGCCCCAGGAAAAGTGATGAGTGGCTCACCTGACAGTTCACAGCTGGGCTTGTGGAGAGAGGCAAAGTCTAGAGAGCCTCATAGTCTACAGCTGACCTTGTGGAGGAAACAGAGGAGCTGAGCCCGGAGAGAAATGGAGCCCCGGGAAGAGAGGAACCCAAGAAGCCCGAACCCTGGCAAACATTGGCAGCCATCTTGCTCCAACACATGGCAACAGACTTTGGTGGAGGAAGAAACTTATGCTTTATGGCCTGGTAATTGTAAGCTTCTACCCCAAATAAATACCCTTTTGTAAGTGACACTAGATTTCTGGTAATTTCCATCAGCACCCCTTTGGCTGACTAATACAACATCCATTTTACTCAAGCACCATTAGGACAGAGCCATTCCTTTGTTCTTTATGTCTGTATTATCAGTCCTGTCCCATGGTAAACATTTGGTCAATATAATGGAATAAATGATGCTATCCCAATCAAAAGGAGTCCTTCATTTGGTTCAGTCTAGCTCAGTTTTGGCCAAAAGAATACTTTGTGATGATGGAAATGTTCTGTATTTATCCTGTCCAATATGATAGTCACTAGCCACATGTTGCTACTGAGCCCTTTAAATGTGGCCATGTGATATGAATTTTTAATTTTCTTGAATTTTCATTAGTTTAAGTTTAAATTTAAATAGCCACACTCATCTAATGGCTACCATAATGGACAGTGCAGGCCCAGCTGGCTAGGGCATTATTAAGTGGCAGAGCTTATTTTCTTTGGCTTTCCTATCTTTTCCCACCTATGAGATTTGACTAACAAAATCTTTTAGGAATGTTGGTACCATCTTGTACTTAACACAATAGGAGAAGATTTGCATTTTGCAAAGCTTATGTTATTCCGTTTCCTCTTATCCTTGACAGTGAGCAGAATGATGGGAATAGAACTCACGAGGTCCTGTGACATGGATACCTCCTGAAAGAGTCTTGATCTTGGAATGGCTGAAGATGTAGGAACAGAAGACTGTAACTTGTTGCCTAAATTCAGGATCCAGTTCATCATCATGCATTGTCTCAAGCTGGGAAAGCTTCTTCCGGTGAGTAGGTCGATCGAAAATAAAGCATTTCTTCTTTGGAAAGAATTTCCGGATGCAGAGTCGGGGAAGATTAAAATTTTTATCTTTTTCACTGGTACCTGGAGGAAAATACAAAAAGGATTTGGAATCAGCCTGATCAAGATGGCAGAGTGAGATGCTCCAGGGCTCATTGCTCCACAGAAACTTTGAACAACAAGCACAACTGGCAGAGACATCTTTCTCAAAGCTCCAGGAAAACAGTTAAAGAATTGTAGGAATAGAGTAAGCACTGAAAAAGCAAGATAAAGGCAACTTAAATACTGTAGATCTCCTGGAACCCTTGCTATCTATACCCCCACCCCCTCACCAGCTTGGTGAGGGGAGCCACCCTGCACTCCCAGTTCAGGTCCTTGATCCCAGTTCTGAAAGAAGCAGAGTAACCTTTGTGCACATACTAGGCTGTGTATGCCCATGTCCAAATCTGTCTGGGAGCAGCCTGCAGGACTGACCCAGGACATGCATCACAGAGGCCTAGAGGGAGCTCACAAATCTCCCTTACTGAAAGCTTTAAGAAAATACCCAGATTGCCTGGGGCAAAGGAGTACCAGATGTAGGACATACAGTGTTGCATTCTTTTCTAGGGGAATGAGGACATTCATATCCATGTAAACAGGGGAATTTCTAGGGTCACATGCAGAGATGGAAATTATGAAAAGTAAACAAACAGATGTGAAGACCACAGTAACAGAAATAAAAAATTCTCTAGAAGGGTTCAACACCAGACTGGAGTCAGCAGTAGAAAAAAATCAGTGAACCTGAAGATAAGAAAATTTAAATAATTCAATCTGAGAAGTGGAATGAAGGAAAAATGAGGAAAAGTGAATTGAGCCTGAGGAAACTAGGGCACTATCAAATGTACCAATATATGCATTATAGGAATCACAGGAGGAGAATAAAGGGAGGAAGGGGCAAGGAGAATATTCAAAGAAATAATGGCTGAAAACTTCCCCAATTTAATGAGAGATATGAATATACATATCCAAGCTGCTCAACAAACATCAAAAGGATAAACCCAAATAGACTCATGCTGCAGCATATTATAAGCAAACTGTCAAATGCCAAAGATAAAAGAAAGAATCTGAAAGCTGCAAGAGGGAAGCAACATGCTATGTTTAAGGGAGACTCAATAAGTTTAAATACCAATTTCTTATTGGAAACCATGGAGGCAAAAATGCAGTGGGATGACATATCTTAAGTACTGAAAGGAAAAAAATGCCCAAAATTCTATGTCCAGGAAAACTGTCTTTTAAAGATGAATGCAAGATAAGGACATTCCCAGATAAACAAAAGTTGAGGGAGTTCATCACCACTAGAATAACCCTACAAGAATGCTAAAGAGAGTTCTTCAGATTGAAAGGAAAGGACACTAAGCAGTAGACTGAAGCTGCATGAAGAGTTATCGATCTCTAGTAAAGATAATGGCATAGGTAAATATAAATATCAGTACTATGGTATTTTTGGTTTGTAATTCAAACCTACAGGATGTAAAATGCAAATGCATAAAGTGTAATGATAAATCAATGGTTTTGGACTCATAATTTAGTAAAACGTAATTTGTGACAAGAACTCAATAAAGGCGGGGATGGAGGGTTAGAGGAACATAGTGTATACTATTGAAGTTAAGCTGGTATCAAACCAAATAATAGTTTTATAAATTTAGGATGTTAAATTTAAGCCCATGGTAAACACAAAGAAAATATCAGAAAAATATGCATGGAAGGACATGAAAGGTATTATAAATGGTTTACTACAAAAGATCAACTAAATACCAAAACAGTCAGAAATGGAAATACTGATGTACAAAAAAGGATGACTTAAAAATCAAGTAGTAAAATAATGACCCTACTAATACATATTATTAGTAGTTGCTTTAAATGTATATGGGGAAAAAAAAATGTATATGGGTTTAACTCTCCACTAAAAAGGGAGAGTTTGGCAAAGAGATAAAAAGCATGACCCAACTGTAATCTGTTTATAAGAGACTCACCTTAAATTCTAAGACATATGTAGGATGAAAGTGAAAGGATGAAAAATATATACCATGCAAGTAATAATCAAATAAGAGCAAGGGTGGTATACTATCAGAAAAAAAGGACTTTAGGACAAAAACTGTTAAAAAATGACAAATAAAGACACACATATTGATAAGAGTGTCCATTCATCAGGAAGATATAACAATTTTAAACATATACACCCCTAACAATAGGATCCTATATTAGTTTGCCACAGGACTGCCAATGAAAATTACCAGAAATATGTTGGCTTTTATAATAGGATTTTTTTTTTTTTTTTTTTTTTTAGGTACTGGGGGCCAGGGAATGAACCCTGGACCTCATATGTGGGAAGCTGGTGCTCAAACACTGAGCCACATCGACTTCTCTGAGTTGGTTGTTTCATTTGTTTTGCTTGTTGTTGTTTTTGTTTTTTCAGGAGGCACTAGGAACTGAACCTGGGACCTCCCATGTGGGAGGTGGGAGCTCAACCACGCCGTTTTAATAGTGTAAAATCTTAGAGTTCTGAGGCCATGAAATGTCCAAATCAAGGCACCATCAGAGATGCTTTCTCCCCAAAGTCATCTATTGGTGATCCTGGCATCCTGCCACATGGCAAGGCAAGATGGTAGCCAATCTTTGCCGAGGTCCCTGCCTTCCCCTCCAGAATCTACCATCTCCTGGAACTCAGCTGTGGGTGATCAAGCATATGGCTTATCTTTTTCTGGACCTCCTCTCTCAGACTCAGCTGCCCTGCTTTCTTCCCAAGGTTAGCTGTGGGTGATCAGGTATATGGCTAATCTCTTTAGCCTTGAGCTGCTCCATAGGCCCAGCCCCTTGAGGGTTTCATGCTTCAGTTTCAGCTGCTAGCAACCCTCAAGTCCTCTCTCTCACATGGCCGGGTCAAAATGGCAGAGCTCCCTTTTCTGCATGTCTCTTCTCTGTGTCTCCATTTATATAAGACTCCAGTAAGAAGGCAGAGACTCAATCTGAGAAGACTGCCACTTCATTCTATGTGGCCAATATCATCCTAATACCAAAGCCAGACAGAGATATAACCATAAAGAGAAAATTACAGACCATATAAATACAGATGCAGAAATCCTCAAGAAAATATCATCAAGCCAAATCCAACTGCACATCAAAAAGATTATACACCAGGGAAGCGGCTGTGGCTCAATCAGTAGGGCTCCCGTTTACCATATGGGAGGCCCCGGGTTCGGTTCCTGGGGCCTCCTGGTGAAGGCAAGCCCGCCCGTGCGGTGTGGTTAGCTGACCCAGCGAGCACAAGCAGCAAACAGGGGGATAAATGAATAAATAAATAAAAATCTTAAAAAAAAAAAAAAAAAAAGATTATACACCATGATCAAGTGAGATATTTCCCAGGAATGCAAGGGCGGTTCAAAATAAAAAAAACAAAAAAATTTAATCCACCACACAAAAAAAATAAAAAAAAAAAAAAAAAAAAAAAAAACATCTCAATTGATGTAGAAAAGGCATTTGATAAAATCCAGTTCCCTTTCTTGAGAAAAACACCCAGAAATGTAGGAAGAGAGGGAAACTTCCTCAAAAGAGAAAGGGCATATATGAAAACCCCACAGCTAGCATCATACTTAATTGTGTAAGTTGGAAAGCTTTCCCCCAAAGATTAGGAACAAGACAAGGATGCTTACTGTCACCATCACTATTCTCCAGTGTACTGAAAGTTCTTGCCAGAGAAATTTGGCAAGGAAAAAAAAAAAAAAAAAAAAAGGCATCCAAATTGGAAAGTAAGAAGTAAAGCTATCCTTATTTGGAGATGACATCATCCAATACAGAGAAAATCCAGAAGATTCTGTAAGAAAGTTACTAGTGCTAATAAATGAATTCAGCAAGGTGGTGGAGTACAAGATCAATACATAAAAATCAATAGTATTTCTATATACCATCAAAGAACAAGTTGTGGAAGAAATCAAGAAACAATCTTATTCACAATGGCTCCAAAAGAATAAAATACCTAGAAAAAATTTAACCAGTGATTAAAAGACTTGAATGCAGAAAACTACAAATCATTAATGAATGATATTAAAGAAGACCTAAAAATTGGGAAAGGTATTCCATGCTTAGATTAGAAATATAATAGCTTTAAGATATCAGTGCTTTCCAAAGTAATATACAGATTTTATACAATAAAAAATCGAACAGCTTTCTTCACAGAGATAGAAAAATGAATCATGAAATTCATATGGAAGGGTAAGAGGCCCTAAATAACCAAAGCCATCTTGAAAAAGAACAAAGTTGCAGGATACACACTTCCTGATATCAAAGCTTATTACAAAGCTACTGTAACCAAAACAATGTGGTACTGACACAAGGACAGACATATAAACCAATGGAATCTAAATGAGAGTTCACAAATAAACCCATACTTTATGACCAATTGTTTTTTTCCCAATTGATTTTTTTTTTAATTAAGGCTCCTACAGTGGAGCATTTATTATTTTTTAAAAAAATAATTTTTAATTAAGATTTTTAAATTTTTATTTTATGTATCCCCCCCTTGCTGCTTGTGCACACTGTGTCCATTTGTTTTTGTGTTTTTCTGTGTCTGCTTGTCTGCCTTTGTTGCATCATCACACTGTGTGGCGTGGCCAGCTTGCCTTCACCAGGAGGCCACGGGAATTGAACCTGGGACCTCCCATATGGTAAACGGGAGCCCAACCAATCGAGCCACAGCCACTTCCCTTTCCAATTGAGTTTTAACAAAGGCATCAAGTCCCCTCAATGGGGAAAGAATAGTCTTCAACAAATGGTGCTGGGAAAATTAGATATCCACATGCAAAAGAAAGGTAGTGGGCCTCTACCTCACTCTGTATATAAAAATGAACTCAAAATGTATCAACACCCTAATATAGAACTGAAACTATAAAACTGTTAGAAGAAAACATAGGGAAATATCTTTATGACCCTGCATTAGGCAATGGACTTTACACCAACAGCACAAGCAACAAAAGAAACCATATAAATAGACAATCAAAATTAAAAACTTGTGGACATTTAAGGACATTATCAAAAATTGAAAAGACAATGGGAGACAATATTTGAAAAGCATATATCTGATAAACGGTTAATATCCAGAAGTTCCAAAGAACTTCTACAACTCAACAAGAAAAAGACAAACAACCCAATTAAAAAATGGGCAAAGGACTTGAATAGAAATTTATCCAATGCAGATATAGAAGTGGCCAATAAGCCCATCAAATCCTGCTAACATCCTGGCCTTAAGAATAAGCAAATAAAATCCACACGATACCACTTCACAGTCACTAGGATAAATATTATTTTTTATTTATTTATTTATTTATAAATATTTTATTTTATTTATTTATTTTTATCGGGAGGTCCCTGGGATCGAACCCAGGTCCCTCCATATGGGAGACGGACGCCCAACCGTTTGAGCCACATCCGTCCCCACTATTATTTTAAAATTCTGAAAATACCTAGAGCTGTCAAGGATATAACTATAAAATGACTATATTACCTGGCAATCCCACTTCTAGGTATGCACCCAAAAGAATTGAAAGCAGGGACTTGAACTGATAGTTGTACACCAATGTTCATAGCAGCATTATTCACAATAGCCAAATTGTGAAAGCAATCCAAACAGGCCATCAGCAGATGACTGGATACACACAATGTAGTATGAACAGACAAGGGAATATTAAAAACAAATGAAGTTCTGATATATGCCACTAGATGACTAAGCCTTAAGACATCATATTGAGTGAAATGTCAGACACAAAGGGACAGATATTGTATGATTTCACTTACATGAAATAGCTAGAATATGCAGGCTTATGACAGAAAGTAGAGTAGGATACAGAAAGTAGGATACCAGGATGGAGTCCAGGGGAATGGGGAGTTAAGGCATAAAGGGTGTAGGGTTTCTGTTTGGAGTGATGGCAAAGTTCTGGTAATGGATGTTGGTGAGGGTACTGCAGCATTGTGAATGGATTAATCCCACTGATTGGTATGCTTGGGAGTGATTGAGATGGGAAAATTTATGTTTCTATATATGTTTCCACAATTTTAAAAGAGTGAGCAACTAAAGAGACAGACAATTGTAATACATGATCCTGGGTGATCTAATAATAGAGGAGAAAAAGCTCAAAGGCCTTATTGGGAAATTTTAAAAATTGGAATATAGACTATGAGCTTTATATCAATGTTAATTTTTTTGAACTTGATAACTTAAGGTGGTTATATAAGTGAATATTCTTGTTCTCAGGAAATGTACATGAAAATGTTATGTGTTCAAGGAGCATTATGTATACAACCTACTCTCAAATATTCAGAAAATAGATAAGTAGATAGATAGACAGATAGATGGATAAATTGAGAGAATGATAAGGCAACTGTGGCAAAATGTTAAAACTGGGTGATCTGGGTATCTGGGAGTATATGGTGGAATCCTCTGTATGGGTTTTATATTATTTTTGCAACTGTCCTGTAAGTTTGAAATGATTGCAAAACAAACATTTTTTTTAAAATGAGGATTTGCCCAATATAATGGTTTGCAAACTTTTTCTATAAAGGGCAAAATAGTAAGTATTTTAGGCTTTACAGGCCTGATGGTCTCTTTTGAAGCTACTCGTCTCTGCTACTGTAGCATAAAAGCAGCCATGGACAATATGTAAAGGAGTGGCCATGGCTGTATTCCAATACAACTTTATTTACAAAGACATTTGGCCCACATTTTGCCCATGGGCTGCAGTTTGCCAACCCTTGGACTAATACACTCTTCACGCCTTCCTTTATTCTGGTTCCTTCAAATAATTGTCCTTTATACTCCATGCTCTTTGGCTAACTACAGCTTCATAAACCTTCAACAGGGAGATAAAATTAACCTAACCATGTGACAGGGAGAAGTTAAAGAGAAAAACCTTGCTCTTAGAACAGAGGAGTGATATAATTTAAAATAGAATTTATTAATCCAGATATTAAACATCTGAGAAGATATAGAAAGTTGTAAATATAAACACCCACTCAAAAATGAAAATTTCTATTGTTTCCAATCATAACTCCTTGTTACCTTGCTTTAGCTTAAGTGAATTCTCCAGGTACTCATCTGCTGTGATGGTTTGTCCATCAGCTTCCAAGTCTAGGCAGAAATCTCTTAGAGTCCACACAAAGTCTGGAAAGAAGCTCACAAAATCAGCTGAATCCTCAACCTCATTTGCCTCAGGTGTGGATTTTGACCTGATTCGTTCAGTCAGCTCTGTCACATAGCTGAGTAGCTAAGAAAAGGTGGCAAACAAACAGGGCCCCAAACCCACTTTATTTCCACATATTCTAAAACCTTCATTTTATCTTTGTTCTTTACCCAAGTGTCAATTTATCAGTAAGTATATTGGCTCTTTTCCCTATGTTTGAATTATTTTTCATGTCTTTTTGTCTGCTTTGTCTGCTTGATCTACTAGGATTCACAGTCAAGCTTCTGGGTTGTTAACAGGTGTCCCCTCTCTCTTTGAGCTATTCTAAGATAGAAAAGGATACTGCAGGGAGAGAGTGTAGACTACAATGTGAACTACGGCCCATGCTCAATGGCAATGCCTGACAATGAGTTTATCAATTGCAATGAATGTGCCACACTAATGAAGGATGTTTATGTGGGAGAGTGTGGGAGGTGTGGGGAGCGGGGCATATGGAAAACCCTGTGTTTTTTGTGTAACATTTGTGTAATCTAAGTATCTTTAAAAAATGAAAAAATATATTAAAAAAAAAAAAAAAGAAAGAAAAGGATACTGCAGTTGGTCCATGGCCTGCTGGTTGATGGTCCCCATGCTATTGTACACGAAGGTGCTGCTCAGGAGGACAGCCAGGGCGAAGATCCAGGCGTCATTCTGGTTGTCACCCTGAAAGTCAGAAAGCATTTAAACCAGGAGTATGTTCCATTCTCATGGTCCTTTACAGATTAGCAGTGGTAAAAGTGGGCTCACTTAGAGTTTTTCCAGACTATTGAGCTGTAAGAGAAACCTAAATCCAAACAAAAATGATTGTTAGTAGGTCTTTGAACAATTTTTCTGATTAGTATTTTTGGTTTACACTGATTCTCACTAGGCTCTTTTATGACCATTGGCAGATAATTGCAAAACAAATTAAGTAAGATTGGTGGGCACTCCAAGGCCTTAAGTACAATTTAAATTAAAATTCCTCTCCTTTTTCTTAAAGTAAAAATTGACTTCAATAAGCCTAATAATACCTGTAGCTATTTTATTGAGCAATTATTATGTACCTGACACTACTTATTAAATAGTCAAAACAATACCATAAGGTATGTGGAAATCCATTACATCCATTTTACAAATAAGAAAGCTGAGGCTAAAATAAGTCAGATAATTTGCTAAGGCCATTAAGTTGTGATGTAGTTTAAATTTGAACACAAATTCTCAAAGACCTTAGAACCTAAATCCTTAACTAATATTCTCTGCGGGAAAAGACGCATGTTGTTGATTTTATTTTTATAAGATTTATGCAAGTGGGTTAACTAGTCAAGAATTAGAATACTGTCCCCTGATCATCATGTTCTTCTGCTAAAATTCTGGCTTATAATATTTTCCTCACAACTGGATGCTAAACTTGGTCTTAAAACATGTTAGAAATAAAAGTGCCAGGTATCATGCCAGGAGTTTTATCCATGTTAGTCTCCAATCATTATAAACAACCCAACAGGGAAAGTATTTGCAATTTATAGATTTGCAAACAAAGACAACAGACACTCAGCAAGGGGAAGCTACAGAGCTGGTAAGTGATAGAACCAGCATTCAGACCAGGTTTGCCACCGTCTTTTCAGAGAGATGGGAGACTGGATAGTGAAGATTTGGACTGGCTAACGTGAGGTGTGTACCAGGAGAGGTACATTCCAAAGATGCCAAGATGGCATGGAAGCCCAGACAGCCTGTGTGTCGTGGGCTTGGGCTATAGGATCTGTTGCAGATGTGGATTTGCAGGGGCTAAATTGGGATGGGTCTGGAACTTGGCTCAGAGGTAACTTGTGACCCAGGAACCAAAGGGGAAGAATCAAATCATGGTGGGTTCCAAAGAGGATTAAAAGGAGTCCAATGAGGGTATGGAAGGTGGGGAGGGGAATATTTGATCAT
This sequence comes from Tolypeutes matacus, assembly GCA_026826555.1. NCBI lineage: Eukaryota > Metazoa > Chordata > Mammalia > Cingulata > Chlamyphoridae > Tolypeutes > Tolypeutes matacus. The sequence continues at coordinate 6,103,893 of JAKSZT010053881.1, forward strand.
GTTTCTAGATTAGACAATGAACTGTTTCCCTCTGTGGGAGAAGTAGCAATTCTTTATTATATTTCTGGTTACAAAAGTTATATGGGCTCATTACAAAAATCCAAACGTTATAGAAATCCATGGCATGGAAAGCGTCCCTGCTGTATCTTCAGTGTTCCACGCAGGGGTTGGCACACAGTAGGTCCTCAATAAAAAGTTATTAAGGACGGAATTGAATGTTCTACATAATCCCACCTTGCTGCTACAGTTTGTTTTTTTTTTCCCTCCAGATTTTTATTTTGGTCAGATGCTGACTTTTTAAAAAAAACAAAAATGGGAGAACACTGTGCATATTGTATTGCAATGTGCATTTTTTTTTCCTTTTAAAGATACTGTATATCTTGGAAATATGAAAAAAAATGATTTTTCGTGTATGCAGGAAAGTCTTTCGTCTGTAACAGAGCCTTGCAGAAATAGACACAAATAACAGCTTGCAGAGAAAAATGTAAAAAGTCCTTTCTTCCCCTTATCAAAAGAAGCCTGAGAAAGCAGGCAGGAGGAGTGTGTGGCATTAACTTTCAAGGTCCCTCCCCAGCCACCACCAGATGTCACCAATCAGACCTTCAGTAGCATCACACCCTTGTTCCTATCTTCTAGGCCACTCGTGATGTCACCAAATAATACACCACTAGCCTGGGGTATCCTGGGGGGATTTATGCCAGGATAGACAAACCTAGTTGTGACAGGTTTCATCACATTGGACAGTGTCCTAAAAGGCAGGTAGTGTGGTGATTGAGAGCATGGGGGTTTTGAGGGCAGAGGGACCTGGGTGGAGTCCCAGCTCTACCACTTGGCAGCTGGGACACAAGTCAACTATATGACGTTAGGAAGGAGATCTAGAAAGGGCTCTTTGGGCTTCAACCCAGCTGAGTGTTCAGGCCTAAGAAAACCCTGTTGTTGCCAAGTGGAGATGGGGTAGGGGTTCCAGGTAAAGTTACTCTGGTGTGACCAAGTCAGGCTGCACTGCCTGTACATATTCTACCTTCTGCCACACACATTTGGGTCAATTCTTATGGTGAAGTGGAGGCTCTTATTTAATGTGAAGAATATTCAGAAATGAGGGGCTTCTTAACCCAAAATGGAATCCTCCTTCCTTACCTTCTCTACGTCTCCCAGGCCCTCGGTATCAAGCAGAACTAGGGTGTGGTTTGGCTTCTTGGGATGAGACACACACCACATCCAGATGCCCTTGGTGTGAGACTGTACTGTGGAGCCGAGAGAGAAGCCTGCAAAGGGGAAGAAAGATATAAATAACTCAAGTTTTAATAGCAGATGGTTCTAGAAATTGAGATAAGATTTAAGGTAAATCAAAGTTAGATGACCATAACTACCATCAGTATAGATTTAATTAAAAATAGAAAAGTAGGGAAATAATCTCAAAGATCAGTGGAAGCTTGCTGTTACTAGGCAAAAATATTAGTAAATGCCTATAGTTTACTATCATGTGCGTTGATTATCTTTATTACTGCCTTATTCCTTTCAGGAAAGGAACACTTATTCTTTTAAAAAGAGAAACTAAAGATTAGGGTGAACTAATCTTTATCCTCTAGAACAGAGTGAAGATAAAAATCCCAACTACAGACTGAAGATTAGCTTTAAATGTTTATCTCTATCTCCAGACTTTCTCTCCTTACATCACTGTAGACAATGATGTGCAGTGAGGTGAAGAGAGGGGGCTCATCTGAGCTCTGCTGGTGCCACCTACCCTTTTTCTTCCCGGCCAGCTTGTTCATCAGGTAGGATTTGCCTGTGCGGTACAGGCCCACAATAGCCACCACGACAACAGGCTGCTGAATGGCAGACAGGATCTTCAGAGCCTCCTGGTTAACCTTCAGTTGCCCTGTAATGTTCTCGATGAGGCACAGGGGGCCTGGCATGTGGATCTCTGAGGCCATGTCCAGGGTGTCACTTTCTCTGCAAGGGAAGAGATGGGATGAGCTCTAATTAGCTTAAGAACTTTTTTACTTGGTTATTTTGCTATCTGAAGGTGGAGTCATAAAATTTCCCAGAATGGCCAAAAATTTTGCATGCATCAATGAGATAGTTGGGAATATGTATATCCTTTTGGAAAGTAACAGAAATATTACAAAAGTAGTCTATTGATAAAAGTATTGGTATGATGATTATTCATCAACATTCAATCACTCTTATGACCAAAATTTTCCATGCAATTTATTTGTGAAAAACTTTTCTTTTTGAATTTTCACTAAAAAATTATACTTGGCATTACATGGAAAATAGGATATGGTTTAGAAAATTTACATATACTGGCTATATGTAAGAAAGTCAATATTTATTTATTAACTCATTCTTGTATTAAATAAAGATTTATTTGTTTTTATCATGTGCACAGAGTAAGTGCTAAGTGCTTTGCTCCTGAATATAGTGAAACAATAGTCTGATTATGAGATAAAATAAACTCACAGAACAGTATCTTTATTTATATACAATAAAAATGTTACAGAGCTCTGAACTACATATTCAGATGTGGTTAAAAGGGAAAATTTAGGGTTGTATATATGCTACTAGAATTAAACAAAAATCTATAGGACTGTGTAACACAAACAGTAAGCCCTAGAGTAAGCCATGGACTTACTAGTACAATTATAAAAATGTTCTTTCATCAATTGTAACAAACATACCATATTGATGAAGATGTTAATAATAGGGTAGTATATGACAACTGAACTTTATGCATGATTTTTTGGTAAAACAACAACTTCTTCAATAAAAAAATTACTAAAGGATACAACTACTCTAATAAAAAATATTGATAAAAAAGATATGACAAAAAAATAGTGTTACAGATAATTTAATAGAATTTCTCACATAACTCTGCCCTGTCAATATTTTCTTTGTTTTCTATCATTGACCCCAAGTCCCTGAATGCTATATAAGTAGCTCCAAGCCAATGAAGCATGCTTATTAGCTACCACATGGTTTTTAATCTTTGCTGTGCAACAGGATTCTCACCTCCCATGTTCCAACTCATGGCTACTTTCTTGAATCTAACTCTTACTCCACTAGTTTTTTTACTTATTTTTTTTTTTCATGTTTTTACCTCTATATTGAATCTCTGTTACCTCTGATATGTGATAATCTAGGCCTTACTCTATCCCTATATCAGTTTGCTTATTTCTTATCTAGGTTCTGTGTTTGGGCAATGGATATTATTTGTATCCTGACAGATAATCATGAAGAATTTTCTGTTGAATCAGGGCTCTTTTCCAATCTTTGATTTCTGAAGAGTATTTGTACATAATTGTAAAGATGGCTTCTTTAATAAGAATTATAAGCATTATGATAATCATAGAATGCAAGAAATGAATGAAAAGACTTCTCTTATTGATGCCTTAACTTTATGTTTTAAACTTGTGGTTTAGGATCTGTAGCAGTTTGATATTATTTATGAATTCCAAAAAGAAATATAGATTATGTTTGTAAACTAGGTAGTTCTTCTGGATGATAACCCTTTGACTGAATTAGATTCAGTTGAGATGTCTGATTAAATTATGCTAATATTAGGGCTCTGATCCAAACACATCATTAGAGTGTGACTCAGCATCAAGTCCCTGCCCTCGTGAGGATAAAACTGACTCTCACATGGAAGTAAATACACAGAGAAGCAGATATGCAGGAAGAGAGACTGCTCCATAGACATGGCTCCAGGAAGAAAGATGAGCCTAATAGTCTACAGCTGACCTTGTGAATAGAACAGGGCAGCTGAGCCTGGAAAGAAAGGAGCCCTGAGGAGAGAGACAAGCCTTATGCGAGGCTACAGCTGTGATTGGAAGAAGCTGGGACCATGCAGCCATAAGAGGAAGGAGGAAGGCTGAACCCTTGCAGACATTGCCCACCATCTTGCATTAAATCGTGGCAACAGACTTTGGTGAGAAAGTACTTCTTATGGTTTCTTGAGTTGGACTCTTTAGGGCCTGGTAACTGTAAGCTTTTACCCCAAATAAATACCCTTTATGAAAGCCAACAGAGTTCTGGTACTTTGCATCAGCACCGCTTTGGCTGACTAATACAGCACCTGTAACTGAGTTGACCTTGATATAACATATATTAGCTCTGTGAGATTTGGACAAGTAAACTCTTAAATTTTCTGATTTTCTCACTTATCCTACAATAAAATATAGTTTTCTGAGACTTCTGCTTCTGGCCATGATGGAGTAACAGGCACTTGATTTATCATTCCACATGAAGCAACCAAAATATGGACAAATATATTAAACAATGATTTTCAGACACTAGACATCAGTTAAGATATGGGATACAAACAAAGTAAGCCCTATATGTCCCTGGCTTCTATATTGAGAGAGTTCCTAGGCCATGGCATGGGGAGGGGAAACCCTGGTAAGGACCAGTGGACTTCCTGAGTCAAGCAAACAGAGTTGAAAGTCCAGGGAGACCAAGGCAGCTAATAGTATAGGACAGAGTACCAAAGATGAGAGAGCTGTACAGAGAGAGAACTCCGGAGAACTGCAAAAATTCCCTTGAGTATCAGTTGAGTACTAAACAGTACAAGGGTATTGTCAGTGAAAGAATTACTCTAAAAGATTAAAGGAACAATGACTATTCTCACAAAGGGCCAGAAATGGTCCTTGATCCCACTGGCCAGAGTATAAAACTTTATGATTCATGAGACATTGTTGGGAAGAGTTTACAGAATGGGCTTTCCTCTGTAATGGGGAATAATTAATCCTAGGCTGAGCACTGCTCAGGTCCTGCCTAACAAAGCTTAAAGTGATTAAAAAGGAAACTTGAAAGGACCAATCTGTTTCCAAGTATTCAAGAATATTTATAGAAATGCAGAAAAAACAGCACCCAAAAATAAAATTCAAATTCTTGAAATCCAATAAAACTTTACCAGGGACAACCCATCTTGTAGCACACCCACAATCCATGTCTAGGATTGTGTACTCTTTTCTTGTTTCTTAATAACACTTTACTCCCTTGCAAACAAACAAACAAACAAACAATCAAAAAAACCTTTACCAAGGATGCAAAGAATCAGGAAATATTACCCTACTGAGGAGTATATCAATCTTCAAATCAAATGCAGAATTCATACAGATGTTAGAATTAGCACGGAATGATATTCAAACAGTTTTAATGACTATTTCGTATTTTCGAAAAGTAGAGAAATGGAAGATCTGAAAAGAACTCAAATTTAAGTTCTAGAGATAAAAAGCTACAATAAGTGAGATAAAAGGCCCACTAATTGGGATTAATGATCGTTGACATTTCTGAAGAAAAGATTAGTGCACTTGAAGACAAAGCAATATAAACTATTTTAAAATGAAGCATGCAGATAAAAGAGATGTATATATGTTAAGCAGATACTCCAGAGGGTGGAGACACAAATGTATTTAAAGAAACAATGGCTGAAATTTTCTGAATTTAATGAAAACTATAAACTCACAGATCCAAGAATCTCAAAAACCAAGCAAAGAAACATAAAGTAAAAGGCCCCAAAGCACATCATAATGAAGTTTCTCAAACACAGTGATAAAAAGAAAATCTCAAAAGAATCAAGAGTAAGAAGACAGGTTAAGTAGAGAGGAACAAAAATAAGGATGATAGAATGATTTCTCATGGGTACATTGTAAGCAAGAAGAGGATAGAGCAACATCTCTAAAGTACTGAAAGAAAAAAAATCAACCTAGAATTCTATACTTAGAGAAAATATCTTTCAAAAACAAAGAAGAAATAAGGCATTTACAAACATGCAAAAGCTGAAAAATTATATCCTCAGCAGAACTGCATTAGAAGAAATGTTAAAGGAATTCCTTAAGACAGAAGAAAAATATCACCACATATAAACCTGCGTGTTATAAACAACTTTGTGCCAATAAGTTAAATGAAAGACACACATTAAACATAAATCATTCATGAAGAATGACCCTATATAAGTCCTCTTCTAGGAATATACCCCAAAGAATTGAAAGCAGGGACTTGGACAGGTATTTGCACACTGATGTTCATAGTGGCATTATTCACAAATGTGAAAAGATGGAAACAACCCAAGTGTTCATCAAACAATGGTGGATTAAAAAATGTGGTATGTATATATGATGGAATATTATTCAGCTTTAAAAAGGAATGAAAGTCTGATTCATGCAACAACATGGATGAACCTTAAAGACATTATGTTGAGTGAAATGTCAGACACAAAAGCACAAACATTGTATGATCTCACTGATATGAAATAATTTTAGAGTAAGTAAACCCATAAATTTAGAATCTAGAATATAGGTTACCAAAGACTGGGTTAGGGGTAGGGAATGGGAAGTTAATGCTTAAATTGTACAGAATTTCTATTTGAGCTGATTGTGAACTATTAGAAAAGGATGGTGGTAATGGTAGCACAACATTGTGAGTGTAATTAACAGCACTGAATTATTTATGTGAATGTGGCTAAAAGGGAAAATTTTAGGTCATATACATGATACAAGAATAAAACTTAAAAGTTCAAACACAGGACTGTATGAAAGCATATGTCTATATGAAAACATTAAAATAAATGCTCATAACAGCTTTATTTGTAATAGTCAAAACCTGGAACTAACCCAAGTGTCCATCAACAGTTGAATGAATAAAACAAACTGTCAAATATCTGTACAGTGAAATACTCCTCATGATAAAAGTAATGAATGTATAATAAACACGGAAACCTGTATGAATAGCAAAGAAGCAAGACAAAAATGAGTGCAGCAGCTAAAATTTCATTGATGTATAACTGTAGAAAATGCAAACTAATCTACAGTGACAGAAATGAGATGAATGGTTTCAGGAGATGGAGGGTGGGGAGGGGCAGGAGAGGAAGTTTACAGAGCACATGGGGAAATATTTGAGGGTGATGGGTATGTTCATTATGTGATTGTGATGATGGTTTTATAGCAGTGTGTGTATGTCAAAACCGATTAAATTATACACTTTAAAGATCTGCAACTTATTGAGTGTCAATCATACTTCAATAATGCTGGTTTAAAAAACTGCTTCCCATAACTTTTTTTTTAATCTTATTCTTATTTATTTTAAAGAAACTTTAGATTACATAAATGTTACATAAAAAATATACGGGATTCCCGTATGCTCCACTCCCTAGCCCTCCCACACTTTCCCACATTACCAGCATCCTTCATTACTGTGGTACATTTGTTAGAATTGATGAACATATCAATTGAAGCATTGCCACTAACCATGGATTATAGTTTACATTACAGTTTATACTCACTTGGGACAATGAAAGTTGATAAGAAAGATAGAAGGGAATGGTAAAGATGTTGAATAATAACTGACCAATAAACTAGAAAAACTGAGGAAGTGGAAGGAAAGTCTGTATGAAGAAGTTGGGCCTTTCACACTATTCTGCTTTGAGACAATGTAAGAAACGAATACATTTCCTCAAGTTCTTAAACATTTTTTATTTATATGAGACATCCTGTGTAATTACTAATATAAAACATTTAGCCTTAAATATTCCCCGGGTGATACCTTCATTGCTCTCTAGGGTGTGTCAATCCCCAGAGCATCTATACATGTAGAGTCTTAAGTATTGATGCCCCATAGGAAACTGTGACTATGATCTTCTGCAACACAGTCCCAAAGTCTAATTCTTGATATGTTTTTCCCATACCCCTTTTGTGTATTGAGACTATAAAATAAATGCAAGGATCACTAGGGGAACCAAACAAAAGACTTTGAAATGTATTGGCTATTAAGTGTTTGCTTTGGAGCAAAATAGTAGTTCTATGATGTTTAGCATGTCACTTAAGCTCGTTAAACCTGCTTTCTAGAAAAAAAAATAATAAAACTTGTTATAAGTTACTTTGGGGGTTAAAAGTAAAAAATACATGTTATTATATGTCTTGATTATAATGAGAGAGCAAGAAGAGAGGGAAACATGGAAGGGAACAAAAGACCAAGACATTTGGATTTAGAGATTAGGAGAAATATCAGGAAACCAGAGAGAAACTTGTTCAAAGAAAATATCTATATTTCCAGCCATGCACTTCCAGGATTTCTGTTTTGTTCTGTTCTTTCATTTGAAAGAGGAGGAAAAAAGGGAGGAGGGAGAGGAAAAGGAGCTGACAAATGACAGAGAGCAAAGTCAGACAAGTGGGTGATGAACGAATCTAGTGCCAAGAGAAGGACTTCAGGAGAGGAGTTTCTAGAAGGTTGGATGAGAATTGCTGGAGGGTATCCAGAGGTCAAGGTACAAAAAGATGCTGCCTTTTGTGATGTATTATGGTAAATTTTTAAAAGAGGAAGCCCTTCTAATCAAGCAGTGGAGCAGGTTTTTAGTTGTAGAGCGTTAAGGAGTGAGTGGCACAAAGAAATTGTATTTAGTTAGTGTAGTATGTTTCTAAAGGAAGATATCCACTTGCAAACAAAGTGAATGAGTATGATCAAAAGGTATACTGTTTTCATAAATCTACTTCATCTTTCACTCCATTTTTTTTCTTTCTTTGACTTTAACAGTGTCAGTGTTCACACTGCACCTCATTTACTGTTCTTTCCTTCCATTAAAAATACGACATTTGTAGCTTGTTAAATTTCTTAGCAGCAATCAGAATAGGACTTAGCAGTTCCATCAAACACAGCGGTAATTTAATCGTGTTCCCAGTCAAAGCCGATAATACTAAGGAGAAAAAAAAAAGATATTCCTGAGTATTTCAAAGTCTCAGTTTACGTCCCATCTCTGATTGTTCCTAACTCAACATCAAGCCGAGGAGTGGACACTTAGGGACAAGGTGCCTGCCTCATAACACCAGGATTTTCTTCTGAACTGGTGTTCCACATAAGCTCAGCTGCAGCCTATCTGGTGATGGCCGTTTTTAAGTAAAGTGACCCCTATAAAGCCCTTCCCTCCTCTGCCCCAGCCTCTTCACAGGGTCCATATCCTGAAGCAGCAATCTTTAGAGCAAGGAAGAAAGCTGCTTTGTTGAAAAAGTAGTAAGAATTCTTACCTGCTTTTTCTCATCAGTTGAGGTAGAATGATTTCTATTACTTCTCTGTCTCTCACTGGATCTTTGTGCTTTTATTTCCCGGCTCCAATGACCTGGGGTTTTCCTTCACACACCAGCTGATTAGAAGTAAAGACAACAAGCAACATCTCTAACTGATTTAGAGTAAAATGAAACTGAAAGCACTGAGTGCAAGGAAGTGGGTTAACAACCGTAAAAGGAATTTCCCAGAGCTGTGCTGGTGGGAGGGTTTCACATAATTTCTCAACTAGAACCTTCAAAATGCACTTTTGAAAGAGCTCCTGGATACCATCTGATGTGTTTTTAAAAATGGTCTTTGGATGATTGGAATGTAATGAAACTTATCTGAGGTTTGGCAGTCAGTATTATTAGAAGTCCAGAATGAGGGAGCATATAAATATTAGTTCAAATTCTTGAAATAATTGACACACTCACATTTGACCCGGTTAGACATTTAAGATGCAGCAAGTGAGGGAAAGGGCACATCTTATGCCTTAGGAATGCCCAGCACCCAGGCCTGGACTTGGCACTTACTACCCAATACACACTAAGGGGGGAGCACCTCAGTACTGTACACTTGTTCCAGGCTCGGTGCTGACTTCTTTACATGGATTACGTAACTTAAATCTCAATATTTTATAAATAATTATTAAACAATAAATATTTTCTAATGATTTATAGAAATGAAACCACAGAAAGATTTAATCTCTTGTCCAAAATCACGGCACTATAAGCCATCCAGAGTAAAGCAGTTTTCATCCAAACCCTCTCATTGAACTACTTCCCTATACTGTCCCTTTGTTTGCTAAGTGACTAAAAAGAGTCTCTTTTATTTGTTGCTTGTTTTCTAAGAGCTAGCTATGTTTCATGTCTAATCCATTCTGACTACAGTCATGCAAAAAAGTGGTATTGTCTCCATTTTAAGTGAGAATAAGGAGGCTGATGGGTAGTAAGCAAAATGCCTGCCCCAATTCACTGTCAAATAAATGGGATGCAAATATTAAACTTTTTAGCTTTAAACTCTGTGCAGTTTCTACCTCTCCTTATTGCTTGTGCAGGAAGCCTTCCAAGGCTCCACCCTCTGAGGAACAACAGCAGAAGATTCACATTCCATGATATAGACTTCACAAAAATAGTTTAGCCAGTTCATTAAACAAATAAACAAGGAAACAAAACCAAAAAAACTTGGTGATTGGGGAAGGAATCAGTATCCATAGTTGCTATAGTATATTATCTAAAATGCCCATTTTCATTAAAAATTATGGCACATGTCAAAAACCAGGAAGATGTCATCCATACATTGGAAAAAATGCAGATAACATAAAATGCCCCTGAAAGGGTTCACATGTTGCATGTAACAGTCAAAGGCTTCAAAGGAGCCATTAAAAATATGTTCAAAGAACTAAAGGAAAACATGCTTAAAGAATAAAGGAAGCTATGATAATAATGTCTCATCAAAAAGAGAATACTGTTAAGGAGATAGAAATTATAAAAACAACCAAATTTAATTTTTGGAGAAGAAAGTACAAAAACCAAAATGAAAGATTCATATCAACAGTAGATATGAATGTGGAGAAGAAAGATTCAAAGAACTTTTAAAAAACAAATCAGTTTTATTGATACATACTAATAAAGCATAAATCATCCAAAATGTATAATCAGTGGTATTTGATATAATCACATAGTTGTGCATTCATCACTTCAATCATTTTTAGAGCATTTTCTTTATTCCAATAATAATAATAAACCAAACAAACAAAAAAAACCTCATTGCTTTTCAATCTCTCTGTGCTTCCTCCGCTGTACATAGCTGCTATTCTGTTTCCTTCTCTCTAGTTTATTTGTATTTATATTTTGTAAAAGCAGTCATATATGCAGTACCATCTGTATTTATATTTTGTACCAGGTTTCACTGTTACACAGTTCCATGTTACATTTTTTAGCTTTTCTTTTAGTAATATACATATCCTTAGACTCTCCCTTTTAACCATGGTCAAACCCATATAATAGCTCTGCTAGTTACAAACACTATGATGTGCTTTCACCATTTCTATTCACTTCCAAAGATTTACAAACAACCTCTTTACCAATTCTGCACAGATTAACCTTCAGCTTTCCATTTCTGTATCCTCATTCTATTTTCTGGTGGCCTACATTCTAATTATTAACTCCGTGAGTTTATACAATATATTTAGTTCATAATAGTGCAATCATACAGTATTTGTCCTTTTGTGTCTGGCTTGATTCACTCAAGATAATGTCCTCCAGGTTCATCCATCTTGTCATATGCTTCACAACTTCATTTCTTCTTACCGCTGCATAATATTCCATCATGTGATACACCACAGTTTGTTTATCCATTCATCGGCTGATGGACAACTGAGTTGTTTCCATCTTTTGGCAATCATGAATAATGCCACTATGAACATCGGTGTGCAGATGTCTGTTTGTGTCACTGCTCTCAGTTCTTCTGGGTATATACCAAGTAATGGTATTGCCAGGTCACATGGCAAGTCTATATTCAACTTTCTTTAGGAACTGCCAAACAGTTCTCCACAGTGGCAGTACCATTCTACATTCCCACCAACAGTGAATAAGCATTCCTATCTCTCCACATCCTCTCCAACATTTATAGTTTTCTGAAATTTTCATAGTGGCCAGTCTAATAGGTGTGAAATAATGTCTCATTGTAGTTTTGATTTGCATTTCCCTAATCTCTAGTGATGTTGAACATTTTTTCATGTTTTTTTTTTTTTTTTTTTTACCATTTGTATTTGTTCTTTGGACAGTAAGTCTTTCAAGTCTTTTGCTCATTTTTTAATAGAGTAGTTTGTCTTTTTACTGTTGAGTTGTATAATCGCTTTATATATATTGGCTGGTTTGGGATTGGTTTGCCGTTCTTTTTCTAGTTCCTCCAGGAACTAGAGCTACAATTTTAGCTCTTTCTTCTTCTTTAATGTAAGCATTGAGGGCTATAAATTTCCCTTTCAGAACTGGCTTTGTGGTGTCCAATAAGTTTGATATGTTGTGTTCTCATTTTCATTCATCTCAAGATATTTACTGAATTCTCTTACAATTTCTTTCTTTCTTTTTTTTTGTGGTGCTTGGGGCTGAGGATTGAAAATCTGGAACCTCATATGTGGGAAGCTGGTGCTCAACCACTGAGTCATATCAGCTCCCCTGAGTTGTTTGCTTTCCTTTTTTTTTTTTTTTAGGAGGCACCAGGAACTGAACCCTGGACCTCCTGTGTGGAAAGCAGGTGCTCAACTGCTTGAGCCACATCTGTTTTCCTTGTGATTTCTTCTTTGACCCATTGATTATTTAAGATTGTATTGTTTAATCTCCATATATTTATGAATTTTCCATTTTTCTGTCCATTATTAATTTCCAGCTTCATTTTGTTATGATCAAAGGAAGTGTTTTGTATACTTTCAAACTTTTAAATTGTATTGAGATTGATTATTCTGTGACCCAACATATGGTCTGTGCTGGAGAAGGATCCATGAGCACTTGAAAAGAATGTACACCCTGCTCTTTTGGGGTGGAATGCTCTATAAATGTCTGTTTGGGCTAATTCCCTTATCATATTATTCAAGCTCTCTGTTTCTTTATTTATCCTCTGTCCAGATGTTCTAGCCAATACTGAGAGTGGTGTTATTGAAGTCTCCAGCTATTATTATGGATACATCTATTTCTCCCTTCAGTTTTGCCAGGGTGTGCTTCATGTATATTGGCGGACCCAGGTTAAGTGCATAAATATTTATTATAGTTATTTCTTCTTGGTGAATTATCCAACTTATTAATATACAATAACATTCTTCATCCTTTACAACAGTTTTGCATTTAAAATGTATTTTGTCTGATATTAGTATCACTACTCCAGCTCTTTTTTGGCTACTATTTGCATGGAATATCTTTTTCCGGCCTTTCACTTTCAACCTGGTTATGTCCTTATGTTTGAAGTGATTCTCTTGTAGACAGCATATTTTAAAAAATCTATTCTATTAGTCTATGTCTTTTGATTGGGAAGTTCAAGCCATTAACATTCAGTGTTATTACTGTAACAGCATTACTTACTTCATCCATTTTGTCCTTTGGCTTTCTGTTTTCATATGTTACTATTGTCTGTCTTTTTGCCCTTTAATTTACCTTTCCTAATAATCTTCATTTCTATACTCTCCTCCAAGTCTCTCGACCTTGTTATTTCCTGTCAGGCTGCATCACTCCCTTTAGCATCTCTTGTAATTATTGTTTTTTGGTAACATATTCTCTCAGTTTCTGTTTATCTGTGAAGACTTTAAACTCATCCTCATTTTTAAAAAATTTTTACTTTTTTTTTTGCCAATGAGAACAGATTTATATGCTACCCTTTCGAGTTTTATGCCAAAGCTGTATACCCCTAACATGCTACCTGAAAAAAGTGAAGTTCTCATAGTCAGGGACTACAGCCAAATGCCAATCAGTCCTACCCTCACATACACATAGTCACTCAAATCACATGTAATTGCTTTACTGTTCCAGCCTGAAGGAAAGGCTATGAAAGAAAACTACATTCTAAAGGGCTGTAAATCACAGAAACATGGTGATAAAGCAAACATACTGAATTTACACAAATGCTTATAATCTTAAAGCAAGAAGGCATACTGTAGGGGATTGAGAAGATGGTGTCGATTTAAGTGGGCGCTCACCATCTTTCTCGCAAAACACGGCTCAGTGGGGACGAGATCCTGCCTGAGTGAGCTGTTCTGGGAGCCCACGGAGAGGGAGACTTTGGGGCATCAATCTGGAGGGAGCTGGACTAGGAGATAGATTAGTCAAGATAAAACCGTGAGTTTTTAGCTCTGTAGCTGGAAACCATGGACAGCTAAGTCCCACCCTCAGGGCAAAAGACCAGGGTGAGCCCAGACTCTGGCCAGCCACCCAGTGAGAGGGAACATTCTCTGAGAGTGGGAGGGTTCTGGCAAAGAGCATAGAGAAGGGTTTCCTTTCTGTGGGTTTGGTTACCTGGACCCCTTTGAGCTTTGGGGAGCATAGCAGCCAGCTCGAGGTAGCACCAGGCAGAGGGGAGAGGTGAATTTGCTGAGGAAGCCTGATGTACCTAACTGCCCTGGGATAGAGAAACTTGGTCTTTGAGAGGGTGGAGTCAAGCAATTGACCAGTTCCGTGCTGAAACCTATCAAAATTTTAAATCCCCTAAGGGAGCCAGGCAGTAGGAAGTGCTTAATAAATTTCCAGGAGCCTATTTAGGGACACCTGGGAGGTTGAGAATCATTTCTGTGCAGTGAATTCGGTCATCAGAGTCCATTTGAATTTCAAAAGGGAACTCAACCTGACCAGGAGAGGGAAGGGGAGATCTACTCACACAGCCTGTTGAATACTGCTGCCCTAGGAGAGTCAAACGTGCCTGAGGGAAAGTGACTGTATAGCTTTCTGAAGAGCTAACTGACCCAATGAGAAAGTTCAGCTCAGTGGAGGAGTTTCCACCTTGAATATACGAGGTCCCTAGTTTGATTCCTGGCTGCTCCCAGAGTAGTGATCCACTAGGATATCAAACATCCAGCTGATACTTTAGGACAGGGAAAACATAGACATTATTTTTGTTTAGCTTCTCTTGGGTCCCTTATTTTTCCTGGAAAAAAAAAAGTATTATTATTATTTTTTAAATTTAACTTAGCTTACTCACTAAAACCTGCTTCAAAACCTGCAGAAAGAAGGCTGCAGGGTAATTGATTGATGAACACTGACAGCCTGAGATGCTCCACAGGGGCCTAAGAAGGAATGCTGTCCTTCCTTAGTTTTAGTTTGACTGCTTGCTTGTGTGTTTGTTTGTTTGTTTTTGTTTCTTGTTTTTCTTTCCCCGTCTTTTTTTTTTTTTTTTTTTTAATTAGGTGCTGCAGGCTTGTTTCTTTGCTATGCTTCTTCTTCCTTGATTTCCCATTTTCTGTGTATACTGATTTTGTTTACCAATGCTATCTCTTTTCCTTCCTTCATCTCTCTATCTTCTGCTTTCTGTTGTAGTTCTTACATTCCACCTTTCTTTATTTAGTCCTCAATTTCTCTGGTTTCTATTTCTATCTTGTCTATTCTGTTTTCTTTTTTTTATTAACTTTTTTCTTTTTGTCCTTTCTTTTCTCTTTCTCTCTCTTCTCATCATTCTGGCATTTTAAATCATTCTATATATTTTTCTCTACTCAGTTTCCCATTTCATTGTAGGTACTCCACTTTATTATTCCTATTACTCTACACTGCCTACATGAGTTAAATATTCATTTTACTAAGCCTTATATAGTCCCTCTTCTAACTTTTACTATTATTATTATCCGCTTTCTTTTCTTACCTTTTTTGCTTTCTTTGGCCCTAATCTTTTTACTTCAGGGGAAAATAGAAAACAGCAAGGAAATGGAACAAAGTATCAAAGTGAAAACTTTTTTTTAAAGATTTTTATTTATTTATTTATTTATTCATTTATCCCCCCCTTGCTGCCTGTGCTCGCTGGGTCAGCCAACCACGCCGTGTGGGCAGGCTTGCCCTCACCAGGAGGCCCCGGGAACCGAACCCGGGGCCTCCCATATGGTAAACGGGAGCCCTACTGATTGAGCCACAGCCGCTTCCCAAAGTGAAAACTTAACACACACACAAAACCAGCAGCTAAATAAAACTCTAGAGTAGAGAGAGAAACTAATCAACTGAATAAACCCATCAAGATAAAAAGAAGACCAGAGGGCAACAAAAACCTACAAACCATACTAAGAAACAGGAAGACACAGCCCAGTCCAATGAACAAACTAAAAACTAGGTGGAGATGTAGAAAATTGAACAACTAATCAAAGCTGTCCAAACAAATATCATGGACCAACTTATGAAGTGAAGGGAGAGATTAAGGATATTAAGAAGACATTGGGAGAATATACCGAAAAAATTATAAACATACATAAAAAGATGATGGAAATGATGGTGATGAATGGCACAATCCAAGAAATCAAAAAGACACTGGAAGCACATAAGAGCAGATTCGAACAGGCAGAAGAAAGAATTAGTGATGTGGAAGACAGTACATCTAAAATCAAACAGATAGTAGAATAGATAGATAAAAAGATAGAAAAAAATCCAGCAGGGACTTAAGGATTTGAACGACAACACGAAATGCACAAACATACACATTATAGGCATCCCAGAGGGAGAAGAGAAGAGAAGGAGTGTTGAAGGAAACAATGGCTGAAAACTTCCCAACCCTACTGAAGGAGAGGGACATATATGTCCAGGAAGCACAGCACACTGCAAACAGTATAAATCCCAACAAGCCTACACCAAGACATATACTTATCAAACTCTTCAATGCAAATTATACACCATAACCAAATGGGTTTCATCCCGCATATGCACAGATGGCTTAACATAAGAAAACCAATCAATGTAATACACCACATAAACAGATCTAAAGAAAAAAATCACATGATCATCTCTATAGATGCAAAAAGCGTTAGACAAAATACAGCACCCTTTCCTGATAAAAGCACTGCAAAAGATAGGAATAGAAGGAAACTTTCATATATGATAAAGGGTATATATAAAAAACCCACAGCTAACATCATATACAATGGTGAAATCCTAAAAGCATTTCCTCTAAGATTGGGAGCAAGACAAGGATGCCCACTATCACTGCTCTTATTTAACAATGTCCTAGAAGTTATTGCTTGAGCACAGAGGCAAGATAAAGATATAAAAGGCATCCAAATTGGAAAGGAAGAAGTGAAAATTTCACTGTTTTCAAACAACATGATCCTATACATAGAAAGCCCTGAGAAATCTACAACAAAGCTTCTAGAGCTTATAAATGAGTTCAGTGAAATCGCAGGCTATAAATCAATGCTCAAAAATCAGTAGCATTTCTGTACACCAATAATGAGCAATCTGAGGAGGAAATCAAGAAAAAAATACCATTTATAATTGTAACTAAAAAAATGAAATACCTAGGAATAAACTTAACTAAAGATGTAAATGATTTATACACAGAAAACTACACAGCACTGTTAAAGGAAATCAAAGAAGAGTTAAATAAATGGAAGAATATTCCCTGTTCATGGATAGGAAGACTAAACATCATTAAGATGTCTATCCTACACAAACTAATATACAGATTTAATGTAATCCCAATAAAAATCAGCACAACATTTTTTACTGAATTGGAAAAACAACTATGAAATTTATTTGGAAGGGCAAGAGGCCCCGAATAGCCAAAGACATATTGAAAAAGAAAAATGAAATTGGAAGAATCACATTACCTGACTTTAAAGCAACTACAAAGCTACAGTGGTCAAAACTGCATGGTATTGGCACAAGGACAGACACACTGACCAATGGAACCGAGCTGAGAGCTCTGATATAGATCCTCGCATTTACAGCTATCTGATATTCAACAAGGCCACCAAGCCACTCAACTGGGAAAGAATGGCCTCTTCACCAAATGGTGCTTGGAGAACTGGATATCCGTATCAAATGAATGAAAGAGGAACACCATCTCATACCTTATACAAAAATCAACTTAAGATGGATTAAAGACCTAAACATAAGAGCCAAGACCATAAAGACCTTGAAAGATAATGTAGAGAAGCATGTCCAGGGCCTTGTAATAGGAAATGGCTTCATGAACTTCACACCCAAAGGACGAGCAGTGTGAAAAAAAACTAAAACCTTTTGCACCTCAAAGGAGTTTGTCAAGAAAATGAAAAGACAGCCTACCCAATGGGAGAAAATATTTCATAACCATATATCTGTTAGGAGCCTAATATCCAGTATATATAAAGAAATACTTTATCTTGAAAATAAAAAGACAAACAACCCATTTAAAAAATGGACAAGCGATTTGAACAGACACATTTCCAAAGAAGAAATACAAATGTCTAAAAAGCACATGAAAAAATGCTCAAGATCACTAGCTATTATGGAAATTCAAATCAAAGTTACAATGAGATACCATCTTACGCCCACTAGACTGGCGACCATTAAAAAATCAGAGGACTACAAGTGTTGGATGGGACATGGAGGAGGGGGAACCCTCATCCACTGCTGGTGAGACTGTAGAATGGTCCAGCCATTGTGGAGGACAGTTTGGTGGTTCCTTAAAAAACTAAATATAGGTCTGCCATATGACCCAGCAATTCCACTGCTGGGTGTATTCCCAGAATACTGAAAGTAAGGACACAAACAGATATATGCACAGCAATGTTCATAGCTGCATTATTCACTATTGCCAAAAGTTGGAGTCAACCCAAATGCCCATCAACAGATGAATGGATAAACAAAATGTGGTATATACATACAATGGTATATTTCTTAGCTGTAAAAAGAAATACAGTACTAACACACAGGATAACATGGATGAATCCTGAGAACTTTCTGTTGAGTGAAGGAAGCCAGGTATTGAAAGACAAATATTACATGACCTCTCTGGTATGAATTAAGCAAATCAAGCCAACTCAGAGAGCTAGAGTCTGGAAGATAGGTTTACAGGTAATAAGAAGGAAGAAGAAGGTTGTGAGCCAATGCCCATTGGGGAGAAAGCTATGATAAGTGGAAGTGAGTAGTTGTACCATATAGAGATATGACAGGGGTGTGGGGATACTACTGGGTTGGGCCGTACAAGCTTGACAGGTGTGTAGGGTGGGAAGTATGGATTGGATAGTCCAAGGAACTGGGAGGAGGGTTGGGGGAGGGAATAGGTGAACACTGGGGATAGGTGGGTACGTGGGTGAAACTACAATGTTGAGAAAACTCTATTGGCAATATGACAAGGAAACATTACTGGTTTAGGGTGTTGAATGGTGGGGCAGGCTTTTGGGTCAGGGCATACTTGGGAGAGTCTTCTAGAGAATGTGTGAGTGATCATTTTATCATAGTGTCCTGTATCAGTGGGGGAAGACCCACATAATGAGTGGGAAGGAGTTGGACTCCCATGCTAGGGAGGCCCGATATGTTCTCAAACAGAGGGGTGGGGGTGTGTGTCTCTCCAGAGCATGGACATTTCCTAATAGGGGAGGACAGACTAATGTGTCCAGCCCTCAGAGCTGTTGCAGTATCTAAGAATCTAGAACTGCCATATATGATCCAGCAATCTCACTGCTGGGTGTATATCCAGAAGAACTGAAAGCAGGGACACGACTAGATATATGCACACCAATGTTGATAGCGGCATTATTCACTATTGCCAAAAGTTGGAAACAACCCAAATGTCCATCAACAGATGAATGGATAAACAAATTGTGGTATATACATACAATGGAATATAACTCAGCTGTAAGAAGAAATGCAGTATTAACACAAAGGATAACATAGATGAATCTTGAAGACTTTATGTTGAGTGATGCAAGCCAGGCACTGAAGGACAAATATTACATGACCTCACCGATAGGAATTAAGCAGATTGAGCAGACTCAAATCAGTAATGCATGGACATAAGCCTAGAACAACATAGACCCCAAAATTAACAGTATTTCTGATTGAAGGGATTGGAGATTTTTAAATACATATTTTACTGTATATTATGAATTTTTCAACTATTTTTAATTATTTCTATAATAAAAAAAAAAAATCCCACATATACAATGATAAAAGGATTTCCATTTTGAAAAAAAAGTCATTTATTTCAAGAAAATTTTCTGCTATATATCAGATTTTTTCAGTTCAATTGGTCATTTATTTGTTACACAAGTATTTAATAAACAATGAGTATATAAAAAGTCTGTCATACACTACTGGTCAACTGAACTATTTATATCTGTTAGGTCAGATATGAAAGGCTATTTGGATTGAGAGAATTTAAAGGTCTCTGATTTGCACAGAAACAGAAAACAAACATGCTCCAAACTGTTGCCTCCCCTGTGCCGTAGTCATCTAATTGAATTTGGTCTCTTTTGTAGAAAATCTGGACAATTTAAAGCCTGAGCTGAAATTAGGATTTTCACCCAAGCTGCAAGGAATATAGGCTCAAATCCTAAAATGGCCAGTTAGTGTGTCAATAGAGGTTAGGGCTATGTTCCATTCTAATATGAGAGAAATTGGTCAAGGACCCACCTATTCTGTTTGTCACTCCTCTTGTTTCCTTAACATTCTCAGTCTGTCTGATGAATATTTTGCAAATGATAAATTCTAAAGTTTATTCCAACCTTTAATGAGGTTGGAACCCAAATTCTGGTGTCAGTTTTAGGACAAAATTTGAAATTTAATTTCCTGTTATAAATGTGAAATTGAAAGTGAAAGTAGGGCAGGGAAATTTTGATACATAACTAATGCTAAGAAATCACCATTCTTCTTCTGACTAATGATATCTATTGTTTAGATCAGAAAATCAAAAATAGTTCCAGAGACAATTGAGTCATTCTGTGAACTCTGTTTACAAAAGAGATGCATTTCTAGCCTAGCTTTCAAACCCCTTTCCAGATAAACTGAAGTTACTGTCTATGGATAAATTTTGGTGAAGAATAGTTTGTGGTATGTAGTATATGATTCTATTTCTGAAAAATACTTAAGAATTAGGCATAGATAAAACCTTGGCAGAATATATACTCTAAAATTCACAGTATTTCTAATTTATTGAAGGGATTAGAGGTTATTTCATAATTGTTAGGGTCTAAAATTCATTCTCATCTCTCTTCAACTTCAATTAGTGTGAATTTGAAGTTGGGTAATATACCCCAAAATAATTTGGGTGTATTATGATTATTTTTAATGACTTTGAAATTTTTTTTAATCACAAAATACACTGATATAACAATAAAATATTTTCCAGTTTTAAAAAGAAAATATTTTTTTCTAAGAAACATTATCTGAGTTTTATTTATTGGTTATTGCAATTCAATTGCTTATTATTAATTTGTTAGACAAGTAGACAACTAGAAATGACTATATACAAAACTGCCATATCTTAGGTCCACTGTGCACATTTGTTTTACTGATTGCGAGATAGATCAGATAGGAAAGCCTGCTTGGAATGAGTGATTGTACTGGCGCCCTTGGACTGGACAGTCCCCAGGGGGTTTAGATATGTTGTAGGGACCAAAAGGGTGCTTTATCCTGCTGAGCAAATAAAGGAGAGAAAGCTTCATGACAATAGCAGGTTAAAAACTGGGGCAAATTATTATTTTATCTATGTGGCTATTTCTTCTAACATTGCAGAATAATCAGTGTGATGTGTGTGTTTACAAGCTGACTCCAATTTACACCCAAGTTGTGGTTAATAAAGCATATGGATTGTCCTAAAACAGATGCATCACTTTAAGAGTTGGTGATTTAGCACAGTAAGCACTCTATTCTGAATTAAGACAAAAGGTCTGTCACTTGGCCAAAGGGTTAGGAGAAATAACAAAGTCAGCGGTATTTAAAGTATCTGCTTGGTTAGGAGAGGTGAAGAGGATGCAGTACCCACTGATGAAAATAAGGTATAAGATAAAGCAAGCCCAGTAGCTCAGCCACCTGTACAGTGCTCCAGGCCTAGAACCGCTGTCTCTCTTCTACTGCAGGGAGGATCCTGCCACCTAAACTGACTTCAAGGAATATCCTGCCAGAACCTCACTGCATCCACCTTGACGTGAGCCTTTGCTTCACAGAGAGGAACCTCCCTAAGTTGCAGACAGGTTGTTAAATATACTTACCAACTTGCTTTAAGAAATGTACCTGTATGTGGTGGATTTTAGTATGAAAATGTTTTTCATTGTACCTGAAAACTTGGCATCATTTTGTGGGGTCAACGGTTTAGGCTGCCTGACTTTTAACCACAAGGGGCTATTAATGTTACCAAAAGAACCCAACGTCTGTGAAGGGCCACTTGGTTTCATGAACAAAAGTGGAGGGTAAAGGACCAAGATGAAGCATTAGAAAGCCCCTGTGACTTGGGAATTGTCCTGGCATTGCAATGACAGATACAAGCTATTATATATCTGGTCATATCTTACAAAATTGTGTGGGATAGAGTGTAAATTGCAATGTAAACTATAGTTCATGGTTAGTAGCAATGCTTCAATATGCATTCATCAATTGTAACAAATGTACCACACTAATGAAGAATGTTGTTAATGTGGGAAAGTGTGGGAGGGGTTGGGAGTGGGGCATATGGGAATTGCCTATATTTTTTATATAACACTTATGTAATCTAAGTATCTTTTTAAAAAATAAAAAACCACATTAAAAAAAAAAAAAAGAAAGTCCTTGTGGGTGTCAGCAATAGTGTGAAAGAGTGTGAAAGAGTCCAGAGCCTTTTAAGAGCTTCAGAAGCCCAGTCAGTGCCATCAGGGCTTAACCCAGTGGATTCTAGGTCAGGTCCCCCATCCCTGGGTGTGGGAGGCAGGGTCATAGTCCTACAAGGGGATGGGTGTAGGGCAAGTTCCCTGAACAGGAACTCTGAGACAAGGATGAAGGCTGAAGCCAAATATTAGGACCCCAGGCAAACAGTGAGAAAGTGGAGCTCAGGGCAGGACCAGGCTTTCAATTTGTTGCTGACAGTGATAACTGAGGTGTGGATAGGGCCTGAGAACCTGGTTCTGGTTATGGACCTAGTTGTGCACTAATGGGAAGAATTCAGGAAGTTGGGGCGGAAGGTGAGAACAATGTGAACTAACACAAAGCTTTCTGAAATTGTTAGGACTCCACAGAAACAGTGCAACCATCTTTTTCAATAGATTCTGAGCTGTTCTAGCCACACTTCTGCCTCTCCTTGTGAAACTGGTCAGTTGATTTAAAAGCTGAAAGTAGGTTGAATGGCAAGGGATGGGATGAGGAGATCCAAAATCATAAGTACACACACTTTTGGTGCAGTAATCTATTGTGGCTTGCACTGCTTTTAACCGAGGTGGGAGAACAGAGTATATGAGTTGATGTGGTGTGGGATGCTCACGGTTAATACTAACTGGGCTTGGGAAACACAGGCTTGTCCCTGCCCAGCTGAGATTTGCACCTCAAGTGTTTAATGAAATTTTTGCAGTTGGCTTAGGTTTTCTGAGCCTGCACAATAAATCTAGAGAACCAGGCATGAGTGTAAATAAACTAATTTTAGGTTGAGAATTGTTCAACAGCCTGTTTAGAGGCACTTTTGTCAGGGAAGAGGTTTGCTTTTGTTTGGTTGTTTGTTTAATATATAGATACATTTCCCCCCCCCCCCCATCTCTCCTTTAAAAAAAACTCTCACTACGGACATAGTGTTTTTTTCACTAACAATAAAAATATGTGTGTATCTTCTAATATTATTTCCAGAGATTACCACTATTATTTTGTTGAATATTCTTCTAGTATTTTTCCATTTTATTCTATGGTGTATATAGATTTTGGGGGACCTGAGTCATATAATTTGGGGGTCCACTTTAATTAAAATAATACCAAAAGTACAACTTGAAAAGTGAATATTTATTTAAAATGAGAAATGCATCAATTTTAAAATGCTGACAAATGCTAAAAACATTCTCTCAGTTTTTGTTTCTTAATTTGTTAGGGTTCTTCTTTCCTGTCATATATGAATTTAATAAATGCAATAGTTCTGTCGTGAATTTGAAGCATATACATGAAATCTAAATACATTTAAAATTGCATTGTATTGAGCTACAGAATTACAATTATGTAATCATGTTACTCTTTTACTACTTCTCTTGCCTTGTGAATGGATATAGGTAGTAGCTGTGTTGCTGGAATATTTGTGGGCTTTCGTTCATAGGCAGTTTTTCTGTGCTCAGATTGTTCTGAGTGTACTGAAAAGATAAGAGTGTTAATTCTATTTTCAACAATCTATTTTAGTGAAATTGGCTTTTTGATAACATCCGCTGTCAACACTATGTATCAAAAGATAGATGTTAGAGATACACTCTTTTATAGCATTATAAAAAATAGAGTCCTAATATGATACAAGTATATCAAGAAAACTGTTAAATAAAATAAACTATCAGAAAATAAAATTTCCTTTTGAAATTTTAAGATCCTCCCTGTGGAGTGAGTTGCTACAGTGGAGCATCATGGGAGCACAGGTTCAGGGCACAAGAGAAACTTTCAGGAAATGATGCCTTTATAAAGAGTCCAGAAACGGCAAATCATCTCTATCACTTACACAGTACAAGTATTGTAAAATAAAGCAGGAAGTGATGAGGGTAAAATAAGGTTGCTAGTAAAGTGCTTGGATCTCTGCAAAAGCAACCATTAATTACATTTGGAAAGACTGTACATGCCTTCACAGATTAGCTGATGGATCTTGAAGCTTAATTCTAATTTTAGCAAATTTGCAAATTTGAAAGATCCTTTAGAACTTGAGTTATGGACTTTATTCCATAGACATGTAGAGCCGCTGAAGGTTATTAGACCCACTCAGAGTTGTGCTTGAGTTTCATTGCTCTGTTGACAGAAGAAGAGAGAGAATAAAGTGGGGATAAGGGAGGTAGATATCATTTAAGTTGTTCTTGCTAAATCTTAGAAGACATGTTACAGTTTTACCAGTCTAGGGTCATTCAGGGTTTTATTAATACAAGGGTCATTTAAAAACGTGTTAAGAAATGACAATCTTAAAATAGTCCTAACTCTCCGTTCAGGCTCTAACTTTGCTGATGCCTAATTCAACACAATGCTCAAGCAGTGCGCACTTAACAGACTTGCTGCCAGCCCGATAACACCAGCATCTCATCTGAACTGATGTCTTAACCAGGCTTAGCAGCAGGCACTCTTGTGGGTTTGTCATTTTAGCGAAAACTACCTGATCCTTAAAAATCTCTTCCCGAGCTGCTCAGCTCTTACCCAGAGAAGAGACTCTTTAAAACTGGAAAGAAAACAGCTGTTACTTTTTTCTCTCACTGTAACTTTTGGCTTTTATCTTACTCCTCCAGCTTTCAAGATTTTCTTTAGATAGCCAATGACTGGAAACAACACAAAAAGCAACCTCTGTAAAGAAACAGACAAATATAAAACTGAAAGTTCTAGTGCAAGGCAGTGGCTTGACAAACATGAAAGGAATTGCCAGGAGCTGTGCTAGTGGATGGGTGCACAGCTTTGCCTTGATTTCTCAACTAGAACTGTTGCTGGACAAACACCCACCCGGTTAATCAAGCAGATGCACTCAAAGACCGATCTTGAGCTATCAGGATTTCAAAGAGAGGAGTCTTTATTGCATTGCACAAGCAAGGACAATAGGAGAAAATTCTCAGGTCAATTTCCTCGAACTGAAGAAAATTGGGGTTTTTATGAAACAAAGGAATTTGGGGTTAGTGCCCTTGGGATGTTATGAGATATCGATTGATTTGTTTAACTGGAAATGTGTAAGCACAGGCCCCAGAGGCTGGCTGGAGTAAGCATCCAGTTACAGGTTACAAACTGGGCCATAAATTTCTTAATTGACAGGGTTTGGTCGGGGTAACACAGAAAGTTGTAAGTAGTTCAGTCCCCCTAAGATAATGCTAAACTAAACAGTTGTAAATTGCTTAATTAACATGAAGTAACAAGTAAGTCAGGAGGCTAATCTAAAGGGGTGTAAATCGCTTCATTAACATGACTAAGCTAAACAAAGTGGGCCATCTAAGCACCTCTTAAAATATATGTATATATATATATAAATAACATTTTTGTAAGCAAATACACATATATGCATATATATTTATATATCATTTTGCAAATGTTTGTATGTATTGTGAGAATTTTGATTTTTACCCATAATAAAAAACAAACAAACAAACAAAAAACTAGATACAACAAACAAAAAAACAAAAAAATAAAAAGGGGGCTGTCCAGGACTAACAAACCAGGCTTGGTAAGATAAGGGAACACAAATGGAGGCCAGTTATGAGTTAAAGTTTATGCTCTTATGAAACATAGTATTAGAATCAAAGGCATAAATTTCAGATATTCGACCCTAGCTACTTTAAAGGTACTATATATCAAGCCCATGATTACAGTGAGTCATTCTGCATTATACTAAAAGTAAGAAAACATCTCATAATTCAGTGACTCTAGTTATGTTATTTTTCAATACTCGGTTTCAGAACCATCATCTTTTATTATTGGATGAAATCTTAGAGGCTGTTTTCAGTAAAATGATGGTCCATTCAGACATTTTTAAAGGCAATGATATTTATCTCAGGTTTGGAGGCCAGTTTGAGAAGCATGAGTGTAAGAAAACCTCATATAATTTTCCTGTAGGTCCAATTTCCTGGAATATTAGACCCATTCACAATGGATCTGCTTAGGAATTATATAGGAAGTTAGGACTAAGTGCCCTGTGGAAAAGACCATGTTCCATACCCTTATGAATTCTCAGCACCTAACCAAGGTCCTGGCACTTAGCACTTAACAAATAATTTATAATAACGAGGAGAGCTCCCACTTATTGCATACTTGTTTCAAGTCCAGTTATAAATTTTTTTTTTTTTTAAAGATTTTATTTATTTACTTTATCCATTTTAAAGCCCCCCTTCCCCATTTGCTGTTTTGTGTCCATTTGCTGGGCAATTCTCCGTGTCTGCTTCCTGCCATCTCTTCTCTTCCTCCTCCTCCTCCAGTCTTCACCAGGATTCGATCCTGGAGACCTCCGATGTAGGAGAGAGGTGTTCTGCTGCCTGCGCCGCCTCAGCTCCTGGCTTCTGGAGCTTTCGGAGCATCTCGTCTTGTCTCTCCCCTGTTACGTCATCATCCTGCTGCGTGGCTCCAGGGGCCTGACAGCTCAGCAGCACACAGAGCCTGGCAGCCCATGCGCCTTCTATATATATATTATTTTACCGGGAGGTCCCCGGGAACGAACCCAGGTCCCTCCATATGGCAGACGTACGCCCAACCATTTGAGCCACATCCGCCCCCAGTTATAAATTCTTTACACAGGTCATCTTGCCTAGGTCTCAACATAAACAATATACCACAATATTACAGAGAGTTTAATAACTTGTTAAAATCACAGAGCTACTATGTAAGATTTGAACCCCAGGAATCTTGCTCCAGATCTCATAATAATAATTCCTATTTATTGATTACTTTCTAAGTCTAGACTCTTTACCTGTCTCATTTAAACCTCAAAATAATCCTTCATGATAGGGAGTATTTATTATCTCCGTTATTCAAGGAGCAAAAAGAATCAGAGAGAGGTTAAATAAATGTCTATGTTTAGCATTTGAACTACCATGTGTTTAAGTTTTTACAACAGGAATTTAATGTTTCACAGTTATAGGCTAGAAGTTCAGAATCAAGATACTGGCAAGGCTTGTTTTCTCCCCAAAGGCTGTTGCATTCAGGTGCTTGCTGCTGCCATCCTTGGCGCTTCTTGGCTTTTACTTTTTCCTCCTTTCCTTGAGTTCCCTGTCCTCTTTGAATGGCCTTCAGTAATCTGGATTTAGACCCACCTTCATTTCAATTGGGCCTTACCTTAACTAAAAAATAACATCTTCACGAGGTCTTACTTACAATGGCTTCACATTTACAGAAATGCAGATTAAGATTAAGCATTTTTTTTCTGGGGTTATGTGGTAATTCTTTCCAGCTAACAACCGTGGAGTGAGACTCAAATTTTGAAATCTGTTAGATTAAAACCATACTCTTTCTTCACTCACTGTCTCTAAGAGAGAGAGGAAAGAGTTAGAGAGAGAGAGAGAAAAAGAGATGGAGAGATGATTTGCTTATACTATTAGTTCCCTATCTTCTTTTCTAAAATATGCATTTGCAACTATATATCATTTTCCTCTAAACATTGCTTTAATTGCTTCTGCACATGGATATACAGTGATTTCATTTCTTAATTTTCATACTTATGATGCATTTCCTAATTATTTTGATTTCTAACATTGGTCTATTAAGCCAGAGAACATACTCTGTTTGATTATCATCCTATAAAATTTGTTATGACTTATTTTATGGCAGAAGATGTGGTCAGTTTTTTAAGACTTCCTAAGTTTTTCGCTCATGTCATTTTTTAAAAATAGTTGAAGTAAAATATATAAAAGATAAAACTTGCCATTTCAACAAGTTTTAAGTGTACAATACAGTGGCAGTAATTACATTCACAATATTATATATTCATCACCACTATCTATTTCTAAAACGTTTTTTATCATCCCAAACAGAAACTCTTTACCCATTAAGCAATAACTCCCCATCCCTCAATATAGAATTTGTATTTAAAAATATTTCTGACATACTTTAAAGCTATATGTACCCTGCAGTTGTTGGGTGCAGTATTTTATGTATATCCATATGCCAGTTTGAAATTATTTTATGAATCACAAAAAGAGAAAGATTATGTTTGTGAACATGTTTCCTGTGGATGTGAGACCCTTTCAATTGGACTACATTAGTGAGGCATGACTCAGGTTGAGTCTGCCCTCTTGCTGATTTTGATATAAATGGAGACACAGGAAAAGGGAGCTCCATCATATTTGTTCCTTCCATGTAAGAGACAGGAGAGGCTCAATGAGCTGAGGCCCAGGGATGGATCAGCCATATGCCTGAAAGCTTGCAGCTGAACTCAGGAAGAAAGCAGAGTAGCCAAGACTAATAGAGGAGGCCTGAAAAGAGACAAGCACACTGCCTGGTTGCCCACAGCTGAGCTCTGGGAGACGGTTCAATCTGGAGGGGAAGGCAAAGGCCAGACAGAGATCACTTGCCATCTTGCTTCACCACGTGTCGGCTGACTTTGGTGAGAAAGCATGTCTTTTGGTGCCTTGAGTTGGACATTTCACGGCCTTGGAACTGGAAGCTTTTACCCCAATAAGTCCCCTTCATAAAAGCCAACCTATTTCTGGTACTTTGCATTGGCGGCCCTTTGGCAAACTAAAACAATCCATTAGGCCAATTTTGTTAATCATGTTGCTCACAATTTCTTTGACCGTGTTTTTTTAGCATTTCTGGTTGCTTATTCTAACAAGTACTGACAATTTTGGTAAAAATCTCCCACTATGATTGTTGATTTATCTTTTTCACCACTTGGTTTTTGCTTTATGTTAAGTTGACGTCACATGAATGGTTACATACAAATTTAGATTCCTTATATATTTCCAGCAAATTGAAGCATTTCTCATCATCAAATGACCATATTCATCTCTAGTAAAGGTTTTTGCCTTGAAGTCTATTTTGTCTGAGGATATTATAGCTACTCAACTCACTTTTTTTAAAAAAAGAATTTATTGAAGTATACCATTCATACATGAGCATACATAAATTATAAGTGTTCAGTAAACATTGTGAACTTACAAAGCAAACATGCATAACATCATATAGGGCTCCTACATATCACCCCACTACAAATACTTGGCATTGTTGTGAAACATTTGTTAACAAATTATGAAAGAGCATTGTCAAAGTATTACTACTAACTATAGTCCATATCTTACTCCCCTATACATTTTTTAAAGGATTTATTTATTTACTTTTATCCATTTTTACACCCCCCCCCGTTTTTGCTGTTTTTGTGTCCATTCACTCGGCAACTCTCTGTGTCCCTTTCCTGCTCTCTCTTCTCATCCTTCTCTTCCTGTCTTCACTGGAACTCGATCCTCGGAACCTCCTATGTGGGAGAGAGGTGTCCTATTGCCTGTGCCACCTTAGTTCCTGTTTTTTTGGCACATCTCATCTAGGCTCTCCATTGTGTCACACTCCTGTTACGTCATCATCTTGCTGCGTGACTTGCGGGGCCTGGTGGTGCACCCGTGCACCAGGCCTGGTGGCTCATGCACCTTCTACATTTTTTCTTTTTAAATTTTTATCAGGAGGTCCTGGGGATCAAACCGAGGTCCCTCCATATGGGAGACAGATGCCCAACCATTTGAGCCACATTTGTCCTCTTGCTATATCTCTTAAGGTTGACCAGAGATCCCCAAAGTTAGTCTTTTCCCATACAGGATGCTCATATAATAAATCAGGCTTATGTATCACCAGTATTTTAAAAATCATACCTAGGGAGAAAACCTAGGTCTGGGGACACATGCATGGTTTCTAATATAGCAAATGTTTAGCCTACCCTGATTATCACAAAATCAGGACAGTGAGAATATTTGCATTCAACTCACTTTTGATTAGTATTTTCATGATATATCTTTTTCCATCCTTTTATTATTTTGCAGTACAGAGTTTGGTTTCACTATCCAGTCTGGTAATGTTTTTCTACAGCATTTAGATGAGTGCTGTCCAAATAGAATATAATATAAGCCATATATGTGATTTAAAATTTTCTAGTAGTCACATTAAGAGAACATAAAACCTTGGTGAAATAAATTTTAATAGTATGTTTTATTTAACCCAGTATGTCCAAAAATTACAATTTTAACATATAATTGATATGAAAAATTATTAGACATTTTACATTCTTTTTATTGTAATAAGTCTGCAAAATCCAATATGTATTCTGTACTCACAGCACATCTAAGTTCAGACTGGCTGCATTTAAATGCTCAAAAGCCACAAATGGCTAATGACTACTGTTTTGAACAGTGCAGATTAGATCATTTGTACTCAGTTTAATTTTGGACTTTATCTACTATGTTCTTATGTGCTTACCATTTGTTCTCCTTATTCCACATCTATTTTTTTCACCTTTGGTACCTTCTTTTGGACCAATTAATATTATTTCAAATAATTTTATCCTCTCAACCAGTGTCTAAAAGTTAAACAGTCAAGTACAATTAATTTAGTGGTTACTGTGGGAATTATATTGTTCATCCTTAACTTATCAAAGACCAAAATTAATGTTTACATTTACCCTCCTCCCAGAGAATGTATAAATTCTTTTTTTTAATTAGAGAAGTTATGGGTTTATAGCTCAATCATGCATAAAATATGGGAATTACACACACCACCCCACAACCAATACCTTGCATTGGTGTGGAACATTTGATAGCACTTTTTAATAATTGTATTTTTTTTTTAACAAAGTGGTTACTTTGCTACAATTGATGGAAATCCACAACAAAGTTCCCAGAGCTAATAAATGAATTCAGCAGTGTCTGGATACAAGCTCATCTTCCCCAAACCAGTAGTGTTTCTATACACAAGCAATGAACAATCAGAAGAAGAAATCAAGGAAAAATTCCATTCACAACAGCAAGCAAAAGAATAAAATATCTAGAAATAAATATAACCAAGGATGTAAAGGAATTATACACATAAAACTATAAAACATGCCTAAAAGAAATCAAAGAAGACCTAAATAAATGGAAGGACATTTTGTGTTCATGGATTGGAAGACTAAATATTATTAAGATGTCATTCCTACCTAAAGTTATTTACAGATTCAATGCAATCCCAATCAAAATTCCAATTATCTTCTTTGCAGAATGGGAAAGCCAATCATCACATTTATATGAGAGAGTAAGGGGCTCCAAATACATAAAGCCATTTTGAAAAGGAAGAATGAAGTTAGAGGTCTCATACTTCCCCATCTTAAAACTTATTAAAAAAAATAAAACTTATTACAAAGGTACAGGAACCAAAATAGCAAGAAACCAGCCGAAGGACAGATATATAGACCAATGGAATTTAACTGAGAGCTCAAAGATCAGCACTCACGTTTATGGCCAACTGACTTTTGACCAGGGGGCAAAGACTTTTCAATTGGGAAAGATCAGTCTCTTCAACAAAGCTGAAGTGGTGTTGGCACAACTGGATGTCCATTTGCAAAATAAAGGAAGACCTTTACCTCATACCATATGAAAAATTAACTCAAAATGGACCAAAGGCTTAAATATAAGAGCTAGAAGTATTAAACTCCTAGAAGAAAATGTAGGGAAACATCTTCAAGACCAGGCATTAGGCAGTATTGTTTTATCTTTTACACTCAAACCACAAGCAACAAAAGTGAAAAATAGATAAATGGGACTTCATCAAAATAAAAAATGTTTGTGCCTCCTAGGACTTTATCATGAAAATGAAAATATTAAAAAATGGGGAATAAGTGTTAAAGTGAATGAAGAGAAATAGAAACACTCATTCATTGCTTGTCACAATGTAAAATGGTGCAGCGTTGTGGAAGACATTTTGTAATTTCCCAGAAAGCTAAGTATAGACTTACCATATGACCTGGCAATCCCACTACTCAGTATATACCCTAAAGAATTGAAAGCAGGGACTCAAACAGATATTTGCACACCGATGTTCATAGCTGCACTATTCACAATTTCCAAAAGCTGTAAGCCACTCAAGTATCCTTCAACCAATGAATTTATAAATAAAATGTGGTATATACATACAATGGAATATCAATTTTAACAAATGTTCTGCACCAATGCAAGGTGTTGATGGTGAGGTGGTGTATGGGAATTCTGTATCTTATGCATAATGATGGTTCTGTAAACCCAAATCTTCTCTAATAATAAAAAAAGAAATCGTTTAAAAAAAAAAAAAGTGAACTCAAAATGGATTAAAGACCTAAATAGAAGAACCAGGATTATAAATGTAGGGAAACATCTTCAAAATCTTGTATTAAGCAGTGGTTTCTTAGACTTTATACCCAAAGCACAAGGAACAAAAGAAAAAGTAGATAAATGGGACCTCATCAAAATTAAAAACTTTTGTACATGAAAGGACTTTATTTTGAAGATGAAAAGACAAACTACTCAATGGGAGAATATATTTGGAAACCACATATTCAATAAAGGTTTATTATCTTGAATATATAAAGTAATCCTACAACTCAACAATGAAAAGACAAATGACCCAATTAAAAAATGGGTAAAGGGGTACCCCAAGATGGTAGAATAGGGAACGGCAGACTACAATCCTCCAGAAACTGTGGGAAGGTAGGCAGGTTTACCTGGCAGAAGGGAAGCCGTAGGACCTTGGGGACAATTGGAAAAGGTAAGTAGAGAGGGGAGACCCAGTTGATTGGGGGGCGGGGGACAAGGGAACCCATAGGACATAGGCTTTGAAGTTGGATCTGAGGAGAGGGAAGCCAGGGAAGTGACCTGGTTGTAAGACCAGTGCTCACCAGGCTCCTAGAATGAGTTAATTCCCCTGCTCCTGGAGATATCAAGGGAACTTCCCAGTACCCAGCAGGCTCTTGAGGTGGGGGAGCTGCAGGGCAAACAAGTGTAGGGGGCTGGCACCAGACAATTTAGGAGGAGAGAGGTGTGGGGGCAGGGGTGATAGGGTGGGTGGAATAGGAAAAAAAATGTCACCAGTGGGTACTGAAACAGCTCCAGGGAGAGGGGAGGGAGAATTGATCAGGCAAGCTGCTACACCCACCCACCCTGGGAAAGAGACGAAATGGGGCAGTGAGAGGGCAAGCTGACAGGCGCCTACCAGCTGGGGAGAGAGGGAAGTCTGGAGAGGCAATGCCAAAACATTTTACCTCAAGCCTAACTGGCCTGAGATAAAAGAGGGCAGGTAGAGGCAGGGGAAAAGCCTTCAGAAGTCTCCAGAAGGTTAACCTAACTGGTAGAGTGGGTGTAGCTCAGTGGTCAAACTCCTGCTTCATGGATACAAGGTCCTGGGTTCAAAAACTGGTGCTTCCTTAAAAAAAAAAAAAAAAAAGACAAAGCCTAAATGGCTCCATTGATAAAGGGGGTGGGGAGAAGCATCCCAGGAGCTACAGGGAACAGGAGATGAAGGACAAACAGTCTTGGGACAGGGAATTTAGATGAAGGTATTTTTTTTAAAGGCTTTTTGATTTGTTTTATTATTATTATTTTTTATTCCTTATTCTTTTCTCTGCACCTGGGTACTTTACGTGAACACAGCAGCCTGACACCATTGCTAATGGCCTGAGTGAGAGGAAAGCCTGTTGTTGTTTTTTTTTCTTTTGTAGTTGTTGTTGCTTTTTTCTTTCCTTTCCTTTTTTTCTCCCTTTTCTCCTTAGCTTATTGCTCTTCTTTCTTTAATTTTTCCTCTTCTGTTGCATTCTTTTGTTCACCTTCTCTTGTTAGATCTCAATTTTCTTCTCCTCTTAACTTTCTGCTCTTTTATTTTATTCTCTTTTTTTCCTATTCCCTTTTTTTTTTTTACTCTACATTTTTTATTCTTAATCCTTTTTATTTTTTTAAGATTTTTCACTCTTATTATTTATTTATTTATTTTTTCTTCCTGGTTCTTTTCAGGTTCATTTTCCATCTTGTGTTTTTATTATTACTATTATTTATTTATTTATTTATTTATTTTTCTCTTCTCCTTTCTTTCCTTCTTTAAGATCTTAATATTTTTTCTTGGGAACATGGACAACAAAAGGATATAGAATAAGTGGAACCAATTGTCAAAGAGGAAACTTAACACAAAACAAAACAAAATAAAACCCTAGAGTAGAAAGAGAAGCTAACCACCTGAATAAAAGTTCATCAAGGCCTAGACACCAGCAAAAAATTACAAACCATACTAGTAAACAGGAAGACATGGCCCAGTCTAATGAACAAAACTAAAAAACAGAAGGAGATGCAGAACATGGAAAAACAAATCAAGGATGTCCGAACAAATATCATGAATCAACTCAATGAAGTGAAGGAAGAGATAATATTAAGAAGACACTGGGAAATCAGATGTAGCTCAAGCAATTGGGCTCCCATCTACCATTTAGGAAGTCTAGGGTTCTTTTCAGCCTCTTGGTGAAAAGAAAGCTGGCCTGCACAGCGAGCTGGCCCGAGAGGAGAGCTGGCCCACACGTAGTGCTGGCCTACGCAGAGAGCTAGAGCAGCAAGACGATGCAACAAAAAGAGACACAGAACAGAGGCAATAAGAGATGCAGCAGACCAGGGAGCTGAGGTCGCACAAGAGATTGAGTGACTCTCTCCACTCCGGAAGGCCCTAGGATCAGTTCCTGATGCTAGCCAAAGTGAAGACAAGCAGACACAGAAAAACACACAGAGAGCAGACAGCAAATGCAAAACAAGGGGGGGTGGGGTGGGATTAAATAAATAAATCTTAAAAAAAAAAGAAGACACTGGGGGAACATACAGGAGAAATCATAAATATCTGTAGAGAGATAACAGATCAGATTATGATGAATGGTACAATGCAAGAAATTAAAAATATACTGGAGGGAGGGAATGTGGCTCAAACTGTGGAGCACCTGCTTCCTTCATGGGAGTCCTGGGTTCTGCTCACAGTGCCTCCTTTAAAAAAAACCATACAAACAAAAAGCAAACAAACAAAAAAACCAAGTCAGGGGAGCCAATGTGGCTCAGTGGTTCAGTGTTGATTTCCCACATATGAGGTCCTGGGTTCAATTCCTGGCCCCAGTACCCACCCCCTCCGAAATAAAACAACAACAAAAAAACACTGGAAGTACATAACAACAGATTTGAACAGGCAGAGGAGAGCATTATTAATGGAGAAGATAATTCATTGAAATTGCACAGATAGTAGAACAGAAGATAAAAAGATAGAAAAAAATCAGCAGGGTCACAAGGAATTAAATGATAACATGAAATGCACAAACATATGCATTATAGGCATCCCAGAGGGAGAAGAGAAGGGAAAGGGGCAGGAGTGTTGGAGACATAATGGCTGAAAATTTCCCAACTCTTTTGAGGGACATAGATGTACATGCCCAGGAAGTGCAACATACTCTAAACAGTATAAATCCTAACAGGCCTACCCTGAGACATATACTTATCAAGTTGTCAAACTCTCAGGACAAAGAGAAAATACTGAAAGCAGAAAGAGAAAAGAGATCCATCACATACAAGGGAAGTTCGATAAGATTAAGTGATAATTTTCTCATCTGAAACTATGGAGGCAGGAAGGCAGTGGTATGACATAGTTAAGATGCTAAAAGAAAAAAAAAACTACCAGCTAAGAATTCTGCATCCAGCAAAGTTGTCATTCAAAAATGAGGGAGAGTTCAAAATAGTCACAGATAAACAGAAAGTAAGAGAGTTTTTCAACAAGAAACCTGCCCTTCAAGAAATGCTAAAGGGAGTTCTGCAGGTTGAAAGGAAAATACAGGAGGGAGAGGGTTGGAGGAGAGTATATAAAAGAAGATTATTAGTAGGAATAACTAAAAAAATTGAGAGTAATAAAAACAAAACATGACATATATAAACCTAAATAAAAAATGGCTAATGCAACAGTAATAACAGTAATAACAGTAATAACATTGAATGTTAATGGATTAAACTCTTCAATCAAAAGACACAGATTGACAGAACAGATGAAGATAAAAGACCATGTATATGTTGTCTACAAGAAACTCACCTTAGACCCAGGGATGCAAGGAGGTTGCAAGTGAAAGTTTGGAAAACAATTTTACATGCAAACAAAAACCAAAAAAAGTAGGAGTAGTTATACTAATGTTGGACAAAATAGATTTTAAATGTAAACCTATTGTAAGAGACAAAGAAGGACAATATATATTAATAAAAGAAGTAATCTTTCAAGAAGAAAGACCATCATAAACTTTTATGCACCTAACCAGGGTGCTCCAAAATACATAAAGCAAACATTGGAAAAATGTTGGCTTTTATGAAGGGTATTTATTGAGGTAGAAGCTTACAGTCACAAAGCCCTAAGGAGTCCAACTCAAGGTACCATAACAGGTACTTTCTCACCCAGAGTCTGTTGCCATGTGTTGACAAAAGATGGCATGTGATGTCTGTGAGGGTTCAGCCTTCCTCCTCCTCCCAAGGCTCCATGGTCTCAGCTTCTTCTGATCTCAGCCACAGGCTGGGACAAGTCTTGTCTCTCTTCTGGGGCTTGTTTCTCTCCCAGCTCAGGTGCTCTGCTCTCTCCACAAGGCCAGCTGTAAACTTTCAGGCAAATGACTCATCAAGAGGCCTCTGCTGTGTCTAATGGAGCCTTCCCTCTTTCCTCAAGTATTTGTTTCTCTATGTGCTTACTTCCTGGGCTCCAGGATCAAAACTCCAACCAACTCCTCTGCTGAGTCGTTTTCTCTTGAGTCTCCACCCACCAAGGATGTGGGGACTCAAAGTTCTACTGACATGGCCCAATCAAAGCCTTAATCATAATTTAATCAAGTAAAAGTGAAACTTCTGAAGATAATATAACCTAATATACCCAGAGGAACAGACCAGTTTAAAAACATAATCCACTATCTATTTTTGGAATTCAAAAACAATTGCCAAAGTGTGACACAAACCCTTAGTTAGATAAATAAGGAAAAGAGAGAGAAGATGCAAATAAATAAGATAAATAATGAGAGAGGGGATATAACCACTGACTGCATAGAAATAAAGAGTATCATAAGAGGATACTTTGAAAAAATTGTATGCCAACAATATGGATAGCTTAGATGAAATGGACAAATTTCTAGAAACACACAAGCAGCCTCCATTGACAAAAAAAGAAACTGATGAATTCAACAGACCAAACACAAGTAATGAGTTTGAATTAGTCATCAAAAACCTCCCAACTAAATAAAGCCCAGGATCCGATAGCTTCACAGGTGATTTCTACTAAGCATTTCGGAAAGAACTAACACTAATCCTGCTTAAACTCTTCCGAAAAATAGAAGTGGAGGGAACATTGTCTAACTCATTCTATGATGCCAACATCACCCTAATACCAAAGCCACAGAATGACACCACAAGAAAACTACACATCAATCTCTTTAATGAACCTGGATGCTAAAATCCTCAACAAAATACTTGCTTAATTGTATTCAACAACACATCAAACTAAGTATATACCATGACTAAGTGGGTTTCATCCCTGGTATGCAAGGATTGTTCAACATAAGAAAATCAGTCAATAAATATACTACATTAACAGATTGACAGAAAAAAATCACATGATCATCTCTATTGAAGCAGAAAAAGAATTTGACAAAATACAGCATTCCTTTTTGATAAAAACACTTCAAAAGATAGGAATAGAAGGAAACTTCCTAAATACGATAAAGGGTATATATAAAAAACCCACAGCTAACATCACACCCAATGGAGAAATGTTAAAGGCTTTTCCTCTTAGTCTGGAACAAGACAAGGATGCTCACTCTCACTGCTTTTATGTAACATTGTGTTAGAAATACTTGCTCGAACACTTAG
Organism: Tolypeutes matacus; assembly: GCA_026826555.1. NCBI lineage: Eukaryota > Metazoa > Chordata > Mammalia > Cingulata > Chlamyphoridae > Tolypeutes > Tolypeutes matacus. The sequence continues at coordinate 6,141,847 of JAKSZT010053881.1, forward strand.
GCAAGAAAAAGAAATAAAAGGCATCCAAGTTGGAAAAGGAGGATTTACTGATGACACGATCTTATACACAGAAAGTCCCGAAAGATCAATAACAAAGCTTCTAGAGCTGATAAACAAGTTCAGTAAAGTGGCAGGATATAAGATCCACATGCAAAAATCAGTAGCACTTCTGTACACTAATAATGAGCTATCTGGGGAGGAAATCAAGAAAAAAATTTCATTTACAATAGCAACTAAAAGAATCAAATATCTAGAAATAAACTTAAGACATAAAGGACTTGTATACAGAAAACTATACAACATTTTTAAAGGAAATCAAAGAAGACCTATATAAATGGAAAAATATTCCATATTCATAGATTGGAAAATTAAACATCATTAAGATGTCTGTCCTACCTAAATTGATTTACAGATTGAATGAAATCCCAATAAAAATTATCATAGTATTTTTTACTGAATTGGAAAAGCTAATTATGAAATTTATTTGGAAGGGCAAGGGACCCTGAATAGCCAAAAACATTGAAAAAGAAAAATGAAATTGGAGGAATCATAATACCTGACTTTAAATTGTACTACAAAACCACAGTGGTAAAAACTGTATGATATTGGCACAAGGATAGACATAATGACAAATGTAAGCTAATTGAGAATTCTGATATAGATCCTTGCATATAAGGTCAACTGATATTTGACAAGGCCACTAAGCACACAACTGGGACAGAATGGCCTCTTCAACAAATGGTGCTGGGAGAACTGGATATCCATAGCCAAAAGAATAAGAAAGGATCTCATGCCCTATACAAAAATTAACTCAAGATGGATCAAAGACCTAGATATAAGAGCCAAGACCATAAAACTCCTAAAAGATACTATGGGGAAGCACCTGCAAGATCTTGTAATAGGAAATGGTTTCATAAACTTTACAGCCAAAGAATGAGCAACAAAAGGAAAAATAGATTAATAGGACCTCCACAAAATTAAAAACTTTTGCACTTCAAAGGAGTTTGTGAAGAAAGTGAAAAGGCAGCTTACCCAATGGGAGAAAATATTTCGTAACCATTTATCTGGTGAGAGCCTAATATCCAGTATATATAAAGAAATTCTACATCTTGAAAATAAAAAGACAAACCACCCATTAAAAAATTTGGCAAGAGATGAATAGATACTTTTCCAAAGAGGAAATACAAATGGCTAAAAAGCACATGAAAATATGCTCAATATCACTAGCTATTAGGGAAATGCAAATCAAAACTACCTTGAGATACTACTTTACACTTACTTGACTTGGGCCATTAAATAAGCAGAGTACTACAAGTGTTGGAGAGGATGTGGGGAAATGGGAAATCTTTGCCACTGCTGGTGGGAATGTAGAATGGTCCAGCCATTGTGGAGGACGGTTTGAAGATTCCTCAGGAAACTAATTATAGAATATCCATATGATTCAGCAATCCCACTGCTGGGTATATACCCAGAATAATTGAAAGCAGGGACACGAACAGATACATGCACACCAATGTTCACAGCGGCATTATTCAGTACTGCCAAAAGTTGGAAGCAACCTGTGTGACCATCAATAGATGAATGGATAAGCAAAATGTAGGATATACATACAATGGAATATTACTCAGCTATAAGAAGGAATGAAATATTGACACACACGACAACATGGATAAATCTCGAAGACCTTATGTTGCATGAAGTAAGCCAGTTACTAAAGGACAAATACTGCATGACCTCACTGTTATGACCTAAGCCTATTGAGCAGACTCACAGAGCTAGAGTCTGGAAGATAGGTTATCAGGTGACAGAAAGGGAGTAGAGTGTGGTGAGTTTATGCTCAATAGGGGAAAAACCCATGATTAGGTGGATGGGGGTGGTTTGGCAGTGGAGGGGGGTGATGGTGGTGCAGGGATGTGAGTGTGGTTGACGGTACTGGAATGTGAGGGTGAGCAGGGTGTGGGGTGGTGGGGATGGACTATCCATGGAACTGAGGGGAGGATTGGAGGAAGGAGCAGGTGAATTCTGGGGATATGTACATTGTGGTTGAAACTACAATGGGGGAAATGCTTTTTTTTTCCCCCAAACATGCAGGGGAGGGTCACTGGTGCAGAATATTGGTGGTGGGGTATATGTGGGAAAGTGTGCACCTGGGGCATGCTTCCACGGAATATGAATGTTCATCTTGGCATATGGTGTTATCTCAGTGGATGGAGACCCACACAATAAACAAAAGATATTAAACTCCCATCCTGGGGAGTCCTGCTACATTCTCAAATAGAGGGGCAAGAACATCTTGAATATATAAGCAGCGACCAATAAAAGAAAACTGACCAGTATATTAAGCCCTCAACATTAATGTATGTAACTATAAACATTATTCTACAAAAATTGAAGTTTAGTGGTTGTCATAGGTTTGAGGGGAGAGCCAAGGAGGAATGGGGCATCTTTGGAGCATTGGAGTTGTTCTGCTTGATCTTGCAATGATGGATACAGGCCATTATACATTTTGTCAGAATCTGTAAAAGCATGGGTGCAAAATGAAACCATAATGTAAACCATTGACTATGGTTAGTATCAATACTTTGATATTTGTTCCTTTATTGTACCAAATGTTCCTCACTCATGTAGGATGTTATTGGTAAGGGACGATGTGTGTGTGTGGGAAAGGAAGTGGAGTGTATGGGAATCCCCTGTATTTTCTACATGACTTTTCTGTAACCTAAAGCTTCTCAGAAAATAAAGTGAAAAATAAGACACTTAGGACATTACGCCTGGCCAAGAATGCCAGGATTTCAGCTGAACTGGTATCCTAATCAGGCTCAGCTGCAGCCTATCTGGGTGCTGGTCATTTTTAAGAAAATGAATTGACCTTTATAAATCCCATCTCTTCCTGTCCTCAACCTTATTTTAGGCTCTGTGTCCTGGAGCAGGCATCTTTAGAGCTGGAAAGAAAGGGGCTTTGGTGAGAAAGTAGAGTTCTTACCTGTTTTTCCTCCTCAGTTTAAGTGGAATGATATCTGTTACTTCTCCATCTCTTGCTGAACCTTTATGCTTTTATTTCACCCCTACAATGTCCTGGAACTTCCCAGATTTTCTTCAGAGACTCTTTAGAAAAAAAACAACTCTGTAATGGAATTTGAGTTAAATGAAACTGAAAGCACTAAGTGCAAGGCAGTGACTTGACATCCATAAGGTAATTGCTGGGATCTGGGCTTGTGGTGGTATCAGCATCATCAAAATTTATTTTTGGAAGAGATCTTACATTTGTAGTGTTCCAAAAAGAAACTCCATTGGCTCATCTGAAATACAATCTCATTTCAGGTTTGTGCATCATTTGGAGAAGCCAAGGATGAAAAAGCATCATATTATCAGGTCTCATTTTCTAAAATATTTGGCATACTCACTAAGGACCTGATTAGTCATTTATAGATGCAGCAAGTGACATGCCATATACACTTATGAATATCTAGTACCTAATCCAGGACCTGGCCTTGAACACATATATTGACTGAATGAATAAAAACCATGGAAGTGGGACATGGAGGTCAAAAGTGATGTTCTTTTTAAGACTTTTGAGACATATTATGAAATTTGCCTCTAGAAATGTTTGCAATCCCTCCCACTCCTCCAAGTATTTATGAAAGAATATGTCCTTTCACTTTTTTCCTATATCACAAGATTGTGCTAAATTATTTACAGATGCTATTCACTAATTGAATTTACTCCTCAAAACATGCTTATGATGTAGGTATTATCCCCATTTTACTGATGAATTAATACATCTTAAAACCTTTTAATGGTTTTTTTTTATTTGCAGGAAAATATATATGTAACACAAAATTTGGCATTTAAGCCATTTTTAAGAGTGCAATTCAGTGGCACTAATTTGCATTCATAATGTTGCACAACCATCACCACTATTTCTAAAACTATTTCATCACCTCAAACAGAAATTCTGTTCCTATTAAGCAATAACTCCCCATTCTTCCCTGTCCCTAGCCCCTGGTTACTTTTAACCTACCTTTTGTCTCTTGGAATTTATATTTCATATATGTGGAGTAAAAAAAAATACTTGTTTTTTTGTGTCTGGCTTATTTCATTTAGCATAATGTTTTTCATGTTGCAGCATTTATGAGAAAGTCATTCTTTTTATGGAAATAATATTCAAATGTATGGATATACCATGTTTTGTTTATCCATTCTTCTGTTGATGGGCAATTGGGATGGCTCCCCATTTGGGCTATTTTGATAAATGCTGCAATGGCAACTTTCATAAAATATCTGTCTGAGTCCTTATTTTCAATTCTTTTAGATATACACCTAGGAGTAGAATTGCTGGGTCAGGTGATTCTATATTTGCTTTTAAAGGAACTACCAACCTATTTTCCACAGTGGCCGCACAACTTTACATTTCAACCATTCATGTACAAGGGGCCCAATTTCTCTACTTCTCATCAATACTTGTTATTTTCAGGTTAAAAAAAAATTATGATAGACATCCTAGCAGGTGTCTATCTCATTTTAGTTTTGATTTGCCTTTCCCTAATAATTAATGATGTTGAATATCTTTTCATGTGCTTACTGGCCATTTGTATGTCTTCTTTTGAGAAGTGTCTAGCCATATCCTTTGCCATTTTTAGAATGGATTTGTCTTTTTTACTGCAGAGTTACAGAATCTCTTTACATATTTTGCATACCAAACCTTTTTCAAATATATGATTTGCAAATATTTTTTCCTTTTCTGTAAATTGTCTTTTCATATTCTTGATAACATCTGTTGTGATGAAAATAAAATAAATAGACTTAAAAAAAAAAGGGGGTGCAGAGCAAGTTTACTGAGCTAGAGTTGCATTATGCAGGAGCAGCACCAGAAGAGGTTTCTGCTCAAAAGCTTGAGTTGGGGGAGCAGCTTATGTGGCTGTCAGGGTAACGTGGAGGGATAAAGGAGACGTGATTTATGCTTGGTATGTGCAGTCCATGCATTCCGTGTACTAAGGGCTACAGGGCTGTTTAAGCAGGGTGTCTTTGAGGCCCAGTTTGTTAATTAGCAAGCAGGATGTTGATCTAAGGTTGTGGCTATCTAGTGAAGATCAGCAGACCTTGCTGGTGTCAGCTAGAACTCTTTGTTACAGTTCTTCCTCCCAAAGAGGGGTAAAATTTTTTTTTTCAGCACCGCAAAGGATTATTGGTATGTCAGCCTGCTTCAATTAACCACCAGTTCTTCTTTATAGTTCCCTGGAAAAAATGGAAGCTCAAACAACCCAAGATGGTTAGTAAAATCATTTATCATTCCAATTTCACATATCCTTTGATGCAAAAAATTTAAAAATTTTGAATGAAGTCCAATTTATCTATTTGTTGTTGTTGCTTATGCTTTTGGCATCATAGCTAACAGACCATTGCCAAAACCAAGGTAGTGAAGATTTATGCCTATGTTTTTTTTCCTAAGGACTTTATGGTTTTAGCCCTTGTATTTGGGTCATTGACTAATTTTGAGTTTATATGTTGTGAGGTTAGGAGTCCAATATCATTCTCTTACATGTGGAAGTCCAGCTGTGTGTAGCAACAGTTATCTTTTGCCCCAGGCAGCTGCAGAGTTTTCATTTGCCTTACAATGTTTTCAAGCACTTCTGAGGCACGTTAGTATAGTGAAAGGGGGAAGGCAGCTGGCCTGGCAGACTACATGGCCGACAGACCACATGGCTCTGAGACCCTGCTTGGAAACCTTCTGAGAGGCTGCCAGAAAGACCCTGTGAGATCCCGGCAATGAGAATCCCATTCAGGGTCGAGGGAAAGTCCCGGATACCCTCAAAAGGCCTCACCATTGGTCCCCGAGAAGCTGACAGGTAGGGCCACCAATCAGAATAGCATACAGCTGGGGCCGTGCATCAACATTATGAAGGAGGGAAGAGGAAAGACTTTAAAAAGCCCTGGCCTGGGACCCCAGCGCGCAATTCATCCTGCAGTCTGCCTGTGATCCATGCGTCAGACTGTGTACTTTTCTCATATTCTTGTTTCTTAATAAACTCTTTACTCCCTTGCCGACCCTATGGCATGTCTTTAAATTCTTTTATGTGACATAAGCCAAGAACCTAGAGGCCCAGAAACCAGAGCCACCCGCTAACATTTCCTGATGCTTTTCTGCCTGGAATGAGTTCTGAGTTAGGAGAAACAAAGAGAAGAGTGTCTTGCCCCAGTCCTCAGGTAGCCCTCAGGCAGTTTGGAGAAGAAAAATACAATAATATGTGAGTGAGGTCTGCTCTGCTCCCTCTGGAACCAGTTACCAAGATCCCACGCTGGAAATGTGGTTGCTGCCTTTAAGACGGCCAAAGAGCTGGAGAAGGGGTGGGTAAGAGCAAGTATAAAAATGCCACAAAGCTTCCTACTCTTTCCACACTCTTTTTTCTTGATTCAGCACTTTCTTGGTTGCTCTAGGCATTGTCTGTTTCCCAGAATTCTGACAAATCTGGTTCTGGCAATTTCTGCCCCTTTTTTGATGTTTCTGTGGAGGGATGGGAATTTGGAGCTACTTACCCAACCCTCACGCCCCATTTTGCTGATGTCACTGGTCTTAATGGCTTTTTAACACAATTCCATAAGCCACAAGATCCTGGCAGTTGGTTGATTTGGGGTTTCCCAAGTGATGAGACAGTATGTTAAAAGAGGAAGGTTAACTTAAATCCATTCAGAGCTCCCTATTTTGCAAAAGTGAACTGGGAAATCTGGTACAGTCTGTCCTCCTTTACCCTCTCTAACTTTGATAGTCTAATTGTTCCTTTTGTAATTAAAAAGTCCCTGGCTTTCCTCCACTTTTTCTCATGAGGGAAGGAATTTCTGGTGTCAATTCAGGACAACTTAGAGCTGTTTTTCTCCCGAATATATTTGCAATTGAGAGTGAAAGCAAGAATGAGTTCTTCATTTCTGGGAAATGGACTAGATGTTAAGAAAACCGCTTCATTGTGTTTTATTTAGCACAATGAGTTTTGAGTTGTTTTGTACATTTTATTTTTATGTCAGTATGCTTGAATAATTTTGTAGGGACTTTTTCTTTTAAACTTCGGATGAGAAGAAACTGGTTATCCCAACTTTCCCATTTACTTTGAGCTCTTGTCTCTTGAATCCTTACAGCCTTCTAATAAATGGTCATGGGTCATATTTTATGACATTTTAGGATACTTACACTTTAAAAAAGAATCCTTTGTTTTAATTTCCCAGAGCTGCTTTCACAAATACTGCAAGCTGGTTTTGGCTTAACAACAGGAATTTTTTGTCTCATGGTTTTGAGGTTAGAAGAAGTCCAAAATCAAGATTTTGGTGCGGCTTGCTTGCTCCCAGGGCCTGTAGCATTCTGCTGTTGGCTGCCAGCAATTCTTGGGATTCCTTGCATAGTATTTCTGCTTCATATGGTGATGTCTTCTCTTTTCTGCCCTTTGTTTTCTGCTTACCTCTGGCTTCTTGCTACTCCCTGTGTCTTTAACCACTAGCTACCCATTTCTTCTCTTTATAAGACCTCCAGTAATGTGGATTAAGACATCCCCATTCAGTTGGGGCGTACCTTAAAGGAAAATAACATCTTCAAGAGGTCCTATTTACAATGGTTTCACACCCACAGGAATGCAGATTAGGATTAAGAAATTGGGGTACATAATTCAATCTACCACATCTGTTTATGTATATGTGATTAGGAGAAGGCCCGGAAGAATATGTACCAAACTGTTGTCAATTTAATTCACAAAATTAGTGAGAACTGCATCCAGGAACATTTTTCTTTCATTCATTCATTCATTCATTCATTCATTCATCCCAGGTTTTATTAAGCACCAGCCATATGTTATACTCCATGGTGAGAGCTGTATGTTAAGATTAAGCTGGAAATGGCAGTTTAAGCAAGAGGAGAGAAGAAGAAAAAGACACTCATCAATATATTGCACAGTTTGAACTCTATGTGGCACAAACATGAAATGGCTTAACATGTTTTCAAGCACTATTTTCTAACTTGCCACATCACCTTTTACTTTTCAACTTTAATCACACCTTCTGCAGGTCCTGGAGCTTTCTGATCTATTCAGATTGTAAAATATTCCCATCAAGACAAATTTAGTTTTGTTTCAAAGTTCATAGCTTCTCTTCCCAAACTTGGACTTGACAAATGGGATTCAGAGAGTGGGTAGTAGTGGGGTTTCTCCTTTCACTTCTCCCCTCCTTGACCTTCATTTTTGGGATCCCTTTTTCCCCTGAAAAATATCAGAGATGGTCAGTTAGATTAAAGAATCTAGATGTTTTCTTTCTAAGCTTATTTTTTCAATAGTCCTTAACTAAATTTCCTCCTGGAAATATATTCTCCAGTGTGTATTCTCCTTCATTCTTTCCAACACCAGGTGTTATTCTTTTCAATGTTTTCTTTTTTTAAACAAATCAATTTTATTGATAAATATTAATGAAGGATATAATTCATCCAAACTGTGCAATCAATGGTATTTTGTATAATCACATAGTTGTGCATTCATTACTTCAATCATTATTAGAGCATTTTCATTATTTCAATATTAATAATAAACAAAAACCAGACAAACAAATAAGAAAATTCTCGGTCTCTTTATGCTTCCCCTGCTGTACATAGCTACTATTTCTGGCTATTCTTGCATATTTATTTATTTATTTATTAAGCAGTTTCATTGAGAAATATTCACAAACCATACCATCTATCCAAAGTTTATAATCAATGGCTTTTAGTATAATCACAATAATCACAATGTTGTGCATTCATCATCACAAAAAAATTTTAGAGCAATTTCATTACTCCAAAAAGAAAAACTCCACATTCCTTAGCAGTCCTACCCCAGCTCTACATAACCACTACTCTAATTTCATTTTTTAAATTTTGTTTAAAGCGGTGGGAAAGTGGTATCCTGTCCTTACAATAAATATTTTTTTCTGCAAGTGTTTTTGAACATCTTATTATATTTTAACTGTTCATATGTATTTCTTATCATTTCTGTAAAAATCTTTTGTCCATTTGTCTCCAGGGGACAGAGCAATTTATAAACCTTGTTGCATGCTTGTTTATACACAAAGGCACAAGCACAGGGGTAAAGATTATATGCAGAGTGTTGGAAAAAAGAGTTTCCCTTTCTCTGATGCCTAGCACCAAAGCACCTTTAATGCTGTCATGTTAATGAGCTCCCTTTGCTTATCTTTCTATATATATATACATATGTACATTCATATATATCCTACTATGTTTTGTCATTATTTTCTATATAAATCAAATATGAAGTTTCTTTTGCTGCTGTAGCATCATGAAAAAAATGAATGGCATATTTTCAGGTTATTTGGAACATATATCTTTTAAAGTATAGGAGCACGTCTCTTAAATATAGGTTATTTCAGTACCTGATATTTACTCTGGGAGCTCTGGGGGGGTAGAGCTCTATAAGTGCTAAGGTCTCTAAAAATTGCAGTAGGAGAGGCATGTGATCTTGAAGGATGAGTTACGGAAATTAGGATGCACTGAATCAAGAACACACAGCATGGTTTCAAATATGGTCCTGATTTTAAAAATCCCAAGAATACTCTTTGAATTTTAGGTGTAGAAAGTTTTTATGTTAAGCTGCTTTTCACATTACAAAAATCTCATGTGGCATTCTCCAGGGTGTGAGGCTGCAGATTCATTAATTCAGCTGGTGTTTGTGATTCTCATATAAAATGGAGGCAAAACCAGCAAGTTAGAAAACAGTCTACAATATGTGTGCATGTGGAGAGTGTTTGTACTGTGTGCACAGCTCTATGCTAGGTGCCTAGGCGTGTATGAACATGAATTAGACATAATCATGTCCCTAAATAGGACTTACTTTAGTGGTTGAGACCGACTTGCACTCAAATAATAAAACCAGAGGAAGGAGGGCACAGGGAAGGAGGGGCACTGAATACAAAAGTTAGTCTCAGGATTGCCAATTTGACCTTTTGAAACATTTTTTGAATATTTGAAACTTTATTCATGGGTAATTTATTTTGGTGTTAGTTACATGAAATGGATCATTTTTTAAATGCTTAGATAAATGTTCTTATTAATATTTAAATTTGCTTCTCAACTACCCATTCTGTTCTCTTGTCTATTCATAATAATGCAATACCACACTTTAAAATGATAATTTATTGATATTTTAATATCTGGTCTTGGAATTCTTTTCCAATACATTGTTTTGACTTCCCTCACCAAGTGATTCTTCTGAGCGAGAACTAGGTTCATATCATGAAGTTCCTCCAGAATTTTTGTTAGAATTATATTGGATATGGCAGGTAAATATAAATTGATTAATAGATAGTATTTAGTTCATTGCTTCCATCTTGGAGGTTGTTTTCAACTCTATTCAAAATCCTTTTTTAGTTTCTTGGTATTTATTTGGTAGTTTTCTACATTTCTATTCAAATTTGAATTTCTTCTTAAGGTTATTGTTGCGGTTAATTTTTTTTGAATTTTTATTACTATTGATTCCTTTTTTTCTAGCTTATCTTCTGACCAGTTGTTGGTAGCATGTAACAGAGTACATCAACTGGGTGTCAAAAACTGTCATGATGCTGAGTGCCATTGTGCATTCAGTCTTTTTTGTTTGTTTTTGCTTGAGGGCATTGCACGGGTTTAATTGGTGCTGATCCCCCGGGGGCGGGCCTAGAGGAAGATGTTGGGCCTCTTGGTGGTGAAGGGCCGCTTGTGCTGTCGCCCCAGGGAGCGTTGGGGCAGAGGGAACTGGATCTCGGAGTTATGAAATTGCTTGAGGGCTGGAGGTCTCCATCCTCAAGATCTGAATGGAGGGGGCGTGGGCGCGGTGCCGGGCACCCGTGTCGCGGTCTGCGGGGAGGGAGCGAGGTCAGCACCACCACTCAACATCCACATTCACTCTGAGTGTCACGACACAGCCCCCCAAAGGCGATGAGATTCGCTTGCTGTTAGCGCCTCTGTTTAAAACGCAGTCAGGAGAGATTCTTGGGTTTGGGTGCGAACTGTAGTGTTTTTAAATGGCTTGGATTCATAGTTACATGCCCTGGGTATTTGAACCTGCCCTTCCTAATCTACCCACCTGTCAACTCTGCACCACCAAACCCAGTAATATTCACTACCCATCTGTCCTATCCTTCAATATGCAGCTATACTCTATCCCTCCATGAATCTAGACAGGGGAGTGTCATATGCCCCAGGGGGGTGGGGAGGAAGGAACAGTTAAGCTCTAATGGGTTGTTTGGTGGTCATGGGAAAGGTTTTACATTACCTTACAGTAATGGACACAGGATATGGTAAATATCATCAAAACTTATTAAACTGTATCATCTAAAAAAAAAAAAAAATAAATAAATAAAACAAATGGCTTTGATTTGCATGCTTTTAGACACAGCATGTCCTTTTCAGTTCACTTCTTTATCTTACAGCCGGTCCAGTTTTCTAGTTTATTTAAACTTTGAGTTGATGACCCTTTTTTTTGTAGGAAAGGCATATGGTATTTACTTTTTTAAACAGCCTTTATACTTTTTAGACACTTTAATTGATACCAAGTAGCTTTTTACTTACTTGCCTTGGCATAATGTTTCCTGCTGTTCAGTTTTTATGTAACTTGAGAAAATTGTCCAATCCCTTTGCCTTTTTTCTCCCTTTCCTAATCAGAAGGAGGAGAACCACATGATCTAATTGTATCCCTTCTAGAACAGTCCATCTTCCAAGGGTAAGTGGGGGAATCAGTTAAAGGGATATTTAGGGCCGTGATGCTGGAAAGAAACCAAATACTGCTCCACATAAAAATGGCTTCAAGAGAAATGGGGCATTTTGCTAATTAAAAAAAAATTTACTTTCCATATAGGGATTGTTGTTACATTAAACTACTCAGGCTTATCTGTCCTCAGGAAAGGTGCAAGTATTTGCTCTGATACAGGGGTTCTTAACCTTTTTTTCCCCATGCACCCCTTTGCCAGTTAGGTGAAAACCACAGACCCCTTCTCAGAATGTAGCAGCAGATAGGTTTATGACACTCAACTTCAGAGGTCAAAGAAAATAAACATAATAAGTTGAGTTTTTTCAATTCAAGCTCAAGGGCCCCCAGAAATCTTTCCACGGACCCCTGGGGTCCATGAGCCCCTGGTTAAGAACCCCTGCTCTAATACAGGCTTAATTGTTAAAGGATCCCCTAGGAACACCAACAAGAAAGTCTAACCCAGGCCCCTATACCCATGGAGATCTGGGGCACCTGAGTCCTCTGTCTCTTCTCCCTGAATGTTCTTTTGGATTTTTTTTTTTTTTAACCAGTAGATGTCCCGAGTATCCAGTTAAAGATATTCAGATAGACTGGGATGAGCAGGTCCTGGGTCAGTGGCTCATGAGCCTGGGCAAGAAGAACAAAATTAGGAAATTGGAAGGTCATGGGAGGACCTTCATTTGACAGGCATATGTCCGTCACCTTTTGATCTGAAGAAAGACATAATTATGAAAAACTAAGCCTCTTCCCCTCTTATGTTGAAATTGCCTTTTGAAATTATCCTGACCATTGAGCGATTCCTGTGCTTGGGTTTTGCAGACAGACAAAAGGATACAACAGGGACGAGTGGCCCCTCCTAATCAGTTATACCATTATGTGTATTGCAGTAAAATGACTGGAAATATTGATCTGCAAAATAATGGCCTATTCTGGAGCCAGGAGTACTGAGGAAATGGCCATATGATGCTGAAAAATCGTCTTCAATTTAACTCTCAAAGGAGATGGGAAGGCCAAATATCCTGTTCGTGTGTTAGAACAAGAGAATGATCTGGGGTACAACTTAAATTACAATTATAGAATTTGGCGGCTCAATTTATGGACTAGGCCTCCAGAAACATATTAAATCATAAAAGTGATAATGATTCTGCAGGGCATGATACTGATATTCAGCAGTTGGTATAATTTTGGCTTTTGGAAAGCTGTATCGTTTCTTTGACAATGTGAAACCAACTTCCACACTTTTGATTTTTCTAAGAATTAAAAAAATATATTTTGCCATTCCCTTGAATTATTTTTTTAAATGATAAAAATAATGCAAGCACAAGCAAAAAAATAATAGTTTATGCTACAAAATTAGAAGACAATTTAAAATGGCCTAAATTATAATCTAAGCTTCACAGAAATCTGGAGGTAAGTTTTAATCCTGCAGGTTAAATGTGTAGCTCAAGAGCATCCTTGAAGATCCAGATTTCTTTCTACTTTCTTCTTTCACTGCCTCATTTGTAGTTTCTTATTTTATTAGTCTGGCCCACCGCTGGTCCCCAAGTGGCTGCTTCAGTTAGGAGTACCACATGTAGACTCAACATAACTGAGAAAGTAAGGTGCTGTTCTGTACTGTGTGTCTTTTATTCTCGGTGAAAAGCATTTTCCTGTGCCCTCTAAGAGCTCGGGACCACAGTGCAGATGGAATGAAATGACCACAATTTACATAAACCAATTATAATTATTAGTTTAAGAATGTAACAATTGTAACTGTAGTGAAATAGTTTCCTAGGGCTGATGTAACAAATTACTACAAACTGGGTGGCTTCTAACAAGAGAAATTTATTCTCTTACAGTTCTGAAGCTTAGAAGTCTGAAATCAAGGTGGCATCAAAGCCATGCTCCACCTGAACCTTCCAGGAAGAATTCTTCCTTGCCTCTTTCTAGCTTGTGGGGCTCACAAGTTATGGTAGCATAACTCTAATCTATGTGTCTGTCTTCACATGGCCATCTTCTACCGATTTGGTCTCTGTCCTCACAAAGCATTCTCCTCACTGTGTCTTGTGTCAGCATCTCCTCTCTTTTTCTTATAAGGACACCAGTCCATATTGGATTAGGGACTACCATAGTTCAGGATGACCTCATCTTAACTTGAGTATATCTGCAAAGATCCCCTCCCTCCCTGCCTCCCTCCCTGCCTCCCTCCCTCCCTCTCTCCCTTCCTCCTTCTCTCCCTTGCCACTTTTTCTTTTTTGGAACTGTTTCTTTATTTCAAAAAGAAACTTGTAAATTTTTGGTATCAAAACAGTTACATTATTGGTTTCTCTTTCTCCCAGTTGGTCCCCCAAAGAGACCACACCAAAGGAGAGTACATTTTAAGCCAGTAGGCTGCAGGATGCACACCTAACAGACTTCACAGAAACCTCACCCAAAAGGGGGAACTGGGTGGGGAAAGAAACTGCAAAAGATCAGCACACTGCCACCAGAGTGTAGAGAGCACTCTCAGTCAGATGGGGTGGCCAGTACTCCCTAACCCTAAAGAAGCAAATTTTCAAAATAATATACAATTTAAAAAAAAAGTTTTGTCCAGAAACTAGTCAAGATTTCGCCAGCACTGACTGATCCAAAGCATGAGATAGCACTTTTAGAGCCAGCAGCTTCAGACCCATAAAAGGGTGAAGAGATATTTCATATGGATTAAATCAGTGGCAAAAATGTAATTTTCTTTTCTTTCCTTTTCTTAAAAGGAGGCAGGAGAGTAAACCTGCTATCACCCCAACATAAGGGGCACATGATCCATTCTGTGAGCTGTTGAGAAGGGCTTAGAGAAAGGATGGGGGAAAGTCTTTCTCTCAGACAGAGGGCTCACCATATTAATTTGGTCACTTCTGATGAGAAAAATAAAAACAAATAATAAATTTGCCCTAAGACACCTTAAGACTGAAAACCTATACAGCGCTTTTTTTTTTTCCGGCTCAGGTGAAGTTTTGGGATCACTTTTCTGGTTTGGCTGGTGCTTTGTGTAGAGCAGTGAGTTTTCCCCTGGGCTGTGCTTGGCTCTCAGTGAGGCAGGCCCATCCCTCTTCTCCTGTCTCTGTAGATGGCAATAGATATTAAGCTGAAAAATTACCTTCCAGAAGTGAGAAAGGGATTAGATTACTCTTCAGAGCTGTGGAATTATTTGGATTTTGTTCTAACCCAACTCCTGAAGGGCATGGGTTGGGGCCACCGTGAGACCAAAGAACACACCTGGCACTGAGTCTGACGTAAGCTTTATGTGGACTTAGGAGAGTCTCCAGTGGTGGCAGTCTGGAGAATGAAGATAGCGCTCCGCAAAGAGATGGGAAAATGAGCGGTAATATAAGAGTTTTCAGAACAAAGTCATGCCATAAGGTATGAGAGCAGAGTTCCTTCTAGGGTTCCATGACAGCACATGTGGGGTCTGGTGATGTTATTGCAGGAATGAAGTTTTACCGCTCTGAGGAGACTATGGTTTATGACACTGTCTGTACATTCTTTCCCCTCCGGGGACAGTGGTTAACCTTTTTTTTTTTTTTGAGGTCTTTGGCCAGGATTGAACCCAGGGCCTTGTATGTGGGAAACTGGTGTTCAGCCACTGAGCTACACCAGCTCCCCATGTGGTTAACCTTTAACTTACATCTAGGTCACACAGGTGGCTATGTGCTAAGGACTTAAGGGGAGCCTGGGCTCTGGGCTCCCACAGAATGTTTTACAAACGGTTGCTACAACAACAATGGAAATGGGGGATAATTAGAAAATGTCTACATCACAACATGCTTTTAAAGACAATTGCATTGTGCTCACCGTCCCTCAAATGTTGTTCCCAAAGGTGCTCAGCCCCTAACCCAGCTACAATCTCTGGCAGAGGCAGAGAAAGTTTGGTGAAAAAGACACTGGGCCAGGGGTGGGTGTATGGCAAAGGTCAGCCCTCAGCTTAAAGGTCAGCTTCGGGCAGGCTGGCCTCAGGGGGAGTCGGGGTCAAAGGGAGGAGCAGTGGCAGGGCAGGACTGGGGTACCCTCCATCTCATTCAGGCCAAGCAGCGTCTGGCCCAGCATTCTTTGTGTACAGGGGTGCTCCTCTTTGGTGCATCTCAGTTTATCTTCCAAATCATCAGTTGTCTTTTCCTGTTTTGCTACTGATCTCTCAGCAAACTCAGCACAGGTCTCTGCCTCCTTGAGTTTATCAGTAAGAATTTTTTCTCTTCTTCCTATTTGTCTTCTCTTTGGTTGTCCATTTCTTCAGCAACCCTCAGACACTTCAGATTCTAGTCCATCAGTCTGATCTGTTCATCCACCTCTCGGCAATGGGACTCTGCCAGCTCAGCTCGTTCCTCAGTGCGTTCTAAGTCCCTTTCAATAATCACTGACTTACGGGCCACCTCCTTGTACTTCCAATCTACCTCTTCTGCAATGTGCTTAGATTCTTTGAGTTGGATTCCCTCGAGTTCCATTTTTCTTCATTTTTCAAACCCAGTTTTCAATAAGCGTCATACCTCCCTCACTCTCATCAGCAGTTTTCTTTGCCTCCAGCTTTTGCAGGGCAGTGGCCAGCTCCTCTTCAACCAGCTGTATCCAACCTTTCAGAGGGGCCACCTGGGCCTCAACCTGTTCCCAGGCCCACCTTTCTCCCTCCACTTCTGGCTGGAGGTGCTTGGCTCTCTCCTCGGCATCACCGGCCTGCTGATTTGGAACCTGGATCTCGTGCTTCACCGTCTTGGTGGTGGTGTTCCTGGCCATGGTGCCCACCCCACAACTGCTCGCGCTCAGCTTCCTGCCTCCTCCACTCAGCTTGCAGCTGCTTCTCACTCCTATTTCTAAATAAGGTTATATTCACACACACCAGGTTTAGGAATTTAACATAGCTTATTGGGGTATACATTTCAGCCCCCAAGAGTATCTATTAACTTCCCACTTTATTGTATAAGGAAATTGGTACCTCTATATGTTCCGCTGCTATTGTTGTCTTCACTGATAAAAAAAATTTCAGTTTCACAATCAGAGATTATTACACCATAAAAAAGGTGTGTTTATTCCAGGAAGGAAATAAGTCTTTAATTGACCCTCTATGAGACGACTGAATTCTGGAAGAAGAAGAAGACATATCCCCTCCTTAATCTCTCGGTGGATTTGGGGTGATTGTCCTGTTACATCTAAGAGCATGCAGGACCAGCCATAGTTCATTGATTACCTCAGCACAGACTCAGCATAGACTTGGAGAAGACCTTGGAGAACAGGAAGGCACTGGCAACCTGGGAAATTAAACAGCATGCTTAAGTGGGTAAATGTTTAGGGCATCCTCTTACTCATTAAGATGCTTCCAGCAACAAAGTCATAGCAGGCATGGCAATAACAAAGTCATTACAGATATCATTCAGTAGGAAGTACAGATCTGATATTGTCCATGAAGTATGAACCAGAAAGTTACTTGTCATGAAATTACAATTTCCACATTTCAGAAAAAGAATATATTAATTATTGTGCCATTAGTTGATAATTCAGTCACAGAATGTATGTAAAAGGCCTTTAGTAACCAGAGATGGTCAGGGATAGAAGGAGTAAGGGAATGAAATGTTTACTAGAATTGTTTTTGTAGGTATAATGCTGTAGCCCCTGGGCTAATGAGTAGGAGGATGCCTAAAAATTTACCCACTTAAGCATGCTGGCTAATTTCCCAGGCTGCCAGTACCTTCCTGTTCTCCAAGTTCTTCTCCAAGTCTATGCTGAGTCTGGATGTCAACCCAGAAAAGCAGTATGGGCCACTGCAGGCCCTGATTTTGTTGTTGTTGTTGTTGTTTGTTTTTGTTTATTTATTTATTATTTTTAATTTGGGCTGTGTTTTGACAGTTGAATACCTGAAGTTTAAGAACTAGAGTCCTCTCTTGCTGTGCCATCATCTGGGCCCTGTCCTTTTCCATCTTCTCTGTCAATTGTTTGACATGTTCCTTTTCGTTCTGTTCCATCAACTGCTCATTCTTCTTTTGGATTTCCTTCAACATTTTTTGTGCCG
Source organism: Tolypeutes matacus (assembly GCA_026826555.1). Taxonomy (NCBI): domain Eukaryota; kingdom Metazoa; phylum Chordata; class Mammalia; order Cingulata; family Chlamyphoridae; genus Tolypeutes; species Tolypeutes matacus. The sequence continues at coordinate 6,159,598 of JAKSZT010053881.1, forward strand.
CCTCTGCAGATTCAGCCTTTACCCGTTGTACTGAGGAAGAAAAAGCAGATAAACGTGGAGATTAAATTTTTATTCTTTTATTTGCCTTTCACCCTTTTTTGTTTTATTTTTCAGTCACAGATCAAAGTTCCAGTGGTAATTTTTGCAATGGGTAACCAGAAGAGAATGACTATACATATCAGGTAAGACAAAATTTCCATGGAACTAAGAACTGTACTTGCTTTTCTTTATCTACACCAGGGATTCCAGGTGGACCAATAGAATTAACATTGACATTTCTAGAGTTTTCCAACTCTCTAAGGGTGTTTTGAGCTTTCCTCACCTTCAATCATTTTTTCTTTTTCTGAAAGTGTCTGTTCAGTCTGTAGAAGTGCAGCTTTCACATTCTCCTTTGACCCCAAGTATTCCTTCAGCATCTCTTCTGCCTAGGGATACAGGAGAAGTCAGAATTAGGAAATAGACTAAACTCTGCCACAACCTCTTAATTCAATTTAATTTTGCCATTCATGTGACAACCTATTTTAGAATTCAAATAGTGTTTCAAACTTAACATGTCCAAACTCCAAGTCTTTGAGAGAAAATGGACTTGGCCTAGTTTCTCACTGCTCTATCTCCATCGACTTAAAAAAAATGCCTGGCATATTACTGTTATACAGTCCCTAGATTTCAGTGGTGGATGAAGAGTGTGGCTAATAGTCTATATATAAGAATGTTCTTCTTTTACAAAGTTTAAGAATGTGGTGATACACAGGAAAATTACAACTAATGTAATTTGTGGACGATAGTTAACAGTCATATTGTAAAATTTTGTAGCAGGGGTAAAGAAGATATATTAATTCTAAGGGACAATAATAGGGGGGTATTGGGGGTATGGGAGTTTTCCTTTTGGAGTAATGAAAGTGTTTTAAAATTGTCTGATGTGATGACAGCACAACTCTCTCATGAAAATGAGAGCTACTGAGGGTGGCTCTCTTACCAGACTATTATTTTCACAATTCACTTTGAATGATTTGTACAAAGCATGGGACTGTACAACAAAGGGAATCCTGTGGTAGATTATGGAATGTGGTTAATAGGATAAATATGAGAATGTTTTCTCATGAACTCTAACAAATGTATAAAACGATTACAGGGTGTTAATCGGGTGGTTTGGGGAAAATATACCAAATGTAAGATATTGGCCTTAGTTACATCTAGTTGAGCTACATCCACTCCCAAGTAATAATATTTTGATGATGCTCTTTCATATTTGTAACACGTTTCACAACGCAGGGTCTTGGTAGAGTGATGTATGAAAGCCCTGTATGATGATATGCATACTTGTTTTGTAAGTTCACAACTTTTACTATACACTTATTGTTTATGGATGTTCATGTATGAATGATATACTTCAATAAAATTTTTAAACTGAAAAAAAAAAAAAAGCCTGGCACATACTTAGGCCTAAATAAATAATTGTTGAGAGATTGATAATAAATTAATGAATGAATTCCACAAATAATTTTTGAGTGCTGAACCTGTACTTCCAAGGAGGAAACTTCTCAGCTCTCTTATTGAATGAATAAGTGAATGGAGGAATTAAAAGTGGAAGACTACACACCCACCATAGTGCCATTTTGCTTGTTCCCATGGGCCTTTGAAAGTGTCACATCAGCAACTTCCCTGGAATGGTTGTTTACCTGTATCCCCTTTCTGGGCACCTGGTAGAACTTTGTCTTCGCTCCTATTTCTTCTGAATAAAGCATTGATATCCTCCTAGTTTAGAAAATGTCCCTGCTTCACATCTTCTTCTAGAGGACCAAAAATATCTTGAAGTAAAGCCATGCAACAATCTGATGATACTTTCACATTCTGCTTACAAAAATCATTTCTCTTTGCTTCTAGCTGAGCCTGTGAAGTGATAAAATAACACAGATGGTACAGTAAGCAATGAGGACGATGTTAACCTACGCACTATTGGGAAATGTTTCTCCTGTAGAGATTGTGGGCCTCATCCTTGTCCCTATGGTGAGAGCTTAGAACCATAAGCTCTAAGAAGTGAGCTTGTTGGCACAATGGATCTCCTTTTGTGTTTGTGATTACTAGAAGCTCCTCTCCTCTAGTTTTCCTGCTTCAGGGAATGATTCTCAAAGCACAGACACCACTTCCCTTGAAACTTTTTTTCTTTTCAGTAATAGTTCGGAGCACAAATGTCAGAATCAGGCGGGCTTCCATAGAGTTTCTGGTTCCACCACTTTGTGGTTTTGTGACACTCAGCCTCGCAAACTGAAGTTCCCTTGTTCATAAAACAGAAAGAATATCTATCTCATAGATTTCTTATGACAGTTATATATGGTGATAAAGGTTTAAGCCTAGTACCTTTTCTATAAATGTCAAGTAAAGGGTGAGTGCTCATTCGATACATTCTTTGATTTGGGAATATTTTTGTGTACATTCTAAATGTAGAGCTAATGAATAAAATGATGTTTGTACCCTAGGTATTTTCAGAAGTTAGAAAGCCTAATTGAACATCTTAGTTGACTACTTTAGATCACTCAAGATAACTTAAACAATTCGCAAAGATTTGAATCTCCCCAGATTACTTTTGGAGAACATGAAAACAATGTGTTTTTGGTTGATTTTTAGAAGAAAAACTTAAATTAAAATATTCCTTTAAAATGCAATTTGTAGGGAGTGGGTAGAGCTCAGTGGTTGAGTGCCTGCTTCCCCTCTACAAGGTCCTGGGTTCAATCCCTGGTACCTCCTAAAAAAAATGCAATTTGTATACTCTACTTATTTGTTTAAAATATACCTTCCAGAGGGGAGAAAAAACAAAAGGGAAATTTTTCATGAAAAACTGTCCAGGTTTTGTCTATAGGATTTAGGTTAAGTATGTTTTATTCTTTTAATAATGGTTGCATCTCTAGGAACAGAGAGAGTCCAGAACTGCAAGCAAGAAAGTCCCACCCATCTGTCCCATGGGATCTAAGCCCCTTCTCCATTAGGGGTGGAGTGCACATCACCATCCCAGAATCCTCAGGATTGGGGAATGGACAATGGACTAGAGTAGACTTACAGTCTACTACTGTAGACTTGTTCCTGGCAATGGAAGAACTTTTATCATGGATATGGAGGCAGTGGCCACTGGAGGTTCTGAAGGGAAGAAGAGGGAAAAATAGGGGTAATTTGGGGGTATTTTCAGGACTTGGGAGTTATCCTGAATGACATTGCAATGACAGATACAGCCCATTGTATATCTTGCAACAACTTGCAAAAATGTGCAAGAGAGAGTGTGAATTACAATGTAAACTATAATCATCGCTTAGTGGCAGTGCTCCAATGTGTGTTCTTCAATTGTGGCAAATGTACCACACTAATGAAGGATGTTGTTGATGTGGGGAAATGTGGGAAGGCTAGGTAGCAGGGCATATGGGAATCCCCTATATTTTTTGTGTAACATATAAGTAATCTAAGTTTCTTTAAAAAAAAAAAAAGTATATTAAAAAAATAATGGTTGCAAATATGTACACATAGCTGAGTGTTACTGTGTTAGGGCCTAGGAAGAACTACTTGTCCCAGGAAAGACCCAGATTTTTCTTCTGCAGCATGACCTTGCTTCTCATGAATACTAATTTCATGAGCTAGAAGAGCAAATTTAGCCCCAAATCCCTCTGGAACTTTTGGTCCACGGCCTTGAAAGAGTTTTTTTGTGAAGATTTCGATGTCCTCTTTCTCCCTGGCCCTGTGCAGGTCCGGCAGCTCCTGGAGGGTTTCTGTGGGCAGCTGCACCTTCTGGCTCATCTGCTTGTCATAGTGGGCAATGGCCTTTTGCACTGCAGCCGAGTTCTCTATCTGGGCCAAGGCCAGGACCGCGTTCTCCATGCAGGGCAGATCCCCACTGCTGATGGCATTGACGTAGGTCAGCACCAGGCTCTCTAGACCTACAGAAGGGAAAAACTAGTGACTATCAGATGGTGGGAAAGAGAGGAACGCAGTGAATTCTGTTTAGACTTGAGAATGTCAATTTAATTATTTTTTAATCAACTGCAAAGTATTCGCTATGCTTTTCAAATATCACAAATAATACTTTTAAGGATTTTCTGAGGAAGAATACGTACGGAAATGTTAGCTTCTAAGTCTACTGTAATTTAAAGCTTCTTTTTCCTTCTCCTCAAAATGAAGTTGTTGTAATGAATGTTCAGGATAAGGATATTTTTGGGGCCATGATGTTAGATATTGATCTTTTCTAGCCTTCCTATTGCTCCCTCCTATCCCCTTCCCAAAAGGGTCAAGAAAAATACTGAGCTATCTTTTGTTGTGCAAGCCACAAGTCATATCTGGCCTAGGTCAGTGGATATTCCTGAATATTCTCCCCTCAGAGTTACAATAAAGTGACCGACTTGTCTCAGTTTGCCCAGCGCTTATCTGATTTTAGCATTAAGTCCCACATCCTGGGAAAACCCAGTCTTAGGCAAATGAGAATAGTTGATCACCCTACATTTAGCAGTTCTTTGGAACTCCCTCCTGAGTCTTCTCTTTTCATACCACATTTGCACCCTTTTCTTTAATTTTAAATGCCATCTAGATTGATAATTCCCAAGTTTTATTTCCTGCTCTGACTTCATTATTAAGCTTTGTATTTGAGTATTTAAATGCCTGCATGTTGCCCTTTCTTGTGTATATCAGAGAAACCTCAATATTAAACTATCAAAATTCAAAAAACTTCATCCATTCTGAAACACTATTCCCCCTCGAGATGTTCCTCTCTCTCTGGGAAATAACGCATCCATTCAAGCAGTCGCTTAAACTTGAAAGCTAGGCGACAGGTTTGCTTCTTCTTTCTTAATCCCTCCGTCGCATTCACCATCAAGTCTTATGGATTTGACATCCCAAGTGTGGGTAAGCCCTGGACATGCTGACCATCTCCACTGCCACACCTTAGCATAACATATTCCCATCTATTGCTCGATAATTTCCTGTAATATACCCCTCCAAAACATAATATTCAGAAGGATAGATTACAAACTAGGTAAGTTCACCTCTCTGCCTAAAGTCCTTCAATATCCTTCCATTGAACTTAAAATAAACTCTAAACTCCTTGAAGTCACCAACTGGCTTTCAATAACTGCCCCCTATATACGTCTCCAATCAGGTCTACTTGCTCTACTTGCTCTACTCTCCCAGTCACACTGTTTTTCTTTTGTTTTTTTTGAAGTTGTAAAGTTCTTTCTGCTGCAGGGCTTTCTCACAAGATATTTCCTCAGTCTGCAAAGCTATTCCTCCTTGTTTTTCTTCTGGTTATTTCTTACTCATTTTTAAACTCTCAGGCTAAACATCACTTTCATAGACAAGTATTCTCTATTCTTCAGTCTAAATTATATTCTACCTGCTTAGCACCCTTAGTCTCTCATATCAGACTATTATTTTGATTTATTGTGCTTTTCAGTGTTTATCATTATAGACTATTTTTTGCTTCTTAAGAAAGGTAGCTTTTACTCTCATTATGATAGAAAGAGGATAGAAATCACATCTCATTATCCACCATTATATCCACTGTTGGAACACAGTGGTTGTTACATTGCAGGCATTCACAACAGTTTTTGAATTGATGAACCAGAGAATTGTGCTAAGGTTAGTGAAAAAAACCTCACGTACACAAAATCGTTGCCTTTTCCTGACTTTGTTGGTTCTATACAGATCTCCTGGAAGGATCTTTCATAAATGGGGACTTGAGAATTGGTGGAGAAAGTTACTACAGGCACACTTCAGAGATATTGCAGATTTGGTTCCAGACCATCCCCAGCCCTCCCCCCCACCCCTAAAATAATGATGACTATAAAGTGAGTCACACAAATGTTTTGGTTTCCCAGTGCATATAAAAGTTATATGTTTAAAGTCCAGGACCTATATGTAGAAAACTACAAAATAATGCTAAAATAAATTTTAAAAAGACCTAAACAAATGGAAAGGCATTCCATGATCATGGATTGGAAGAATAAACATCATGAAGTTGTCAGTCTTACCTAAACAGATCTATAGATTCAATGCAATACCAATCAAAATCCCAACAGCTTACTTACTTTACAGAATTAGAGAAGGCAATTACCAAATTCATTTGGAAGGGTAAGAGCACCCAAATAGCCAAAAGCATTCTAAAAAAGAAGAGCAACATGGGAGGAATTTCACTGCCTGATCTTGAAACATTTTACAAAGCTACAATGGTCAAAACAGCATGGTACTGGCATAAAGATAGACACATTAATCAGTGGAATAGAACGGAGAACCCAGAAATATACCCTCACCTATACAGTCAACTGCTTTTTGACAAACCTACCCAGCCCACGCTAATGGGAAAAAACAGTCTCTTCAAATGGTATTGGGAGAACTGGATATGTATAACCAAAAGAATGAAAGAAGACCCCTATCTGACTCCCTATACAAGAATCAACTCAAAATGGATCAAAGATCTAAATATAAAAGCCGGGACCATAAAAGTACTAGAAGAAAATGTAGGGAAACATCTTCAAGACCTTGTAGTAAGTGGTGGTTTCTTGGACCTTACACCCAAAGCATGTGTAACAAAAGAAAAAATAGATAAATGGGACCTCCTCAAAATTAAACACTTTTGCACCTCACTGGACTTTGTCAGAAGGGTGAAAAGGCAGCCAACTCAATGGGAAAAAATATTTGGAAATCACATATCTGATAAGGGTTTAATATCCAGGATATAGAAAGAGATGTTACAGCTCAACAATAAAAAGACAAACGACCCAATTAAAAAATGGGCAAAAGACCGGAACAGACATTTCTCCAAAGAAGAAATACAAATGGCAAAAAAACACATGAAGAAATGCTCAGCATCACTCATGATTAGGGAAATGCAAATCAAAACGACAATGAGATATCATTTCATACCTATCAGAATGGCACTATTCAAAAGACAGAGAACTACAAGTGTTGGAGAGGATGTGGAGAGATAGGAACACTTCTTCACTGTTGGTGGTAATGCAGAATGGTACAACCACTATGGAGGACCGTTTGGCAGTTCCTAAAGAAGTTAAATATAGACTTGCCACGTGACCCTGCAATACCGCTACTGGGTATATACCCAGAAGAAGTGAGAGCAGTGACACGAACAGACATCTGCACACCGATGTTCATAGCAACATTGTTCACCATTGCTAAAAGTTGGAAACAACCCAGGTGTCCATCAATAGACGAATGGATAAACAAACTGTGGTCTATTCACACGATGGAATATTATGCAGCTGTAAGAAGAAATGAAGTCATAAAGCATATGGCAACATGGATGAACCTGGAGGACATTATGTTGAGTAAAGCAAACCAGACACAAAAGGGCAAATGTTGTATGAATGCGTTACTATGAACCAAATATATTGTGTAACATATTGTTTGATTAAAAAAAAAAATTTATATGTACCCTTACATTTATTGAGAAATATATATATTTATTCATCTGTGTTTACTTTTTAATTTTTAATTGTTTATATTTTCAATTATTAATGTACAAAATAAAGTAAAAAAAAGATGTTTATGCTCTACTGTAGTCTATTAAATGTGCAATAGTATTATGTCTAAAAAAACAATGTACACATTTGAATTAAAAATACTTTATTGCTAAAAATTGCTAACCATCAGCTGAGGCTTCAGCAGGTTGTAATATTTTTGCTGGTGGAGGGTCTTTCCTCAATGTTGATGGCTGCTGGCTGATCAAGGTGGTGATTGCTGAAGATCAGGTGGCTTTGGTATTTCTTAAAGCAAGACAAGAATGAAGTTTGCTGCATTGATTGACTCTTCCTGTCACAAAAGATTTCTCTGTAGCATTCAATGCTATTTGATAGTATTTTACCTACAGTTCATTTTTCAAAATTGGAGTCAATTCTTTCAAACCCTGCCACTACTCTGTCAACTAAGTTGATGTAATATTCTAAATCCTTTGTTGTCATTTCAATAATGTTCACAGTATCTTCACCAGGAGCAGATTCTCTCTCAAGAAACCACTTTCTTTGCTCACCTGTAAAACACAGCTCCTCATCCATTTAAGTTTTACCATGAGATTGCAGCAGTTCAGTCACATATTCAGGCTCTACTTCTAACTCTAGTTCTCTTGCTATTTCAACCACATTTGCAGTTATTTCCTCCACTGAAGTCTTGAACCCCTCAAAGTCATCCATGAGGATTGTAATCACCTTCTTCCAAACTCCTGTTAATATTGATATTTCGATATAGTCTCATGAGTAATGAATGTTCTTAATGGCATCTAGAATGGTGAATCCTTTCCATAAGGTTTTCAATTTACTTCGCTCAGATCCATCAGAATTACTACCTATGGCAGCTACAGCCTTATGAACTATATTATTTAAATAATGAGACTTCAAAGGCAAAATTACTCCTTGATCCACAGGATGCAGAATGGATATTGTGTTAGCAGGCATGAAAACAATATTAATCTCATTGTACATCTCCAATAGAGCTCTTGGGGGACCAAGTGCATTGACAATGGGCAGTAATATTTTGAAAGGAATATTTTCTCTGAGCAGTAGGTCTCAACAGTGGGCTTAAAATATTTATCATACTAATAAATATAAATATAATTTATTTATATTATAAGAAAATAAACCACGTTTTAAATAGATGTATTCTCATCCAGGCTTTGTTGTTTCATTTATAGAGCACTGGCAGAGTAGATTCATCCTAATTCTTAAGGGTCCTAGAATTTTTGGAATGGTAAATGAGCACTAGCTTCAACTTAAAGTCCCCAGCTGCATTATCCCCTAACAAGAGAGTCAGCCTGTCCTTTGAAGCTTTGAAACCAGACATTGACTTCTACTCCTATCAATGAAAGTCCTAGACGGCATCTTCTTCCAATAGAAGGCATTTCATCTACATCGGAAATATGATGTTTAGTGTAGCCATTTCATCACTTATCTTAGCTAGATCTTCTGGATAACTTGCTGCAGCTTCTACATCAGCACTGGCTGCTTTACCTTGCACTTTTATGTAATGGAGAATGCTTTTTTCCTTAAACCTCTGATAGCTTCAAGCTTTTTTTTCTGCGGCTTCCTCACCTCTCTCAGCCTTCATAGAATTGAAAAAAGTTAGGGCCTTGCTCTGAATTGGGCTTTGGATTAAGGGAATGTTGTGGCTGGTTTGATCATCTATCCAGATCACTACAAGTTTCTCCATAGTAGCAATAATGTTGTTTTGCTTTCTTATCATTTGTGTATTCACTGGAGTAGCACATTTAATTTCTTTCAAGAACTTTATGAATATTAGATGACACTAGAAATAGTTTTAGTTCCCAGGTAAA
>JAKSZT010053881.1:6168917-6196833 GCA_026826555.1 Tolypeutes matacus
TATTTATCCTCTAAAACAGACAAAAGAAAGTTCAGGTAAGAAGTGGGGAGAGAGACTCACGATGTCCATTGACTGTGATGTTGCCTGAGAGAGTCTTGGCCTTGGAGTGGCTGAGAATGTAGGAGAAGAAGTCTGCAACTTGTTCTACAAATTCAGGGTTCAGCTCTTCCTCCTGTAGCTGCTCCAGGTGGGCCAGGTGCTTCCTCTGAGCAGGCCATTCAAAGATGAAGCACTTCTTCTTTGGAAAGAACTTTCAGATGTACAACCGAGGCTCATTAAAGCTTTTACTTTTTGGACCAGTACCTGGAGAAAGGAAATTAGAGGTGGTATGACTGCAAACTAATTACCATAAATAGTCCCTCATCTTCAAAGTTTTCATTAAAGGAGAATAAAAATTAATATGGATCAGGAAGAAAGCATAGGAAGGGGGTAGAAAAAGAAAAGTCTTTCTCCAAGAGTAGGACAGTAATGCAATTTAAAACTGAATCCAATTAATTCATCCAAGCAATATTTCAATTTCCTTTAACAGACAGCCAAGAAACAGAGTTAGGAAATTACAAACTTTTAGCACCTACACAGAAATGACCATTAGTGATATTGTTTTCTCTCTATTTGTCACCCAATCATCAGTCCCAGGTACCTTGTTTTAGCTTCAATGAAAGCTCCAGGTACTCATCAGCAGTGATGGGTTGTCCATTTGCTTCCAGCTCTAGAGTGAAATCTCTCAGAGTTCACACAAAGTCCGGAAAGAAGCTCACAAAGTCAGCCGAGTTGTCGACCCCAGTATTAACAGGTAAGGATTTTGCCCTAATACGATCTGTCAGCTCTGTCACATAGCTGAGATTGCTAACTTAGGAAAACTGCAGAAAAATGATAGTACTTCATATGTTACATTTTCTCCCAATGCTTACTTAAAATGATTATCTCTTCATTAACTCATTCATTCATTCATTCCCCAAATATTAATAAAGCACCTACTACAAACCAGAACATGTTTTTGGGGCTAAGAATATTGTAGTGAATGAAACAATGCTACTACTCAGCAGCTTACATTCTACAGAAGGAGACAGATGAAAAAAAAATAACAACAAAAGGTAAAACTTCAGATATTAACAATTATCTTAAAGTAAAATGAACCATGTTAAGGGTATATTAGATGTTACTTTATGTAGTTGCTCTGGGAACTCCTGTCCAAAGGGATATATGAACAGAGATGTGAATGAATTAATGGAGCCAACCATTCAGAAATCTGTTAAAGCAGCATTTCAGGCAGAGGCAACGGTACTCACAACCTCTTAAGTAGGAAATCACTGAGTGTGTCTGATATATACCAATAAAGCCCGTGTAGTAGGGCAGAAGTTCAAGAAGAGATGGACGCCAGACCATTTAAGCCCTGTAAGCCATGGTAAGGAGTTTGAATTTGAATGTATATTTAATTGAAAACCATTGGGGTGGGGGGCTTTGAGCTGAGAAGAGGATATGACCTGATATTTATATTTAAAATGTCATTCTGGCTGGTAAGAGGCAAGCATGTAAGCAAGGATGAAGGCTTAGATTAGAGTAATCATAGAGATGGTGGTAATGTTTGGTCAGACTCGGGAAATACTTTAGAAAGTAGAACTGATAAGACTTGCTGGCCAATAGCCTCTAGAATATGCAGGTTTTTTTGTGACAAAGGTAGTCATTTTAAATTAAAATTAAGTTATTTATGTTAACAGATACATTTATTATTTTTAATGTATTAATAAACATTTTAAATGTAAATACTGATAGATATAATGCACACAAATAAAAATTCTTTGAGGTCCTCAATAATTAAGACCAAGGAGTTTGAAAACCACTCTTCTGGAATATTGTGTCTAAATGGAATGTAATAACTTAAAAAGGAAAAAAAACCTACCACCCTCCAATCCTTTGAGCACTGCAGGGATCTTGAGAGGCTTCATTGCCCATATATACCCCACAGTGTGTGTCCCTGGATCCCATTGGAGCCATTTCACCCTGACTGCTGACTGCACGTGCCTCTAGCTGCAGAGAAACAGGCTCCTAATCCCTCATGACTTCCACAGAAATAGATATCGAAGGACTTCTCAGAATACACATAGGCAAAGTTTTGTTCTGAGTACTTGTATGAATGGTGTGGGAATTTACAGGAACAGGAAGAATGGGGAAGGAGTAGATTTGGATGAGAAAATTAAGAGTTTGTTCTTGTACATGTTGAGTTTGAGGTGTCTCTTACACATCTCAATGGAGATGTTGAGTAGGTGGCTAGATATATAAGTTTGAAGCTCAGAGCAGAGGTCATCACTGGAGACATAAATTTGGTGGTTATTTACATGTAGATGACAATGAAAACCTTGAGCCTGGAAGAGATCACCTAGGGACTTAGAGTAGATAGAGAAAAGAAGAGGTCCAAGAACTAAAGAGCTTTAATACTCAGAGGCCATAAAGAGGAAAAACATGCAGTAAATTAAACTAAAAAGATGGTCAATGAGGAAGGTGGAAAATTAGGAAAGTATGGTGTTCTGGACACCAAAACAACCAAGTGTATCAGAAAGGAGGAAGACAGAATCTTTTTTTTTTTTTTTTGACTGAGAGATCAAATAAAATGAGGGATGATACTGGCTATTAAATACAGAAACAGGAAAGTGACTTCAATAAAAGCTAATTCAGTACAATACATGAAAGTGAGTTTGTAGAGATGGAGAAGTTGTTGGTAATGACCAAGGGTAGATAATGCAAGGGGGTGGAGGAAACAGATATGAGAATGTGATGGAACTGAGACACCAGAGTGTAGGATCAGTGTCACTTGGTTGCTGAAGTCTCTAAAAAGACAGTGAACTAGGAGCTAAAATTTTAAACACATGAATGGTGTGTTTACTGGGAGGTTGGTAGATGACTGGAATAAGATAGTCTGAGGATATGCACTTCCAAGGATTGTCTCTTTTTAATGGGAGAGGAATGAGAAAGTGTCTACAAGCTGTAATTATGTTTAAGGAGGATGCCTAACTCATCTCTGGGACCTTGACATGTAAGGACAGGAGAAAAAAATGATAATCACCACTTAGGACCACTTGAGAGGTCTGTAGAGGAAACAATGTCTACAGGGGATAGCCAGGTTTCATTTAGAAGGAAACATTTAGAGAAGATGATGAGGATATAGGAATTTTGCTGAAGTGAAAAGATGAGTACTAAAAGATATTGATGGTTTGGAGACAGAGGAGAGGTTAAGTCAGATAAGGGATATGAGAGTCTTGTGTGGAAAGAGTCTGAATTCGATGTATGACCTGGGAGGCTTGGACTTCTGGGGATAATTGAAGAAAGCTGGGCCATTGAACCTAAAGGGATGCGTTATGGAAGGGACTTATGAATTCTTCTGCAGTTGGCTACCTCTACCCTTGGTGAAAAGATGAAGCTGTTTTTGTTCTAGATTTCGGGCTGTTCTGGACAAGGATACTGCAGTTGGTCCATGGCCTGCTGGTTGATGGTCCCCCTGCTATTGTACACGAAGGTGCTGCTCATGAGGACAGCCAGGGCGAAGATCCAGGCGTCATTCTGGTTGTCACCCTGAAAGTCAGCATAGAGGCCACAAAGAAGAGTGATAAAAGCATGTGCTTTTCATTCAAGTAGACCATGTCAGAACCTTAGCTCTTCCTCTCATTAGCTGTGGAAACTTAGGTAAATTGCTTTCCTATGCATTATATGTTTCCATCTGCACAATGAGCTTATTAACATTCAATTTATAGTTTTGTGAAACTTACATAAAACTTCCTAAATCTTGACCTCAGAGGGTCAGCACATAAGCATTTGAAAGGAGTAGCTATTATGATCAGCTACTAAAATTCACATATCTCTCTTGAACTGAGATTGTGATCTCATTGCATTCCCATGAATGGTAAGGAACTTTTTAGACAGTAGTAAAAATATGCTCTTTTGATAAGCGTTTTCTAGGCCCAAGACTTATGAAACAATAACACTTGATGCTTTCTGAACAAAGCTGTTGTCATTATCTTTGCCTTGTTTTCTTCCTACTAGTGCTGCTGTGCTGCTGTGGGTAAGACTATTCTTACCATCTCCCTGGGGCCCTGTTGTGCAAAGTCATATATGTCTATGAAATAATTTAGTTCAGTTTAGAGGTGCCTTCAGCACTTCCATAATACACTTTGATATGCTATGAAAGAAAAATGGCCAAAATAACACCATTATTTATTCTTTCGTGGGCTGCAAAACCTAATCAATTGGCCTTACTATCATCTCATTGCTCATGCTGGATGGTCAGGTGGAGTTCAGAGTTTAGGGTATGTACTGACTCCCTAATCAGCTCTTTGTGCTCACAGGTTGTGTTTCCTTTTCTTACACAAGGTTGGCTGCCTTTGGCTTAATTGGATCCAAGGTCAAACCTTGACCACTACCAAGTAAAGAAAAAGAATAATGCATTAATATGACCAACCAGATCAAGGTGGGCCAGGAGGTGTAGAGTTAGTGCAAAGAGCGCTACTGATCTGACTTAAGTAGAGTTTAAAAGGTTTATTTTTTTACCTTCTCTACATCTCCCAGGCCCTCAGTGTCAAGCAGAACTAGGGTGTGGTTTGGCTTCTCTCGCTGAGGCACACACCACATCCAGATGCCCTTGGTGTGAGACTGAACTGTGGAGCCGAGAGGGAAGCCTGAAAAGGGAATGGGAACTTGAGAGGCAGAGTTTTAGTAGCTGATGGCTCAGGAAATTGACATGGGAGTTGAGGTAAATCGAGGTTAAGAGAGAGAACTGAAACCATAACTACTAATGATCTTAATTACAATCACGGAAATAGGGAAATCAGAACATCTAATACAGATTGAAACATTATACCTTAAAGATCAGTGGACGCTTGCTGTTACTACACGAACATATTAGTAAATGTTGCTTATTTTATTATTATGTGCATTTATTTCTTTAATACTGACTTACTGCATCTAGGGAAAAAAATAACATTTACACTTTCAAAAAGGGAAATTAAAGCAAAGTGAGACGACTCTCAACCTCCAGATCAGAGTGAAGGTAATGCCAACTGTGGACTGAAGATTAGCTTTCAATATTTATCTCTATCTCTAAACATCATCTCCTTACAGCACAATGGTATACAGTGTGGGTGCACAAAAGGAACTGGGCAGAGCTCTGCTGGTGCCACCTACCCCTTTTCTTCCCGGCCAGCTTGTTCATTAGGTAGGATTTGCCTGTGCGGTACAGGCCCACAATAGCCACCACGACAACAGGCTGCTGAATGGCAGACAGGATCTTCAGAGCCTCCTGGTTAACCTTCAGTTGCCCTGTAATGTTCTCGATGAGGCACGGGGGCCTGGCATGTGGATTTCTGAGGCCATGTCCAGGGTGTCACCTTTTCTGCAAGGGAGGAAATGGGATGGACTGGAATTTCCGGTCTGTTACTGAGGTAGAATTTTACAATATAGGCTACATTTTTGTTTTTTATGCTTGAATTTTGTTCCCATTACCAGTTTCAAAAAGTCCCATGGCCCTTTAAGATTATCCTATAGACTAGTCCACTGGTTCCTTTTTTTTCCATAACTTTTAAAAAATTGATACATATTAAAATTGATACACTCTATCCAATGTGTACAATCAATAGTGTTTGATATCATCACATGGTTGTGCATTCATCATTTCAATTGCTTTTGAGCATTTTCATTATTTCAATAATAATAAACAAAAACAACCAAACAAAAGATTCCTCACCTCTCAATCTCTCTGTGCTTCCCCTGCGGTACATAGCTGCTATTTTGGCCTCCTCCCTCCCTCCCTCCTTCCTTCCTTTCTTATTTTAAAGCAGTTTTTAAAAATAAGATAAAATTCCTTCTTTCTCTTTCTTATTTTATTTTGTTTTATTTTTTTTAGGAGGTAGTGGGCATTGAATCCGGAACCTCGTACATGGGAAGCAGGCACTCAAACACTGAGCTACACCAGTTTCTCTAAAGCAGTTTTATTGAGATATATTCACATACCAAACAATCTATCCAAAGTGTGTAATCAATGGCTTTCAGTATATTCATAATGTTGTGCATTCATCACCACAAAAAATTTTTAGATCAATTTCATTGCTGTAGAAAGAAAAACTCCACACCCCTTAGCAGTCAACTCTCAATCCCTCAATCCCTCCCCAGCCCTACGATACCACTGATCTAATTTCATCTTTATAAATTGAATTATATTTACATTTTATATAAATGGAATCATACGATATGTAGTTCTTTGTGTCTAGTTTCTTTCACTTAGCATAATGTTTGCTTTTTTTTTCTGATATCAACATCTTGTAACATTAACATACGTTACTTCAGTTTCAAAGAAAAAGTCTTATATGTGCAATATTACTTATATTCATATTTCACATTAGGTTTTACTATGCTATACAGTCCAATATTACATTTTTTAGCTTTCCTTTTAGTAACATACATGACCTTAGGTTTTCCTTTTCAACCACTCTCATACACATATAATAGCACTGCTAGTTACAAACATTGTGTTGTGCTTTCATCTTTTCTATACATTTCCAAAGATTAACATATAGCCTTTTTACTCATTCTGTACAAGTTAACCCTCAGTTCTCCATTCTCTATCCTACTTCTATTTTCTGGTGACCGATATTCAAGTTATTAACTCCATGAGATTACACAATATATTTAGTTCATAATAGCACAATCATACAGTATTTGTCCTTTTGTGTCTGGCTTGCTGCACTCAACATAATGTCCTCCAGGTTCATCCATGTTATCATGTGTCATGGATGTCACAACTTGGTTTCATCTTACAGCTGCATAATATTCCATCGTGTGTATATACCACAATTTGTTTTTCTATTCATCTGTTAATGGACACCTGGGTTGTTTCCATCTTTTGGCAATTGTGACTAATGCCTATGAACATTGGTGTGCAGATGTCTGTTCGAATCACTGCTTTCAGTTCTTTTGTGTGTACACCCCATAGTGGTATTGCCGGATCACATGGAAAATCTACATTTAACTTCTTTAGGAACTGCCAAAGTCGTCCAGAGTACATTCTCACCAACAGTGAATAAGAATTCTTATCTCTCCACATTCACTTAAACACTTGTGGTTTTCCAACATTTTAATAGTGGCTATTCTAATAGGTGTGAAATGATATCTCATTGTAGATTTGATTTGCATTTCCCTAATTGCTAGTTGTATTGAACATTTTTTCATGTGTCTTTTTGCCATTTGTATTTCTTCTTTGGACAAATGTCTATTCAAGTCTTTTGCCCATTTTTTAGTTGGGTCGTTGTCTTTTTATTGTTGAGTTGTAGCTTCTCTTTATATATCATGGATATTAAACTCTTATAGGATATGTAATTTCCAAATATTTTCTCCCATTGAGTTGGCAGCCTTTTCACCCTTTTGACAAAGTCTGTTGAGGTGCAAAATTTTTTACTTTTGAGGAGGTCCCATTTATCTCTTTTATCATTTGTTGCTTGTGTTTTGAGTGTAAGGTCTAAGAAACCACTACCTACCATAGTATATTTAAGATATTTCCCTACATTTTCTTCTGGTAGTTTTATGGTCTTGGCTTTTATATTTAGGTCTTTGATCCATTTTGAGTTGATTCTTGTATAGGGAGTGAAATAGGGGTCCTCTTTCATTCTTTTTGTTATTGATATCCAGTTCTCCCAGCACCATTTGTTGAAGAGACTCTTTTGTCCCATCAGTATGGGCTTGGTAGGTTTGTCAAAAACCAGTTGGCTGTTGAGGTGAGAGTTCATTTCTGGACCCTCAATTCTATTCCACTTTTTGATGTGTCTATCCTTATGCCAATACTATGCTGTTTTGACCACTGTAGCTTTGTAAATTCTTCCCACATTGCTCCTCTTTTTATAAAGGCTTTTGGCTATTTGGGTGCAGTTTCCCTTCCAAATAAATTTGGTAATTGTCTTTTCTATTTCTGTGGAGTAGGCCGTTGGAATTTTGATTGGTATTACATTGAATCTATAAATTAGTTTGGGTAGGATTGACATTTTCACAATATTTAGTCTTCCAATCTACGAACATGGAGTGTCTTTCCATTTGTTTAGGTCTTCACTGATTTCTTTTAGCATTGATTTGTAGTTTTCTGTATATAGGTTGTATTCTTCTTTGGTTAAATTGATTCCTAGGTATTTGAGTTTTTTTGTTGCTATTGTAAACGGAATTTTTTTCTTGATTTCCTCCTCATATCGTTCAATACTAGTGTACAGAAACATTATTGATTTTTGCGTGTTGATCTTGTATCCTGCCACTTTGCTGAACTTGTTTATTAGCTTAAGGAACTTTGTCATAGACATTTCAGTATTTTCTATATATAGGATCATGTCATCCACAAAGAGTGAGAGTTTTACTTCCTTTTTTCCTATTTGGATGCCTTTTATTTATTTATTTTTTCTTGTCTAATTGTTCTTGCTAGAGTTCCTGATCTTAGAGGGAAACATTGTACATTGAGTATGATGTTGGCTGTGGGCTTTTCATATATGTCCTTTATCATGTTGAGGAACTTTCCTTTTATTCCCATCTTATGAAGTGTTTTATCAAACAAGGATACTGGATTTTGTTGAATGCTTTTTTCTGCATCAACTGAGATGATCGTGTTTTTTTTCCTTCAATTTGTTAATGTGATGTAGTACATTAATTGATTTTCTTAAGTTGAACCACGCTTGCATACCAGGAATAAATTGCACTTGGTTGTGGTATACAATTCTTTCGATATGTTGTTGGATTGTATTTGCAAGTATTTTGTTGAGAATCTTTGCATCTAACTTCATTAGAGAGATTGGTCTATAATTTTCTTTTCTTGGAGTATTTTTATCTGGCTTTGATATTAGGGTGATGTTGGCTTCATAAAACATGTTAGGTAGTTTTCCCTCCTCCTCGATTTTTTGGAAGAGTTTAAACAGGAATGTATTAAATCTTTTTGAAATGCTTGGTAGAGTTCACCTGTGAAGCCATCTGGTTTTGGACTTTTCTTTGTTGGGAGATTTTTGATGACTGATTCAAAATCTCTTTAAATGTGATTGTTTTTTTAAGTTCTTATATTTCTTGTATAGTTAATGTACTTTGATTCTGGGTTTCTAG
The DNA here is from genome assembly GCA_026826555.1 of Tolypeutes matacus. NCBI lineage: Eukaryota > Metazoa > Chordata > Mammalia > Cingulata > Chlamyphoridae > Tolypeutes > Tolypeutes matacus. The sequence continues at coordinate 6,178,026 of JAKSZT010053881.1, forward strand.
GAATTTGTCCAGTTCATCCAGGTTGTCTAGTTTGTTGGCATACAGTTTCTCATAATATCTTCTCATTATCTTTTTTGTTTCTGTTGGGTCAGTCATAACTTTGACCTTTTCATTTCTGATTTTATTTATTTGCATCTTCTCTCTTTTTTTCTTTGTTTGTCTAGTTAAGGGGTTGTCAAATTTATTGATCTTCTCAAAGAACCAGCTTTTTGTTCATTTTCACTATTTATTTATTTTTCCTCGGTTTCATTTATTTCTGTTCTAATCTTTATTTTTTTTCCCTTCTGCTTGCTTTGGGAATGGTTTGCTGTTCTTTTTCTAGTTTTTCTAGTTGTCTAGTTAGATCTTTGATTTTAGCTCTTGCTTCTTTTTTAACATAGGAGTTAAGGGCTTTAAATTTCCCTTTCAACACTGCCTTTGCTGTATCCCATGCATTTTGATAAGTTGTATTCTTGTTTTCATTCATCTCAATGTATTTACTAATTTCACTTTCAATTTCTTCTTTGACCCACTGATTGCTTAGGAGTGTGTTTTTTTAGCCTCCACACATTTGAATATTTCCCCTTTTCTTGCCTATTATTGATTTCCAGTTACATTCCATTTTGATCTGAAAAGGTGCTTTGTATAATTTTAATCTTCTTATATTGATTGAATTGAGACTTGCCTTGTAATCTGATATGTGATCTATCCTGGAGAAAGACCCATGAGCACTCGAGAAGAATGTAGAGCCTGCTGATTTAGTATGGAATATTCTGTGTATGTCTGTCAGGTCTAGCTGTTTATCATATTGTTCAAGTTCTCTGTTTCTTGTTGATCTTCTGTCTAGTTGTTCTATCTAATGATGTAAGTGGTGTGTTGAAGTCTCCAGCTATTATTGTAGAGACGTCTATTTCTCCCTTAAGTTTTGTCAGACTTTGCCTCATGTATTTTGGGGCACCCTGGTTAGGTGCATTAATGACTGTTATATCTTCCTGGTGGATTGTCCCTTTTATTAATATAAATTGGCCTTCTGTATCTCTTATAACATTTTTGGTTACTGTTTGCATGGATTACCTTTTTCCAACCTTTCACTTTCAGCTGGTTTGTATCCCTGGGTCTAAGGTGAGTCTCTTTTAGGCATCATATGGATGGCTCATGTTATTTTATCCATTCTATCAGGCTATGTCTTTTGATTGGGGAGATTAATCCATTCACATTCAATGATATTACTGTAAATTCATTATTTACTTCCACCATTTTTATTCTTTGGTTTTCATAGACTTCCCTTATTTTCATCTGTCTTTTTATTCTTTTGGTTATCCTCTCTGCTATTCCTGCCTCGTACACTGTCTTACAAGGCTCTCTCTCTTGTCTTTTTCTTTTGGATTGTAGACTCCCTTTACTATTTCTTGCAAATGTGGATTCTGTTTTACAAACTCTCTTAGTTTCTGTTTATTTTAAACTCATCTTCATATTTGAAGACAATTTTTTTTCTGAAAAGAATTCTTGACATGCAATTTTTCTCTTTGAGTATCCTAATTATACTATACCACTGTCTTTAATATATTCCTTTTTTAAAAAAGTTTTATTTATTTATTTATTTATTTATTTATTTATTTATTTATTTATCCCCCTCTCCCCCATTTTGCACTTGCTGTATGCAATATGTGTGGTCTTCTGTGTCTGCTTTTCTTCTCTTTAGGCGGCACCAGGAACCAATCCTGGGACCTTCCACAGAGGGAGAGAGGCACTCAATCTCTTGCACCAACTCAGCTCCCTGGTATGCTGCATCTCTTATTGCCTCTCTTCTGTGTTGTTTTTTGTTGCATCATCTTGCTGCTCCAGTTCTCCGTGTGGGCCAGCTCACCACACGGGCCAGCTTTCCTTTCACCAGGAGGCCCCGAGAAATGAACCCTGGACCTCCTATATGGTAGATAGGAGCCCAATCTCTTGAGCCACATCTCTTTCCCTGATATATTCCTTTGATTGGGCCATTGTATTAGTCAGTCAAAGGGGTGCTGATGCAAAGTACCAGAAATCTGTTGGATTTCATAAAGAGTATTTATTTGTGTAGAAGCTTACAGTTACAAGGCCCTAAAGAGTCCAGCTCAAGGTTAGTTCCTCACCAAAGTCTGTTGCCATGTGTTGAATTAAGATTGCAGGCGATATCTGTGAGGGTTCAGCCTTCCTCTTTCATCTTAAAATGCCATGGTTCCAGCTTCTTCTGATCTCAGCTGTAGGCTGGCATAAGGTGTTTCTCTTAGGGCTTCTCACCTGCTCTGTTCTCTTCACAATGTCAGCTGTACACTATCAGGCAAATTGCTCAACTCTTCCTGGGGCTTCAGTGTCAAAGCCAAGTTCTCTCCTCTGCCATGTTTTTTTCTGTGTATCTACTTCTCTGTGTGTCTCCTTGATTGAGTGTCCATTTACATAGTCCACAAAGGGGGTGGGGACTCAATCTGAGTCACCCTAATGAAATGGTCAAATCAAAGCCCTTATTTTAACATAATATAATCAAAGGCATCTCAGCTAACACAATCAAAGGGTATCACACCCAGAGGAACAGACCAGTTTACAAACATCATCTCTCCTTTTGGAATTCATAAATAATCTCAAACTGTCACAGGCATTTATTCCATTTTCTTAGTATGGCTTGTAATCTTTGCTGATGTCTAGGCATCTGATAATGATGGTGAGTTTACTCTGATTCTCAATTTCTCTCTTTTGTAGGGATTTAGTGGTGAGAGGTTGTTATTGCCGTTGTTTGATTCTTGGTTCAACCTGTTCTAGGTCTTTAGGATTGTTTCTGTTAGTTCCTCAAATCTGGGCCCTGGACCCAGTAATGGGTTGAAGACCCGTTTCCAAGGGCCTTGGGGAGGGAGGCTGTAAAAGCCTCTCTCATTTATTTACTTTTAATTCCCTTACATGAATTTCTGTGATCGGCCAGAAGATGGCACTTTTAAGCAGGCCTCTCAGTTCAAAGCCTGGTCTAAGTGTATTTGTTGCAACACCAACCACAACAATAAGACAGAGGATCCTGCTTGGAGGCTACTCAGAGCATTGCAATTCGAACTTTCTCAGAGGCAACCTTTGCCTCTCCCTTTCCCTGGTAGGAAATAAATCTGCTCCCCTATGCATCTTCAACAACAAGTCCTGGTCAGTAAGGAGGGTGTTTGTGACAGTTGGATTTCTTTAGTCCTGTGCCTGCTCCCAGGGCAAAAAATGGCTCAGCCCCACCCAGCCTGGAAGGGCTCTTGGGACACGGCAAACCAAATTTGTGGGTCAAAACCTGAATCAGCCTTAGTCTGCATCACTCTCTCTCCTATTTCCTTGGGAGAGGGATACCTGGGGCTCTCTTTGTCTGTAGCACAGGCCTGGGGCTGGAGAATTCAAAGCTCTCTGATTGTAGGGTGGGGGAGGGGCACATCAGCTGCAGTGCAGTTTCTACTCAGGGTCTGGTCTTAACTTCGAGGGTCTCTTCCTGTGCCCCCCTCTCTTCCAGGCGGTGCCCAGCCTTTCCCTGCTGTCCTACACCCTGGAACTTGTTTTCCAGGCCGTTTCTACCTGTCCTCTATTTTTCTGGGAGAGGAGAGAATCCTGTGACTTTCCAATCCACCATCTTCCCGGAAGTCTGAAAGCATTTTTTCATAATTTATATTTTGAAATAATTTTAGGCTTATAAAAAGTTTCACAAAGAGTTTGGAGAATTTCCCATATACCATTTCCCTAATGTCTCCTAATGTTAATATCTTATGTAACCATAGAACAATATTGCAACCAGCATTTTAACATCAACACAATACTATTTAAAAGCTGCACAACTTACTTGCATTTCACTAGTTTTCCCACTAATGTCCTTTCTCTAGTCCAGGAGCCAATCCAGTATCTTACATTGCATTTAGTTATTATGTTTCTGCCATCTCCTCTCATTTTTTCACAGTTCCTCAGTCTTTTTTTTTTTGTCTTTCATGACCCTGACACTTTAGAAGATGACTCGTGAGTTATTTTATGGAATATCCCTTAATTTGGGTTTGCCTGATGTTTTCTCATGATTAGATTGCCACAGAAGTGATGTTCTCTCATCTCAGTGCATCCATATCAAGGAATTCATGAGATCAATATGACTTATCACAGGTGTTATTAATGTTCAGCATTTGCTGAAGGTGGTGTCTGCCAGTTTTCTCCAATGTGAAGTTACTTTTACATATACATAATTAAGAGTATCATCTGGGTAGCTATATTTGAGACTATGAAGATATAGTCTTGTCACACTTTCATTTCATATTTTTGGCACAACATTTAGCATCCATTGATGAGTCTTGCTTACAATAATTATTACTGTGGAGCTTGCCTAAAGCTAGTGATTTTCTGTAAACATTTATTCTACATTTACAAATTGATTTTCTTCTATAAGGAAGAGCTGTCCCTTCTCTGTAATTTATTTATTCAGTCATTTACTTATATCTATGTGGACTCATAGATACTTATTATATTCTATGGGTTATAATATTTCATTATCATTATTTTGTTGTTCCACTTGGTCCAGATGTGCTCCTTGAAAGCTCCTTCTTGTTGCATCCTGTGTCCTTAAAACATGCCCCCCTCATCATATTTTGAGCACTTCCTTACTTTCTGTCTCCATGATATATTCCAAGTGTATCTTATGTTTTCTCTTCTTCAGTCCTGGAATTGACCATTTCTCCAGAAAGCCCTGGTGTTTTATTGGAAAATGGGAATGCTTTTAGTAGATAAAGCCAACTGGGCTTCCCATCTTTTCAGAGGAAGATGGCCAAAAGCTTTTTTTTTTTTTTCAGTTATTAGGACCCATTTTTCTCTCGTGACATCTGCTTATTCATTTGAATTTACATTATGAAGCATACCACAATAAAATGGGAGTCAATCAATGACTCAGTAAAAGTAGCTGCACGAAGATTTTATAAGCTCTTAAATTACAATGACTTTTCAAGTTATTGTATAATATTGCCTCTTTTTGTAAATCCCAAGTTCCTTTACTTATTTACCTAGAAGTATGAAAGTTGGTAAAAAAGAAAAAGATGGGATCTGAGCTTTAAGTGTGTTCTATAAAAGAAAAAGATCATTTTACAAAGTTGCCAAGAAAGAAATGACAGTCTTAAAATAGTCCCAACTCTTAGTTTAGGCTCTAAGTCTTCTGGTCTTTAATTCAAGACAGAACACCAGTACTGGGGACTTAGACCTGCTGGCAGCCTGATAACGCCACAATCACATCTAAGCTGGTGTCCTAATCAGGCTCCGCAGCAGCTATACATGGCTTGGTCATTTTAAAGAAAGCTAATTTACCCTTATAAATATCTTCCCACCCTGTTCCACTATTACCCAGAGAAGAGGTCCGTAAGAGTTAGAAAGAAAGCAGATTCGATGAGAAAATTTTGAGTGCTTACCCTCTTTCCTTTTCTTCTGTGTTTGGCTGCCCTGGTTTCTGTTACTTTTGTCTCTCACTGGAACTTTTGGCTTTTATCTTACTCCTCCAGTGTCCTGGGAAATTTAGATTTCTTTCAGATAGCCGATGACTGGAAATGACAACATAAAAAGCACCGTCTGTAAAGAAACAGACTAATAGGACACTGAAAGCACTTTTTTACAAGACAGTGACTCGCTCTTTGTGAAAGGAATTGCCAGGAGCTGTGCTAGTGGGTGGGTACATGGCTTTGCCTTGATTTCTCAACTAAAACCTTCACATTTTATTATTGAAAGAGATCTCAGAGTCTGTTTGCACTTATAAAATTTCTTTAAAAGGTCTATTGGATACTGAAATAACCGAAGCTTTTAATTTGCAGGTTGTATATTTAGGAGAAGAGCGCGCCTCCAGTAACATCTCGGCATTTGAAAGCTAGTATTACATGTTTACAAAAGTCAAGAGTTTCGCTTATGCTCCTCTGAGAGGTTTAGGCTGGCCCCTCACGGACCCTCTCCACACAGGTTCAGCACACGAAGCCTGCCTCCACTTACTTGCCTTTACATGCGCTAAGACTTGGCTTTGTGCCACATCAATGATGGTGATTATTTTTCCCCTTAAAGTAAATTAGTGCTAGAAATAAGGATAAGATGCTGATTTAAAAATATCAGAAAGAAGACAGATGATACCTAGGTTACTAAAGAAAAACTTTTATAAATTAGAGCTAAAAAATACACACATGGGAGCAGCTGTGGCTCAAGCAGTTGAGCACCCGCCTCCCAGATGGGAGGTCCCAGATTTGGTTCTCGGTGCCTCCTGAAAAAAATAAAAAGCAAAAAAACAAGCAAAACAAGTGAGTGAGCCGATGAGGCTCAGTGGTTGGGCACTGGCTTACCACATACAAGGTCCTGGGTTTAATACCCAGCCCTGGTATCTCAAAAAAAAAAATACACACATAATAAATATGTTTAGGTTTTCTTTAGCATAAATCTCCAAATTGTCTGTTTTACCCAAAAGCAATTTGGAGATATTACTACTACTCTATGACATATCAGACTTGGTCTTCTCAAAGTGAATAGTTGTCATATATCAGCTGTTCAATAAATGTTTGTTGAAAGAATGAATAAATTAATAATTAATAAAAATGGATATTCCCTGTAGGTGCTATCAGTTATCCATCCTCCTAAATAAACTTACAATGTAAAATTTGTATCATATTGTGGATGAGTAAGGCCATAAAAATGAAGATGTCATCCTGAGGAAGCTCAGATAAAGGACTTGATAGTCTAACTAGAAAGATTTGTCATTATTTTTTCCTGGATCATTTAGCATATGAATATTCTTCCTTAGAAGAATATGACTATCCAGGCACTAGTAAAATATACTACATAGACTATATTTTCAAAATTAGGTCATTTTATTTCATTGTGATTCTGTGCTTATCAGCTTCCAATCTGATTAGCAGTTTTCCTCAATATGGAACAAGATGGGCACTTAATATGGAACACAAGTATAAGGGCCTTAGGAACTTATAGCACTGGTTCTAATCTGCAAAATTATTTCTGGTACCAATTGGTCTCAAGTCATTTGGTCCAACATTGGGCTTAAACTCTAGCCTCTGTGTTTCCTCAAGTAGTAATAACTCACAACAAATCATCCTACCTCTCAATCACCGTTCACATTTTTCATCCAGTCTCAAAAGTAAATGGAAGTCAGTCATCCTCAACCTGGCTTAGTTGATCCACCTCTTACTGAAACTTTCACCACCCTGCTCATAGTCTGATACCTGGAATCAGCTTCAAGGCATTCTCCAGGTACTCATCTTCAGTGATGGGAGATTCACCAAACTTAAGTTCCAGGGTGAAATCCCATACAGTGCAAATGAAATCTGGAAAGAAACTGACAAACTCGGTGGAGTCGTCGATTTCATCAGAGCTGGAAGAGGATTTTGTCTTGATTAGCTCTGTTAGCTCGATCACATAGCTGGAAACTTGGTTAAGGAAGGAAAAACACCATACCCTACCATTTCCAAAACCAACATAGAAACAGATTTTTATAATCATTCACTTTTCTCTGGGTACCTTCCACTTCAACCATGATAGCTGAGTCAAGAAAAGAAGAAATAATCTTAGTTTCCCTTCCCGTTAACCCAGTGACCTTGGGGTTGGGTCCTGGAAGGATACTGCAGCTGCTCCAGGGCCTGGTGGGTGACGGTGCTCATGCTGTTGTAGACGAAGGAGCTGCTCAGAAGCACGGCCAGCGCAAAGATCCACGAGTCGTTCTTAGGGTCGCCCTGGAGAGCACATCAGAGCAGGGGGCTTCCTTCCATCGTTTGTCCATTCACTCTTTCAGTTGTACGATATGAAGTTCAGTAGGAGGATGATGGACACAAATTTTGGAGACGATCCTAATTTCAAATCTCACTTTTGGTATTGACCCCTGTCAGGCCTTGGTGTTGCAGCTATTTAAGTGAGTTAACATGTGTAAACTGTGGAATATGTTTAAAATAAAGTAAAATAAGAATATAACTTCACATTTGCTTTATGTGCTTAAAGCACACACACACACACACACACATATATGCATTTAACATAATTCTAAGAAAGGGTCAGTAGGCTTTACCAGGCTTCCAAAGGCATCTATGGCACAGAAAAGATTGAGAATTCCTGTTCTAGATGATCACATCTTTCTATTATTGCCCTTTCTTTTTTTAAAAAAATTATTGTGGTAACATTAATATAAAATTAGCCACTTTAACCATTTAAAAATGTATATTTTAGTGGCATTAATTACATTCACAATATCACATTCACCATCAATTACAATTTACCATTGATTAAAAACTTTTTCATCACCCCAAACAGAAACTCTGTATGCATTCTTCATACACCTTAACTCAACTCCTAGTAACTTCTAATCTACCAATTTACCCCACCAAACAAAAAATGTATAATACAGCACATAGAATATAGTAGATGAGAAGAAATAAGCAGGTGATTTTTCCTTTGACAAATTTTTATAGATAATGAGCTATATTGGGGACACATATACTATTCAATTTTATTCAACAATTATTCATTAGACATCTATGAAATGTCAGACAGTACATTAGGTTTTGTGGATGCAAAGTTCCATATACCAGTCTCTTCTCTCAAAAGTGTTGAAAGATATACAAAATCATTAAAAGGATCGGGGGATGGGGCATGGTCACGATGGGTGGATAATCACACAATAAATGAGGGAATCCGAATTCCTAGCCTGGAGAGCTCTGCCACAATCTCCAAGGGAGCAGCAATAGTCCTCTGAGTGTAGGGACAGTGCCTGTCAAAATAGGATGACCCACTGATGTTTTTTTTGTTTTTTTTTTTTTTTTTTAATTTTATTTTTTTTATTGATGACTACCCTTGTGAGTCTTTGCTCTTGTAAATGAGACTTAGCCTGCAGTTGGGGGGTGCCTAAGGGTTGCCACCTGAGAGCCTCCTTGTTGCTCAAATGTGGCCTCTCTCTAAGCCAAACTCAGCATATGATTGCATTACCTTCCCCCCAACGTGGGACATGACTCCCGGGGATGAGCCTCCCTGGCAACGAGGGATTAATACCAAGTGCCAACTGGCAGCTTTGTGCAGTGGCAGTATCGTAGCCAATGAGGTTTATCCGAGGCACGATTATTGCTAATTGAAAACTTTTCCCAAGTGCCAACTGGCAACACAACTGGAAAAAGACCTTGAATAAAAGGGGGAAATGGTAAAGACAAATGAGTTCAAGTGGCTAAGAGACTTCAAAGAGAGTCGGGAGGTCATCCCAGAGGTAACTCTTACGCACACCTCAGTAGGAGCTCATAGAACATCTAAGTGCCTATCACCCCACTCAGTGGGGTTCCTGAGAGCTCCGGAGACACCCTGGTCTTATATAAGGGGGGATAGCCCCAGAGACTGATGCCTTATCAGTGGGTTCTATTTTGTAATCTGTGCTCCTGAGAGTGACAGAATTAGACTCAAATAAGTCCTCCCTGCACATGGTTCACCAGTCCCTTCTATTCAAACCTACATGTGATGCTGGAGTTTCTTAGGTATACTTCCAGAGACTGGAGCCTCCCATCTACCTATGTGCCAGGTGTGCAGGAAATCTAGGTGGAACTGCAACTCCTACCCTACAGCTCAATGGACTCATCCAAGTCACCTGGTGAGGAGACAACGATGGGAAATGGCCATCCCAGGGAATGGAGAGGGCCTGCATCTGCAGGCAGGATCATCCCACCCACCATATCCATGGGATATAAGCCCTCTCTCACTTGGAGTTGGAGTGGACATCACCATCCCAGTCGCCTCTGGATTGGGGGAAGAACTATGGACTAGAGTGTACTTGATGGTATTCTCTTGCTCACATATGGTGATTCTTGCAATGCAAGAAATTATAACAATGAGGTGGAGCCAGTGGCCACTTGACAGTTTTTTGGGAAGGGAGGGGATGAGCAGTTGAAATACAGGGGTTTCTTTGGGAGTTGGAGGTTGTCCTGAGTACTGTTGTGGCAATGGATGTAGGCCATTTTAAATCAGCACACACCACTCAGAACTGAGTGGGAGAGAGTGTGGTCTACAGTGTGAACTGTGGTCTATGGTTGGTGGCAAGGCTCCAGGATGTGTAAGTTCATTGAGGTTGGTGGGCCACACTTGTGGGAGATGTTTGTGTGGGATGTGGTGGGAGGTGTGGGAGGTGGGCAACATGGGAATCCCAGTGGGTTCCGTGTAATATTTTAGGTAATCTAAGCACCTCTTAAAATATATGTATATATATATATATAAATAACATTTTTGTAAGCAAATACACATATATGCACATATATTTATATATCATTATGCAAATGTTTGTATGTATTGTGAGAATTTTTATTTTTACCCATAATAAAAAAAAATAGCATGTAAAAAAAAAAAAAGTGTTACTTTCTGTAATGGCAGACAATCTTGTAAACATGTACATGAAATCTAGATGACAATCCGTGCCAAGAGTAGAACCAAAAAGCATAGGGTTAAAAAAATGTATAATTTCAATAAATGGGTATAAGTACCATGAGATTTCAGAGGAAGAAAGGACTTCGTCTGACTGGGATCTGATTCCCATAGGTAGGAAATAGCTGTACTTTAAGGTAGAATGTAGACATAGAGAATTGAAGGGTCATGCAGGTGGAATACAAACCACATTTGAAATGTTAGAAAGCTCAGGTCATAAAAGTTATTTTAGAATATTTCATTTGATTGAAGCAGTGGATTCATGGGCAAAAGTGAAAGATGAGGTTGGAAACAAGACAGGAATGGCTTTAAAAGGTGGGCAAATAGATTTAGATACTAACCAATTCACACCATAAGTTCTATAGTCGGCAAGTAGTTCTAGCTCCGTCATTAATTTATAAGATGGTATATTACAGTCCTTTGAACAAATGCAGCATGTGGATTCTATGCTTGGCAGACATGACCTTGAAGATTGGAAACCCTTTTTATATTTTAAGGAAAAACGTATTTCTTAAATTCTTTGTATATTATTACCCAAAGCACCCAATTTATATTTTTAAAGAGTAGGAACTGACCAAACAGAAGTCCTATTTCAAAATCAAGAACCATTAAAATCAAAGTTCCCATCTTTTTTTTTAATATTGAGTTTGCTTTGAGAACTTTAAAATTGAACACATAGTTTCTAAATTCTTTTTTTAAGTTTCAAGTGAAGGGTGGAAATCAACAATTTAATGTTGCTACTTTAGATGCAGAGTAATGCAAAATAAGGAGTAATAATTCATTAGACCCAAAACAATAAAAATACAATCCCTAACACAAATTTTTGGTGAGTTAAGCTCAAACTTTCATAAAAAGTTGGTATAGAATTAATCTCAGAAGTTCAGAAATTGGGACCAGAACTTTACAAATGTTCCTGGTATTGCTCAAGACTTTCTGTAAAGCTCAAGCTTTTTGAAAAATCGATTTAAGTTGATTACTTCACTAAGATCCCACTTTCAGGGCTTCTACCTCCCACATCATCATCATCTCCACACAAAGTTTAACTGAGAGCTCCCGTTAACCCCACATGTTAACCTTTATCTGTCACTTCTTCAAGGAAGTTTCTCTAATCTCGTGGACTGGATTAGGTTAGGTGCCCATTTCTCACATCCACAGCACCCCGTATCTTTATTGTCTCTCCAATTAGTCTCTAGAACTTTTTCTGTGTTCACTGGTTTATCTATAGTACTTGGCACAGAGCCCTGGAATTCAGCCATACAATAAGTATTTATTATATTGTATCATCTACCCTAGTGTTAAAAGTAAGATGATCTTGCCTTTTTTTTTTTTTTCCCAAAGATTTTATCCATTCATTTATCTATCCCCCCCTGCTGCCCGCGCTCGCCGGGTCAGCCAACCACGCCGTGCGGGCGGGCCTGCCCTCACCAGGAGGCCCCGGGAACCGAATCCGGGGGCCTCCCATATGGTAAACGGGAGCCCCACTGATTGAGCCACAGCCGCTTCCCTGATCTTGCCTTGATACTAAATTCTTGAGCTTAACAAGGAAGAAAGATAAAGAAATCAGGATTCAATCTCTATATCCCTAATTGGATTTCCAGCTTGCAGTAATAGGTCACCAAAGTTAAAGTGGCCAATAAAAGGTGAGGAGAGAATCGAAGGTAAAGAATATTTCCCTACAACTCTGTGCCCTAACTTTTCCACATCCTCCAGCCCTCAGTGTCCAGAAGGACCAGGGTGTGGTTCTTCTTGTAGGGGTGAGGTACATCACATCCAGATGCCCTTGGTTTCAGACCTCACCATGGAACCCAGAAGGAAGCCTGCAAAGGAAGAGGAAAAAGCAATATGGATATTTCGGGGTCTTGAGAATTGAATATTTTGAGGTCCTATCCTAGTGGAGCTGAGCCAAAGCAGAAGCAGAACATTATTTAAAAAAATAGCTTCTTGTTCTATATAGATAGAAAAGCCTAACAGGATAATGGACAAATTCTCTTAAAAGTCACGAAGATCCAAAAGAGAGAACACAATGGGGAAAAAAAAAACTTGAACAGACATTTAACAGCATAGGAAATACAAATGGCAAATACATATGTGAAAAGGAGCTCAACCTTATTTTTAGTGAGGCAAATAACATGTAACTATGTAATCACCAGCTCAGAAAAATTACAAGCCTGATGTTGCCAAATTTTTGTAAGGATTGGAAATCTCTCAATTAATGCTAAGAAGCATACAAATTTCACAAAAGTTTGAAAAGCTAATTGATATTATTGTGAACCCTGAAGATACATATGCCCTGTCATCTAGCAATTCCCCTTCTGGAATAGTATACAAGGGAAGCTTATGGACACGTGTACCAGGATAAAAATAAAAGAATACTCATGAGACCCTTGTTCATAAAAGACAAAAATTAGAACTAATACATAAGTTCATCAGTTACAAATGGATAAAGAAATTGTGGTGTCTTCATACAATTGCATACTATAAAGCAGTGAAAATAAATAAATTACAGTTACATATGAGGAACTGGATGAATCTTATACACTATTCCTTGAGCAAAAGTATCAGGGCATCCAAAGAATACATACAAGAAAATTCCATTCATGTTACGTTTAAAAACATGCCAAACTAAATTATTTTAAAGAAATACATATGTGAATTGTAACCCCATTTTGAAAATGTAGCAAAGTTATGTCCTGAATAATCAAAATATTGGTGAACTCTAGTGAGGGTGTGTGAGGGTGATTTGGGCTTTTGCGTATTGACAATGTTTTATGTCTTACTTGGGCAGAAATGACAAAGATGTTCACTTTATATTTATTAATTTTATTACACATTTGTGTTTTATGCACTTGTCTATATGTGTTATATTTAACCTATTTGAAAAACATTAATAAGAGAAAGCTATACTTTATTATTATTTTGTTATGAAAAGGAACAGAAAAATCATATCATAACTCCATTGATACTAAGATAAACAATATCCTTCCTTCCTCCCTCCCTCCCTCCCTCCCTCCCTCCCTCCCTCCCTCCCTCCCTTCCTTCCTTCCTTCCTTCCTTCCTTCCTTCCTTCCTTCCTTCCTTCCTTCCTTCCCTCCCTCCCTCTATCATTCCTTCTTCTTTCCAGTTTAAAAAATAAGATATATTAGACTAAATTTATATGCTTTTTGGAATGGCCCTCTATTTTAGGCAAAAGTGTTTTGGGAGAAAAAAAAATGAATAATTGCAGGAGCTGAGCTTCTGACCAGGTGAGAAAGGATGGGATCCAGAAGACTAGTAGGGTGGATCCTTTGATAACGTTGGGAGAACTCTTCTAAGTTACTGGAGAAAAGATTGATATTTTGTGGAGAGATGGGTTGAGGTAGTAAATTGGTGATAAGAATTAGGTTTCTTTATTGAAATGAGTTGGGCCCTTCCTTAAGCTGAACTTCTTGGAAGCATGATCAGCCTGCAGTATCACCAGTTCCAGGCAAAAGGCCCCTGCCCCAGGAAAGCACTCACCATAGTTCTGTCCTGCTAGGAGATTCATCAGGTAGGACTTTCCTACGATCCAGCCCCACAATGGCCACTACAATCACAGGCTGTGCTATCTGATCAAGAATCTTTAATGTTTTTGGGTTCACTGTCAGTTTCTCTTTCTCATTTGCCACCAGACAGATGGGGGGCATCATGGTGGGTCCAGATACCATGGTAATCTGCAAATACAGAGGAGGCACTTGTAGCAGTTTGATATTATTTGTGAATTCCAAAATAAGATAATTTTTTATGTTTGTAAACTGGTCTGTTCCCTTGGTTGTATTACACTTTATATTGTATTAAATCAGAGGTTTCACTTTTACTTTATTAAACCAATATTAGTGCTTTGATTTGACCACATCATTAGGGCATGTAGGGCTGAGCCCCTAACCCCTTGGTGGGGATAAAACAGACTCTCACACAGAAGCAAAATACACAGAAGCAGATATGCAGGAAGAGGGAATGCTCCATAGACAAGGCCCCAGGAAGAGAGATGAGTGTGATAGTATAGAGCTGACCTTGTGGAGAGAGCAGAGCAGCTGAGCCCGGAAAGAAACAAGCCCTGGGGATAAAGATGAGCCTTATGCCAGCCTACAGATGAGATTGGAAGAAGTTGGGATCATGGAGCCTTAAGAGGAAGGAGGAGGGCTGAACCCTCACAGACATCACCTGCCATCTTGCGTCAACACGTGGCAAATGACTTTGGGTGAGAAAGTACCTCTTATGGTACCTTGAGTTGGACTCTTTAGGGCCTTGTAACTGTAAGCTTCTACTCTAAATGAATACCCTTTATAAAAGCTAACAGACTTCTGCTACTTTGCATGAGCACCCCTTTGGCTGACTAATACACCACTCAATAGAATATAAGACCCTCAAATCCTCTCTATTGTTATTGAAAACACATGCATATTAGCTTTTCTCTTGTTGGAGCATATTTATCAACTTCCTACTATTCATATATTTCTAAACAAAAAGTATGTAACAGGGAAGCGGCTGTGGCTCAATCAGTAGGGCTCCCGTTTACCATATGGGAGGCCCCGGGTTCGGTTCCCGGGGCCTCCTGGTGAAGGCAAGCCTGCCCGCATGGCATGGTTAGCTGACCCAGTGAGCACAAGCAGCAAGGGGGGGATAAATGAATAAATAAATAAAATCTTAAAAAAAAAAAAAAGTATGTAACATAGCAATGGCAGACCATGGAAACCATCTTCTATCATCCCATAATATCTCATGATATTGATTATGAAACAAGGGATATAATTGGTCTCCAATGACTCATTTCCCTAAAAATAATGGCCTAGTTAATGAATTCTTGAGTGTGAAGCCTCGTACAGAGATCTTATGTATAATATCTTTTCAATGCTTATAAGAACTTTAAAAGTTTAAGAATTTTATCTTTTCTTAGTCAATAAAGTAAACGATGTATGTATAGGCAGAATGATTTGTCAGAGGATTAATAGTCATTTGGTGAAGAAGCAGGATTTGAACCTCAATCTCTCTGTATTTCTATAACACCTGCTACAAACACTTACCTATCAACTAGACCTACTGGACATACATGGAACAGTTCATCTACATCAGGAAATACATATTCTCCTCAAGCACATGTGGATAATTTTCTAAAATAGACATATTTGCATCATAAAACAAGCGTCAATAAATTTAGAAAGATTGAAATCATAAAAAGTATCTTCTCTGATCTCTATGGAATGATACTAGAATTCACAAATATGTGGAAATTAAACAATACACTCTTAAACATTCAATGGGTCAAAGAAGAAATCACAAGGGAAATTAGGGCATAACTTGAGATGAATGTAAATGAGAACACAGCATACCCAAATCAATGGGTTGCTGTGATGGTTAGTCTAATGTGTCAACTTGACCGGGTAATTGTGCCCAGTTGTTTGGTCAAGCAAGCACTGGGCTAACTGTAATACAAGGACTTTTATGGGCTTTAGTCAGCAGTGCATCACTGCATAGATGGCTGATTACATCTATGATCATCCAGGGAGATTGTCATCAGCAATGAGTTGTTTTATCCAACCAGTTAAATGACTTAAAAGGGGAAGTGATTTCAGCATTCAGAGAAAATTTCTTTGGACAGCCAACATTTCCCAGAAACTCATCAAGGACCTACACTGGACTTTCATTGGAGCCTCTGGTTTGCAGCCTGCCTGTGGAAACTGGACTTGTGCATCCCCATGTCACATGAGAGACTCTTATAAAATCTCATACTCTTTACAGATATCTCCTGTTGATTCTGACTCCCTAGAGAACCCTGACTAACACAGATGCAGTAAAGGCATTTCTCAGGGGAAAATTCATAGTTCTAATAGCTTACATTAAAAAAGAAGAAAGTAATCAAATCAGTAACCTAACTTCAGATCTGGAAGAAGTAGAAAAAGAAGATCAAATTAAACCCCAAATGAGCAGAATGAAGAACAGAACATTTAGAGCAGAGATAAATGTTTAGAAAAGCCCTTAGGAGCCTCAACCAAACTGAAAGTTAGTTCTCTGAAATGAGTAATAAAATTGACAAACCTTTAACTAGACAGACAAATAAAAAGAGAGAGAGGACAGCCTAGATGAAATTGACAAATTCATAGAAACAAATTACTTAAACTGTTTCAAGAAGAAATAGAAGACCAATAACTAGTAGAGATTGAATCAATTAACAAAAACCTCCCAATAAATAAAATTCTAGGACCTGAAGTCTTCAATGGTGAATTCTCCTGAGCCTTCCAAGAATTAACTCCAAATCCTACCAAACTCTTCCAGAAATGTTAGAGGGAATGCTTCCTAGTTCACTGTATTAGGCCACCATCACCCTAATACCAAAGCCTGATAGAGATATCAGATGAAAAGAAAATTAGAGAAAAAGTACAATATGCCTTATGAATATAGATGTAAAAATCCTTAATATACTAGGAAACAGAATCCAACTGCACATTAATAGCATAATCAGTTGGGATTTATCCCCGGAATGCTAAGTTGGCTCAGCGTAAGAAAATCAATCAATATAGTACACCACAGAAATAGAATGAGAGAGAGAGAAAAACAACAACACATGGTCATTTCAATTGATACAGAAAAGGCATGACAAAATTCAGCATCCTTTCTTAATAAAAACACTTTGAAAACTAGGAACAAAAGGGAATTTTCTGAGCATGATAACGGGCATATATGGAAAAGCTACAGCTAATATCTTACTCAATGATAAAGTCTGAAAGCCTTCACGCTGGGACAGGAACAATGTCCTCTATTACCATTACTATTCAACATTGTACCAGAAGTGCTAACCAGAGCAAGGAGGCAAGGAAAAGAAATAAAAGGCATCCAAATTTGAAAGGAAGAAGTAAAACTATTGCTAGTCACAGATGCCTGATCCTGTATATAGAATATTCTGAGGAATTTACAAGAAAGCTAATGGAACTAATAAATGAGTTCAGCAAAGTGCAATACACAAAAATCAGTGTTATTTCTATACATAAGCAATAAATAATAGGAAGAATATATCAAGAAGAAATTCCACTTATAATAGCAATTAAAAGTAAAATACCCAGGAATAAATTTATCCAAGGATGTAAATGATTTGTACACAGAAAACTATAAATCATTACTGAATGAAATTAATGAAGACATAAATAAATGGAAATATATTCTGTGCTCAAGAATTGGAAGACAATATCATTAAGATGTCAACACTACCCAAGCAGTTTGCAGATTTAATGCAATCTCAACAAAACTAACAACTTTCTCTGCAGAAGTGGAAAACCCAATCATCAAATTCATATGGAAGGGTTAAGAGGATCTGAATAGCCAAAATCATCTTGAGAAAGAAGTAAGTTGGAGGACTTACACTCAATGTTGATAGCCTACTTAAAATGTATTCTGAACCAAGCAATTTATTTGCAATATTATTTTAACAGCTTTCATTTCTTCTTTTATTTTATAGTATTTTCCCTCTTCAAGATATAAATTCACCAAGAGTGAGAACTTTGCTTTGTTCATCTTTAAGGGTACAATAATAATGAGTCCCCCATTTGGAATACATATACCAGTAAAATGTGCCCCAAGTGATTCAGGAAAAATATGTATAGCATTGCCCAGGTTTAATGACGCCAAGTAAAGACAATTTAAAAAAGCTGACCACCTAATTTCAGCATGATTGCATTAAAGAAGGGTATACTTTAATTTTTAAAATTAAGAATGTCAGGATACAAAATATCAGAAGACAAACTTTACAATAATAAGGTGTTTAGAGTTACTCATTACATATTGAAGGAAAAAGGAAGATTTTAAATATCTATCTCTATATATTTTCTGATATTTTATGTCATTGCTTTCCTTGAGACGTGTGCCATATTAAGAATCTATTTTTGATAGTGTTATAAAAAGTGAATCCCTAACATGTAACAATTTTTACCACTGACATTGTCAAAAAGCCAACTTCACACAACCATGTTGGCAAAAATGGAATTATGATTATAATGTCTTTCCATTCTTTCAGAACATTCTGTGCAGAGAAAAACACCTAATGAAACAAAACCTGTGAGGGTTCAGTAACTCAGCTCCTACCTCTGCTCGGAAGGCAAGTCCAGTAAAGGAATAATATGATTATTGAGTTGTAGTTTTGTAGCACAAGACAATAAAAATGAAAAACTATTAATTATTTGGCAAATATTCATGGGTTTTTCTGCTTCTAAAACAGATTTGTTTGAAGGTCTTGATAATAGAGTGATAGACGGGGAGAGCTCCAATAGAGCAAGAACAAGAGTCAACGTAAATGAGGAGAAAGAGAGAAAGAGAAACACACACACACACACACACACAGAGAGAGAGAGAGAGAGAGAGAGAGAGAGAGAGAGAGAGAGAGAGA
>JAKSZT010053881.1:6196843-6238491 GCA_026826555.1 Tolypeutes matacus
AGAGAGAGAGAGAGAGAGAGAGAGAGAGAGAGAGAGAGAGAGAGAGATTGACTAAAGATCCTGGAAGAGGGCATGACGAATGAAATGAAAACATCAGCATGATACACTGTTCGGGATCTGACTACTAGGATCCAATACTGGATCCTTTCTTTACTAGCTGTAGGACTAGGGGATAGATAATTAATCTTTCTGTTACTCTGTTTCTTCCTCTGTGAAAGTAACTTACTATCTGTTAGACCTTGAAAAGGAACTTAACTCTAAGCCTCAACTTTTTTATAGGTATTATAATTCCTGCTTGATGATTACTATAGAGGCTAATAACAAATAGTCTCTCAATAAAGTATCTTTACTCTTCCAGTATTAATGTCCTGAGCAAGTTAATTTACAAATTAAATATCTGTTCATGAGTTCTGTAAGATGAAATTACCAAGGTAAACTATGGGAAAAATTCCTTTTTGTGGAAAGAATCCATCTCCTCTTTACAATTTATTTTCTTTTTTTAATAGGTGTTCGGGAGTAGAGACAGTGGAGTATAATGTGAGCCTTTTGCTGCTGTAAAAAAAAAAAGCAGTAGGAATTGTACTTTTATTAGATTAAATATTTTGAAAAGTTTTGGGAAGGAGTAGATGAGCTAACAAAGATATTTGTTTTTTGTTTTCTAATGCAAAGTAGGACCAAGGTATCACAGCAAATCTTTTGACTCCAAATTAAGCAGGTAGAATGAAATAAGTCTATTACATTAAGGAGATGATCAACAGATTCCAAAAGTTACTGTCAACAGGGTTTAACGTTAAAAATACCCAAGAACCCATATTTTCAACAAGTACCATGGGTTATTCTGATGCAGTTTGCACATTTAGAAGCAATGAATGATACATAAACAGGCTTAGACCTTATAGATATTTTAAACAGTTGACTAGTGAGAGGGAGATTGTTTTATTCTATGTAACACAACTTTGAAGTATCTTTGGAAAATTAAGTGTTCTTAGTATAAAGTTAAGCAAAGGACAATCTTTAAGGATTTGAATGGTCTGTAAGGTAGAGACTGCATTTTTTCCTCTGTTTCTCCAGTGCAGTCAGGAGACAGTCTGGAAATGCTGAGGAAGGGAAGAGGAAGGGAATCCCACAGCAGTGCTCTACAAGGACATCAGGGTTGGGCCCCTCCAGCTGAGAACAGACTTCACCACTCTTTGAGCATAAAAATGTAATTAAGTTGATTAAGAATAGTTTAGGAAGAGTGTTATTGAATTATTTCATCTTGTGATATCTCTGAAATATTTTATACAAAAATAATGGTTTTCCTAGTAAGCTAGGGTAAGGACTGCCTTTTATCTGCTTCTACACTACCTAACAAGGGACAGTCAGGAAACTCTGAGGAGGGAGAGAGTCAGGAGGAAGCAATCCCACAGCAGCACCTCCACCAGGAGCTAGAGCTGGGTCCCTCCGTCTGAGAATGGACTTGGACCACCCTTCCAGGTGGTGAGGGAGAATGCAGCCCTCTATCTTAGATCCGGGCTCTTTCTAGGACCACCTGCTGCAGCCTTGGGTGGAGGATCAGCGCATCCTGGAGACAAGGTGCCCTTGCTGCTGTCTTTCAGCTGTGTCTGGCCCTAAAGGAGCTGCTGACCTGCCCTGAGCAGAGAGCCTGGGGCCAGACAGCAGGGAGCCACCAGCGCTGTCATCACCTCCTCCACTCCTCCACCCCCCTTCTGCTCCCCATATCCTGCTGTTTAGCTTACCTGCTAGATAGTGTCTGCTCTTGTCAGTGTGGCCTTGGGGCTTGAGAGTATGTTATTATAATTCGCAAATTAATTAACGGAAATTTGCCTGGAAGGCAGTTTAAGAGGGAACTTACCTGGCTCCAGCCCTGCAGGCTAGGACCTGGAGGACAAATTCTCAGCTCACCCCCTGCGCTCTCTTCCTATTTGTGCCACTTGGTGAAACCGCACTATTCTTCAAAAAACTGAAAATGAAGCTGGATATTACTGTCATTCACTTAAGCGCTGATGAGGAGAACTGAAATTGACAGTACAAACACTTCTTGGGGTGTTAATTGTTGAGGGTTTTCACTGTTTTTACAGAGGCGGCTGATCTGAGTGTGGGGGTGAAGTGGGGCAGAAAGTCCGTGGTTATGCCACACCTGGCTTCAGAAACCAAGGCTTGTCTCTTTTAGGATTCCTTGGTCCCCGCAATAAATATGGAGAAGGAGGCAAATATGTTAAGAAAATAACAGTTGGTAGAGACTATTTCAACCGACTGAATCTCAGGAAGGAGATTTTTGTTGTCGTTTGTTTTTTTGGTTGCTGTTTGTTTGTTTTTAAGGTACCAGGGCTGGGGATTGAACCCGGGGACCTCATATGTGGGAAACCTGAGCTCAACCTCTGAGCCACATGGCTCCTCTGAGTTGGTTTTTTCGTTTGCTTGCTTGTTGTTTGTTATTGCCTTCAGGAGGCACCTGGGACAAAACCCAGACCTATCTCTTGGGAAGCAAGTGCTCAAACTCTTGAGCCACATCTGCTCCCTGGTTTGGTTAGTTTTTTAAACTATTTTACTTGCTCATTTCCTTTTTTTTTTTTTTTTCCTTTTCCTTTTCTTTAATCAAAAAAGTTACTTTGTTATTAACATAAATACTATTTTCATTAAAAAGAAAAATACATATGTATATTTATAACTCCTAATTTTATAGGTTAGAGATTTTCACTATTTTGTTGCATATTCTAATATTTTTTACTGCTTTTTCTGGGGTGGATCCAGTCTTTGGGAGACCCAAAGTGTATATTATTTGATGGCCCACTTTAAATACAATAATACAAAAGTACAAATTCAAAGTGAATATTTATTTTAAACGAGCAAAGAAATCATAACCGACAACAAGTTTTAAAAATCTGACAGATGCTACAAATATTTCCCATCAGCTTTCTGTTTTCTAGGCTACTTCCTTTCTACCATATTTGAATTTCAATATCAGCAAATTTTCTGACCTATGAGTGTGAGGCATATACAAAAGTAATTGTATTGCATTTAGAAATTGCATTCCATTGTTTTGTGCTATAGAACTACAATTACATAATGAATTATTCTTTTACTATAACTTTTGCCTTCTGGATAGAGGTAGGATCTGAATACCCACTGTTAGGAGTAAGATAAGGTTGCCTGCTCTTACCTCTTTTATTCAACACTGTACTGAATGCAAGTAAGATAAGGCAAGAAAAATAAATGAAATATATCCAAAATGAAAAGGAATAAGTAAAACTCTTTATTTGCTGATAACATGCCTATCCAGAAAATCTGGTGGAATACAGAAGTGCTAGTATTACTAATCAGTGAGTTTAGCAAGGTTGCAGGATAGATCAATATACAAAAATTGGTGCATGTCTGTATACTTATAAAGAACCAGCTGAAATTGAAATTTAAAATAACATTTACAATAGCTTAAAAATATGAAATACTTAGGGATAAATCTGATAAAATATGTGTAAGACCTGTATCTTGGGGAAAACTCAAAACATTGCTGAGAGAAATTAAAGAAGACCTAAATAAATGGAGAGGTAATATTTTGTTTATGGGTAAGAGAACTCTTATACTATAGTATATCAGTTATGCCCAATTTGATCTATAAGTTCAATATCAATATAATTCCAATCAATATCCCAGCTAGTATTTTTGTAGAAATTGTCAAGCTGAGCCAAAAAACCTTATGGAATTGCAAAGGACTTAGAATAGCTGAAATAACTTCGATGGCTGTCAAAATTTGGATGACTAACTCTGCCTGATTTCAAGGTTTACTCTAGGGATACAGTAACCAAACGAGTGTAGCCTTGGCATCCAGATCCACAAATCAATCAATTAATGGGATAGAACAGACAGTCCAGACATGGCCTTACACATATGTGGACACCTGACTTGACAAAAGTGCAAAGATAATTCAGTGGACAATGGATAGTTTTCAACAAATCGTGCTGGGATAATTGCATATTATTATGCAAAAGCAAAACAACTTCAATCCATATCTTGAATCATATTAAGAAATTAACTCAAAATTGATGATGGACCTAAATGTAAAATCTAAAACTATAAAATGATTACAAGAAAACATAGACGATCTTTGTGACCTTAGGCTAGGCAAAGTTTTCTTAGATTTGACACTCAAAAGCAAGATCCATAAAAGAATAAATCAACAATGTGGACTTCATTAAAATTTAAAATTTCTCATCTCTGAAAGACACTGTTCTGAGAATGAATGGACAAATCACAAACTTGGAAAAAATATGTTTCTTAGCACTCACAGATCCTGAAACAGACAGGAGCAGCAACCACGCAGGGTCATGCAGGAGAACGCACCAGGAACACAGGCTCAACCAAGCAGGCGTGGAGCAAAAGGTGACGGTGGAACTGCGGACTATGCTTTAAAGTGTTACAGGTGGGGCTGTAGTGGTTGACAAGCAAGAGTGGGATTGGGCAGTTTTTGACTTTCATAGGGGCACGAACCCAGGTAGGATACAGGGAGGAGAGGGAGAAGCTGTTTATCTTGTGTAAGCAGGTGTCAGGATGGTCCCCGAGGGATCTAAGGAAAGGTCTAAGATGCTGAGGCATAATGACAGTGCCAAAGTCTATTAGGTTGCTACTGATCTCTGAATGCTGAAGCAGCCTGTCAGTGAGTAAAGTCCCTAGTTTATTTTAATTCACATAAGAGTGGTTGCCACAAAGATTTTATAGACTATCAGAGTACGTAATGTTCCAAGTTTCTGTCTGGCTTCTCTGTCCTCCCATAGCAGTATTTTTGCTTTTTTTTTTTTTTTTTTTTTTCCAAGTTGTCTAACTTTTAAATACCTTGGACTATCAATGTTGATAAGAAAGATAACAGGGAAATGGTAGAGATGATAAAAAAACAACCAACCAAACAATGAACTAGAAAAACTGAGGAAGTGGAAGAGGACTCTCTGTGTGGAAGTTGGGTCTTTCAAACTATTCTGCTTTGAGACAATGGGAGGGAGGAATCAATGTCCTCGAGTTCTTAAACATGCCATGACTTACCCGAGGCATCTGTGTTGTTACTACTATAAAATATTCAGCCTAAAATGTTCCCTGGGTGATACCTTCGTTGCTCTCTAGGTCTCTGTGCATGCAGAGTCTAAGCACTGATGCCTTACAGGAAGCTATGACCCTGCCCTTCTGGAACTCAGCCCAAAGCCTACTTCTTGATGCATTCTTCCCATATCATTGTGTATGTTAGCATTATAAAATAAATGCGAGAATGAATAAAGGAACCAAATAAAAGACAGTGTAGTGTGTTAGCTAATGAGAGTTGCTTTGGAGCAGAACTTAGTCATATGATATTTACCACGATACTGAAGCATCTTTAAGCCTGCTTCCTAGAAAATGGCAATAACAAAACTCTGTAGGTTTGTGTTGAGGAGAAAAGTAAAAAAATACATGTTATTATATTTCTTGATTATAATAAGAGAGAGCAAGAGGAGAGAAAAATATGGAAGGAAACAGAAGACCAAGAAATAAGGATTTAAAGATTAGGGGGAACCTATCAGGAGACCAGAGAGGAAGTTGTTCAACGAAAATAACTCTATTTCCAGCTGTGTACTTCTAGGATTTCCCTTTTTGATGTTTTTTTCCATTTAAAGGATGAGGGAAAAGAGGAAGAGGAGGAGAAGGAGCTGACAAATGAACGAGAGAGCAGGGTCAGACAAGTGGGTGATGAATGAAACTAGAGCCTTGCCAAGGAATTCAGGGGAGAAGGGTCCAAAGGTGGTATCAAAACTGCTGGGAGCTATCCAGACTTCAAGGTACACAGAGACGTTGACTTTCATGATGCATTATAGTAGATTCTTTAAAGAGGAAGCCCTTCTCATCATGGGTAGAAATCTAACACTGGGGCAGATTTCTAACTGAAAGGGTTAAGGAGTGAGTGACACAAAGCAATTGGATCAAGTTAGTCTGGCCTATTTATAAAGGAGGAAATCTGTTTGCAAACAAAGTACATGTGTATGATTAAAAAGTATTCTATTTTCATGAATCTTCCTCATCTTTCACTAAGGGTTTTTTCTTTTGGTTTTGTTTTTAACAGTGTCAGTGTTTCTACTGCACCTCATTTACTGTTCTTTCCTTCCCATAAAAATAACACATTTGTAGCTTGTTAAATTTCTTAGCTGCAATCAGAATAGGACTGAGCAGTTCCATCAAACACAGTGGTAATTTAATTGTGTACCCAGTCAACATCGATAATACTAAGGAAAAAAAAAAAGACATTCCTGAAGCATTTCAAAGTCTTAGTTTACGTCCCATCTCTGATTGTTCCTAACTCAACATCAAGCAGAGTAGCGGACACTTAGGGGCAAGCTGCCTGCCTCATAACACCAGGATTTTCTTCTGAACTGGTGTCCCACATAAGCTCAGCTGCAGCCTATCTGGTGATGGCAGTTTTTAAGTAAAGTGACTCCTATAAATCCCTTCCCTTCCCTGCCCCAGCCTCTTCACAAGGTCCATATCCTGGAGTAGCAGCCTTTAGAGCAGGGAAGAAAGCTGCTTTGTTGAGAAAGTAGTAAGAATCCTTACCTGCTTTTTCTCATCAGTTGAGGTAGAATGATTTCTATTACTTCTCTGTCTCTCACTGGATCTTTGTGCTTTTATTTCCCGGATCCAATGACCTGGGGTTTTCCTTCACACACCAGCTAATTGGAAGTAAAGACAACAAGCAACCTCTCTAACTGATTTAGAGTACAATGAAACTAAAGTACTGAGTGCAAGGAAGTGGGTCAACAACTGTAAAAGGAATTTCCTAGAGCTGTGCTCGTGGGAGGGTAGATGGGTTTCACATAATTTCTCAACTAGCATCTTCAACATGCACTTTTGGAAGAGCTCTTGGATACCATTTGGTGATTAAAAAAAGGTCTTTAAAGGATGATTGGAATGTAAGAAACATCTGAGGTTTGGCAGTCAGTTTTAGAAGTCCAGAATGAGGGAGCATATAAATATTAGTTCAAATTCTTGAAATAATTGACACACTCACATTTGACCCGGTTAGACATTTAAGACACAGCAAGCGAGGGAAAGGGCATGTCTTATGCCTTAGGAATGCCCAGCACCCAGGCCTGGACTTGGCACTTACTACCCAATACACACTGAGAGGGGAGTACCCCAGTACTGTACACTTGTTCCAGGCTTGGTGCTGACTTCTTTACATGGATTACATAACTTAAATCTCAATATTTTATAAATAATTATTAAACAATAAATATTTTCTGACATAGAAATGAAAACACAGGAAGATTTAATTACTTGTTCAAAATCACGGCACTATAAGTCATCTAGAGCAAAGTAATTTTCATCCAAACCCTCTTTTGGAATCACTTTACTATACTGCCACTCTCTGCTAAGTGACTAATAAGAAAAGAGCTTCCTTTATTTATTGCTTATTTTCTAAGAGCTAGCTATGTTACAGGTCTCATTCTATTTTGACTACTATCATGCAAATAAGTGGTATTTTCTCCATTTTACAGTGAAAACAAGGAGGCTGAGGGAGAGTAAGCAAAATGCTTGCTCCAATTCACTGGGTAAGTCACAGAGATGGGATGCAAATATTAACGTCTGTTTAACTTGAAACTCTGTGCTGCTTCTCCCCCTCCTCATTGCTTCTTTAAGGAAGGAAGAGGGACAGAAAAAAGAAGGGGGAAATTTACCAGGCTCTTTGCAGATCACACCATACCAAATTCACAAGTGGAAGTCAGTATCTGAAATTTGACAAATAGAGATAGATCCTCTCTTCACTTTCCCCTTTTTTCCATTACCTTTATAAACTATGACTGAGTAAATAGCACTTTAATATGTTTTGAAAATCATGATGTATCTGAATCTTTCAGTTGCTGTAACACACCAGGTTTTTTTGCCTATGGGTCTTTGCATCAGCGATTTTCCTCACCTGAAATTTTCTCTCCCAGATCCTGGCAAATTTGGTTTCTTCTCATCCTTCTGGTCTGAGCTAAATGGCATTGTCTCAGAAAGATGTAGTATGATGCCTCTGTCAATTTTCTTTGCATGACCTTGTTTTTTCTCTCATTTCTCTTATGTGTATCTGTAATTCACATATGCGGGCTGGGACCTCATATCTTTATAGATGTAGCCCCAACACTTAGAACAGGAGTTGAAACAGAGTAGACGCTCAATAGTATTATATATGGCTTAATACAAAATCATAGTGAATATGAGACTAATTCTACACATTTGCCAATTTGAATATATAAGCTTTTTAAACCATAGCAAAGTGTCTACATAAAATGTTTAATTTTTAACTTAGTCACCCACTACTATATGTTAAGTTGCATCCCCCCCAAAATATATGTTCAAGTTCTAAGCTCCTATACTTCAGAATGTGCCAGTATTTGGAAATAGGGTCCTTGAGATAGAATTAGTTAAATTAAGATGAAATCATGCTGGAGTAGGGAGGGCCCTTTATTCACTCTGAATGGTAACCTTATAAAAAGAGGAGAAGAGACAGACACACACACACACAGGCAGAATGATACATGACGACAGAGGAAGAGATTGAAGTGCTGCAGCTACAAGACAAGGAAGGTCAAGGACTGTTAGCAAAACACCAGGAGCTAGGTAGAGGCAAGGAAGGGTCTCCTCTACAAGTTTCAGAGGGGGTATGGTCCTGCCCACACCTTGGTTTCGGACTTCTAGCCCCTAGAAACTATGAGAGAATAAATTGCTGTTCTTTTAACTACCAGGTTTCTTGTATTTTGTTATGGTAGGCCTAGGAAACTAAAACACAGACTTAAAATTAAATATTATATCTATGTAATGCAGATGTATTGATTTTCTTACATTTTGTAAAATAATTTTATTTGAACTCTTCACATCCTTTTTTCTTTCTTTCTTTCCTTCCTTCCTTTCTCTCTCCCTCCCTCCCTCCCTCCTCTCAGCTTTTGTGTTTCATTGATTTCAACTTCTGGCTCCCGGGGTCTTCTCTCTCAGCTTCTTGGTTCCTCTTTGTCTCTGCAACTTTTTTCTCTATCTGTGGTTTTTTATTACTCCATTTATAAAGGATTCCAGTAAGAGGAATAAGACCCACCCTGGGTCATCCCCTACTGAACTGATCCAATCAAAGCAAAGTTCCCTTAACTGCATCTAATCCCATCTACAATAGGTTTTTACCTTAATTGGAATGGAATGGAATAATTTAAGAATATAATTTTCTGGGACCCACAAAAGACTCAAACCACCACAATAAGAAAGAGTGATCCATGCACAGGAAAAAAAGTAGGTACTGTAAAATGCCACTGAACGGGTCCAGATGTTACATTTAATAGTCAAAGGCTTCAAAGGAGTCATTATAAATATGTGCAAGGAAGCCATGCTTAAAGAAGTAAAGGAAGCTAGGATGACAATCTCTCATCATAAAGAGAATATCAATAAAGAGATAGAAATTATAAAAGCAACTGTATTAGTCAGGGTTCTCTCAGGAAACAGAATCAATAGGAGATATCTGTCAATAATATGAGATTTTATGAGTCTCTCACGTGACCGTGGGGATGCACAAGTCCAGGTTCCGCAGGCAGGCTGTAAACCAGGGGCTCTGATGAAAGTCCAATGAATGGTCCTTGATGAGTTTCTGGGAGAAGTTGGCTGTCCAAAGATGAGCTGGGAAATTCTCTCTGAATGCTGAAATCACTTCCACTTTTAAAGTATTCAACTGATTGGATAAAAGCATCACCCATTGCTGATGCACTCTTCCTGATTGATGTAGATGTAATCAGCCATCCATGCAGTAAACTCACTGGTGACTGAAGTCCATAAATGCTCTTGTATTACAATTAGCCCAGTGCTTGCTGGACCAAACAACTGGACACAATTACTTAGCCGAGTTGACACATTAGCCTAACCATTACAGTCCACCCCTTGTCAACTTGGCAGCCATACACATTACCCTAAACCATACTTAGTCTCTAAGTAAAAACAATAACAGACAAGCATATATATTTTTTTTTGCCTAACGATGTTCAACTCTCCTGCCTACAACTAGAAATGCATTAATTCCCCAGAAGAGGGTGCAAGTCCTTGGGTAATATTCACTCTTTTTTTTTTTTTGGCTGTCAAATGATCATTTATTGAAATATTTTCCTTTGTAGTTCTTAACTAGCTGGGCACTCCACTGCACCACTGTTGATATCATCTATGATGTCATGAGGGTGGCGGCCATCCACATTGCAGCCCACAGACTGGGCCGTCCCCAGAATCACTTTAATAGTTCCAGAGAGTTCTCTGGCTAAAGATTGGTGCCGCATCTGTCAGGCAATGCTTACGATCTCATCGAAAGTGATATTTCCACTGTGCTTAATGTTTTTCTGCTTCTTCCTGTCTCTGGGTGGTTCCTTAAGGGCTTTGATGATCAAGGCAGAGGCAGAAGGTACCACCTCGATCTGGGCCTGTCTGTTCTGAATGGTCAGTTTCACTGTAATCCTTAGACCTTTCCAGTCACCAGTTGCCTTGGCAATGTCATCACCAACCTTTTTTGGAGACAGACCGAGGGGGCCGATCTTGGGGGCCAGGGCAGATGTGGCACCGACTTCCCCACGGGTGCACCTCAGGTACACGACTTTGATCTCGTTGGGGTCGAACTTGGGCGGCATGGCGGAGGCGGCTGGTGTCGGATGAACCCGGATGCGGGACGACCGAAGAAAGTTGCATCCTGGCCTCCTCCAAGCCAAAAGCAATATTCACTCTTAAACATGACATCCTTAAATATTATGATGTGAAATTAATATAACTTTTCATGTAATAGGGGAAAAGGTTGGGGAAGAAAAAATTCATTTTTGTACATATACAATCATATTCATAATGAAACAAAGAAGAAGGGTTCATGACTTTTTCATGACTATTACAGTCCTCATTTCTGTAACTGGTCACATGGTCGAAGTTCATATTTATCACTACCTTCTTCCACTACCCATTCCATGTCTTCATTACCTCCAGCAAGCACTTCAGTTGGCCATGATTCTTTGCCTGGTGGGGTGACCCAAACTTTCATTCCCGAAGATTCTGGGCCATTGTTAGTCCTGCTTGAATTGGTTTGTTGCAATTTTCCATTGACTTTAATCACAGGGCATGGCAGTACTAGGAGACACCCTAGAGGATCTCTTGCATTCCAGGCAAAGTCTTCTTTACCCCCC
Source organism: Tolypeutes matacus (assembly GCA_026826555.1). NCBI lineage: Eukaryota > Metazoa > Chordata > Mammalia > Cingulata > Chlamyphoridae > Tolypeutes > Tolypeutes matacus. Next base: position 6,208,027 of record JAKSZT010053881.1, read on the forward strand.
ATTATGTAGATGTAGTCCTATTTCCCCATGATAGTCAGGTTCAATCACCCCAGCCAGTACAGTAAATCCCTTTTTTGCCTGTTGATTCACAGGTAAGAGGAGCCCAAAGTGGCCAGGTGGCGGTCTTAATTCCAGTTCCATGGAATCATGGTTGTGTTCCCTGGTGGCAGCACTCCTCCTTTTGGGACTAAAACCTGTAGACCAGCAGAGCTTAAGGTTGCAGGGACAGGGAGCAAAAATTTTCCTAGTGGGTCACTAGGGGTAATAGCGAGTGGTGCCACCCCATTTCCACCCCTTGATTCCTGGACCCATGAATCCTGGTTATGGGAGAAACAGCACCATAGAGAGGACACTGATTTAGAGCATACACAGCCTTCTGGAGAACATTGCCCCAGCCCTGCAAGGTATCGCCACCTAGTTGGCACTGTAATTGAGTCTTCAAAAGGCCATTCCACCATTCTATTAATCCAGCTGCTTCAGGGTGATGGGGAACATGGTAAGACCAGTGAATTCCATGGGCATGTGCCCATTCCTGCACATCACTTGCTGTGAAATGGGTTCCTTGATCAGAAGCAATGCTGTGTGGAATGCCATGGTGGTAGATAAGACATTTGATAAGTCCACGGATGGTAGTTTTGGAAGAAACATTGTGTGCTGGAAATGCAAACCCATATCCAGAGTATGTATCTATTCCAGTTAAAACAAATTGTTGCGCCTTCCGTGGTGGAAGTGACCCAATGTAGTCAACCTGCCACCAGGTAGCAGGATGGTCACCTCGAAGAATGGTGCCATATCGGGGGCTGAGTGTGAGTCTCTGCTGCTGGCAGATTGGGTATTCAGCAGTGGGTATAGCCAAGTCAGCCTTGATGAGGGGAAGTCCATGTTGCTGAGCCCATACATAACCTCCATCCCTACCTCCATGACCACTTTGTTCATGAGCCCATTGGGCAATGATAGGAGTGGCTGGGGAAAGAGGCTAAGTATTAGCCACAGAGCGGGACATCTTATCCACTTGATTATTAAACTCTTCCTCTGTTGAAGTCACCCTCTGGTGAGCATTCACGTGGGACACAAATATGTCCATGTTTTTTGCTCACTCAGAAAGGTCTATCCACATACCTCTTCCCCAGACCTCCTTGTCACCAATTTTCCAATCATGTTCCTTCCAAGTCCCATCCAGCAAAACCATTGGCAACAGCCCATGAATCAGTGTACAAACGCACCTCTGGCCATTTCTTCTTCCAAGCAAAATGAACAACTAGGTGCACTGCTCGAAGCTCTGCCCACTGGGAGGATTTGCCCTCACCGCTATCCTTCAAGGATGTCCCAGAAAAGGGCTGCAGTGCTGCAGCTGTCCACTTTTGGGTGGTACGTGCATATCGTGCAGAGCCATCTGTAAAACAGGCCTGAGTTTTCTCATCCTCAGTAAACTGATTGTAAAGAACTCCCCAAGAGGCCAAAGGTGTGGGCTGGGAAAGAGAAGGTAACATGGCAGGGGTGGTGACCATGGGCATTTGGGCTACTTCCTCATGAACTTACTTGTGCTTTCAGGACCTGCTCGAGCCCTATGTTGTATATACCATTTCCACTTGATTATGGAGTGCTGCTGTGCATGCCCAACTTTATGGTTTGGTGGGTCAGACAATACCCAGCTCATGATAGGCAACTCAGGTCTCATGGTAACTTGACGGCCCATGGTTAAGTGTTCAGTCTCTATTAAGGCCCAGTAGCAAGCCAAAAGTTGTTTCCAAAAGGGGAGTAGTTATCTGCAGAGGATGGCAAAGCTTTGTTCCAAAATCCTAAGGATCTGAGTTGTGATTCCCCTATAGGGGCCTGCCAAAGGCTCTAGACAGCATCTCTATTTGCCACTGAAACTTCCAGCACCGTTGGATCTGCTGGATCATATGGTCCAAGTGGTAGTGCAGCTTGTACAGCAGCCTGGACCTAGTTGCAGGGCATCCTCTTGTTCCGGTCACCGATCAAAACTAGCAGCTTTTCTGGTCACTCAGTAAATGGGCCAGAGTAGCACACCCAAATGAGGAATGTGTTGTCTCCAAAATCCAAAGAGGCCAACTAAGTGTTGTGCCTCTTTTTTGGTCGTCGGAGGGGCCAGGTGCAACAGCTTATCCTTTACTTTAGAAGGGATATCTCAACAGGCCCCATACCACTGGACACCTAGAAATTTCACTGAGGTGGAAAGACCCTGTATTTTTCTTGGATTAATCTCCCATCCTCTATCACGCAAATGCCTTACCAATAAATCTAGGGTCTTTGCTACTTCTTGCTCAGTAGGTCCTATCAATATGATATTATCAATATAATGACCAGTGTGATGTCTCGTGGGAGGGAGAGACGATCAAGATACCTGCGGACTATATTATGACATAGGGCTGGAGAGTTGATATACCCCTGAGGCAGGACAGTGAAGATATACCGCTGGCCTTGCCAGCTGAAGGCAAACTGTTTCTGGTGGTCCTTACTAATGGCAATTGAGAAAAAAGCATTTTCCAGATCAGCAGCCGCATACCAGGTACCAGGGGAAGTGTTGATTTGTTCAAGCAATGATACTACATCTGGGACAGCAGCTGCAATTGGAGTCACCATCTGGTTAAGTTTACAATAATCTACTGTCATCCTCCAAGATCCATCTGTTTTCTGCACAGGCTGAATAGGAGAGTTGAATGGGGATGTGGTGGGAATCACCACCCCTGCATCCTTCAAATCCTTGATGGTGGCACTAATCTCTGCAATCCCTTCTGGAATCTGGTATTGCCTTTGATTTACTATTTTGCTAGGCAGGGGCAGTTCTAGAGGCTCCCACTTGGCCTTTACAACCATAATAACCCTCACTCCACAAGTCAGGGATCCAATGTGGGGATTCTGCCAGCTACTGAGTATGTCTATTCCAATTATGCATTCTGGAACTGGGGAAATCACCACAGAATGGGTCCGGGGACCCACTGGACCCACTGTGAGACAGACCTGAGCTAAAACTCCACCAATCACCTGACCTCCATAAGCTCCTACTCTGACTGGTGGATCACAGTGACGTTTTGGGTCTTCTGGAATTACTGTCACTTCTGAGCCAGTGTCTAATAATCCCCGAAATGTCTGATCATTTTCTTTTCTCCAGTGCACTGGTACTCTGGCAAAAGGCCTTAGGTCTCCCTGGGGAAAGGTGGGAGGAAGATTAACAGTATAAATTTTTGGCAGTTTAACAGGATCCTTTCCCAAGGGGACCTGGCCTTCTCCTCATTCAAGGGGCTCTGGGACTGTAAACTGTCTCAAGTCTGGGAGTTGATTAAGGGGCCATGATTCTCTGCATCTGTAATTTGAGTTAGGGTTTTGTTTACTCGACCTAGAACTCTTCTGCTCATACAGATCCAGAAGAAATTTAGTAGACTGCCCATGTATTTCACTTCTAGGTACCCCATGATCTATTAGCCAATGCCATAACTCCATGCGACTCAGACTATACTGTGTGCTGTTTTGAATCTGCCTTTCATTATGGTAGCCATGCCCACCTTGACTTTGGCGATTAACTGCTGATACTTGACTTTTACTGGACCGAGATTCGATCATCCCCATAATGTTTAAGGATTCCAATTCCATTACAGCCCTCCCTACAGTAATATCTGGACTGCAGAGAAGAGCAATCACAGAGCTCTTCAGAGAAGTTGGAGTTAGTCTTACAAATTTATTCCTCACAGTCCTGGTTAAAGGTGTGTCCTCTGGACATTCCTGGGGGGTGGAGGGCGGGCAGGTCTCAAATGGTAAATCCATTCTAGCATTCCAATCTCTCTAAGCCTTTGAATCCCCTCATCTACTGTATACCAGGGCAAATTGGGCATCTCAGCCTCAGACATGCTAGACCATCCTTTGGTCCATGTTTCCATCAACCACCCAAACAATCTGTTAGAGCCCTTTCTAACCCCTCGAGCTACAGTGTTGAATCCAGAATTTCTGCTTAGTGGGCCCATATCAATAAATTCAGCCTGATCCAACTTTATATTCCTTCCACCATTATCCCATTCCCTTAGTATCCATTCCCACACATATTCCCCTGATTTCTGTCTATATAAGTTGGAAAACTCATGCAGTTCTTTCAGAGTATAACATACTTCCTCTTGGGTCACACTTTGTATTTCACCTTTGGGGGCTTGTTGTGATTTTAGTCTAGTAATAGGTCTCGAAGACAAGAGGGGTGGTAGGGGTGGGTAAGGAGAAGGATTAGAGATGTCTTGCAAGCTACTGACCTCAGGGCATTCCTTTGCATTTTCTTTTGGTGAGATAGGATCAATCTCTTCAGGCAGGGGTTGGAAGGCCGCTTCCTAAGGGCAGACTGGAAGTTGGTCAGTGCATGCTGGAGTTTGGCTGGTACCTGCCTCGTGGCTGGGAGAAGGTCCAGATCCCTGGGGCAGGCCAGCAGCTGGGCAGTGCAGGCTTCAGTTTTGCTGGTACCCATCTCAGGGCAGGAAGGAGGTCTGGACTCTCTGGGGCAGGCTGGAGGCTGGATGATACAAGGTTGACAAAGTGTGTTCTCCACAGGGCAGGCCATTGCAGGTTTATCTGGTAAAGTCTCAGCAGAATTTAGGGTTCCAATGACCCCACCAATATTATCATCATCATCCCATATGTCTCCATCCCAATTCTCATGGTCTATTCTTTTCCAATCAATGCCTTCACTTTAATTGCAGAAACCCTGTGAGGTTGAGATTTTAGTTTTCTTTGTAATTCTGCTACTTGTAAATAAGAGTATGGGTTTGATTCTCAGATATCTGAAGTCTGTGGCTACAGGAGACAAGATTTTCTTTCAAGGCACACATAGAAACTTTCATATCATTCATGCGGCATTTAAGTTTCAAATTTGAAGACTTTAGCTCATCTCTTTCCCTTGTAACTGTATCCAGAGTATCTAGGAGGAGTCAGCCAACATCATTATACTTTTTGACTCCACAAAATTCTGTTAAAGTATTGAAAACACTCTCACCCAGATCCTTGCTTCTTATAAGCGTGGAAGTAGGGGAATCCAGTGATGCTATTTTGTGTATCTCTATTGCCAGCTCACACAATGGACTGTTCGCAACCTCTTCATTATTGGAAAGGGAGTCATTAGTACCTTTGAGTCCAATTAGAGTAGAGAGGCAATTACAAAACTCCCAGAACCACCTCAGGCATCCCATGTTTAAGACTCTGTTCCTCAAGAACTACTCCCAGTACCAAGCTCTATTAGTCAGGGTTCTCTTGGGAAACAGAATCAACAGGAGATATCTGTCAATACTATGAGATTTTATAAGAGTCTCTCCCGTGACTGTGGGGATGCACAAGCCCAGGTTCCGCAAGTAGACTGCAAACCAGGGGCTCCAATGAAAGTCCAATGAAAGGTCCTTGATGAGTTTCTGGGAGAAGTTGGCTGTCCAAAGACGAGCTAGGAAATTCTCTTTGAATGTTGAAATCACTTCCTCTTTTAAGGCATTCAGCTGATTGGATAAAAGCTGATACAATCTCCTTAATTGATGCAGATGTAATCAACCATTCACTTACTGGTGACTGAAGTCCATAAATGCTCTTGTATTACAATTATCCCAGTGCTTGCTGAACCAAACACCTGGACACAATTACCTGGCCGAGTTGATACATTAGCCTAACCAACACAGCAACCATGTGGAATCTTGGGAATAGAAAATCACAAAAATCAAAATGAAGGAGTCACTAGAGCAGGAGTCCTTAAGAAGGGGTCCATGAGCTTGAATTGAAATTAAGAAAAACTCTATTCTTGCAGGGATGTGTTCATACGGATATGATATATTTATTAAATAATACACAGTATAGTGTGGACTTAGTAAGGGGTCTGTGGTTTCACCTAACTGCAAAGGGGTCCGTGGAACAAAAGAGGTTAAGAAACCCTGAACTAGAGGGACTCAGCAGTAGATTTAAACTTGGAGAAGAAAGGTTTATAGAACTTTAAGATATGTTAACAGAGGTTATGCAATCTGAAGAACATTGAGAAAAGAAAATGAAGAAAAATGAACAGTGACTCAGAGAAATGTGGGACGCCATTAAGTTCATCAGTATATGTGTGGTGGGAGTACAAGAAAAAAAAAGAAAAAGAGAAAGGAGCAAAAAAAAAAAAAAAATATTTGGAGAAATATTTCAATTGGCTGAAAACTTTCCAAATCTGATGGGAAATATTAAACTATACATCCAAGAAGCTCAATAATCTCCAAGTAGGAAAAATTCAAAGACAGCCACACCCAGTTACAGCATAACATAAATCCTGAAACCAAGAATATTATACCAAGAAAACAATCTTTCACAAAGAATGTGAAATTAATACATTTCCAGATACACAAAAATGGAGTGAATTCATTTCTAGTAGACCTGCCTTACAGGAAGTACAACAAGAAGTTCTTCAGGCTAAAAGCAAGTGATACCATAGTATAACACAAATCCATATAGAAATACAACGAGCACCAGTGTTTTAGTTTCCTAAGCTGTTCAAAGCATAAATCATTAAATGGGTTGGCTTTAAACAATGGGAATTTATTAGCTTACAGTTTGAGGCTGTGAGAATGTCCAAATCAAGGCATCATCAAGACAATGTTTGTTTTCTGTAGACTGGTTACTTAGATCCTTGGTTCCTCTGCCACATAGCAAGGCACATGGTGGCATCTGATGGTTTCTCCTTTCTCTTCCAGGTTTCATTGATTTCAGCTTCTTGCTTCTGTAGCTTTCTCTCTCTCTCTCTCTCTCTCTGTATTTATTATTCATAATATTCATTCTGTTTGTGAAGAACCCCACAAATAGGAAAAAATCCCAACCTGAATGAAGTGAGTCACACCTTAACTGAAGTAGCCTTATCAAAAGATCCTACTTACAATGAGTTTACACCCACAGGAATGGATTAGATTTTACAGCATGTTTATTGGGGTACATATAGCTTCAAACCATTATAACCAGTAAGGAAATTAGGAAAATATAAATGCATATTTCTTCACCTTTCTTCTCTTAATTTTAAAAGCAATTGTATAAAACAATATGCACAGAATTGTATTATAGGGCCTATAACATATAGAAATGTAATGTATTTCACAATAATAACACAAAAGGGTGAGAAGGAGCAGAGCTGTATTGGGCTATGAAAATGACACTAGAAGGTAACTTGAATCCACATGAATAAATGAAGAGAACTAGAAATAACAAATAAGAAGATTAATATAACAAGCTCTGTTAATATATACCTTCTTCTCTCAGCTTCTTTAAAAGACTTAACACTTATAAAGTAATAATTATAACAATGTATTGCTGAGTTTTAACATACATGGGTGTAATACGTATAACAATAATATCACAACAGGGAGGCAATGTAAAGAATTATGAGTAATATTCTGTATTTCATTGGGCTTAATATAAGCTTGAAGTAGATTCTAATTAAATTAATGTGCATATGGTAACCCCTAGAGCAACCATTAAGAAAATAACTAAAAAATTACAGTGAAAAAATCATTTAATTCAAGAATTAAAATGTTATACTTGAAAATATTCACTTAATGCAAAAGAATGCAGTAAAGGCAGAATAGAAGAACAAAAATCCATGTAAAATATAGTAACAAAAATGAAATAGCAACCATAAATCCAATTACATCCTAAAATTCTTAAATGTAAATAAACTAAATCTAATACAGTAAAAGATTTTGCTAGATTAGATTAAAAATCAAAAGCCAAGTGTATGCTATCTATGGGAGATAAATTTTAGATTCAAACATACAAATAAATTAAAAGTAAAGGATGGAAAATGATATGTCATGTAAACAGCAACCATAAGAAAGCTGGAGTGGCTATACTAACACGAGACAAAGTTGATTTTATAACAAAAATTTTACTAGAAGTAAAGAAGGAAATTTAAAAATGATAAATGAGTCAATCCATCAGAAGTATATAATAATTACAAACACACATTCTCCAAACAACAGAGCCCCAAAATACCTCATGTAAAAACTGACAGAATTGAAGGGAGAAATTGACATTTCAACAATAATAGTTTGATATTTTAATATTCTACTTCCCCTACTGTATAGAACAACTGGACATAATATCAGCAGGGAAGGAGAAGAATTACAACCCTATAAACCATTAGAAATAAATGATATCTATAGAACATTCCAACAAGAGAAGAATGCACATGCATGTGGAACATTTTCTAAGAAGGACCATTAATTGGATAACAAAACAAGTTAATAAACTTAAAAGGATTGAAATCACACAAAATATGTTCTCTAAGCACAATCGCATGAAGTTACAGATCACAGAAAAAATTTTGAGAAATTTACAAATATGTGGAAAATAAACAACATGCATCTAAGTAACAAGTGGGCCAAAGAAAACTCACAACAGATACTACAGAATGCTTTGAGATGTATAAAAACAAATACACAATATATCAAAACTTATAAGATGCAGGGAAAACAGTGCTTACAGGGAAATTTGTAGCTGTAAGCATCTACATTTAAAAAGAAGAAAGTCTTAAATAAATAAGCTAACCTTTTGCTTTTAGACCTGGTATAAAAAGAAGAGAAAACTCAATCCAAAGCAAGAAGTAGGTATAAAATAATAAAGTACGAGCAGAAATGAACAAAATAGAGAATAGAAAAACAATGGAAGAAATCAATAAAGTCAAACATCAGTTCTTTGAGAAGATCCACAAAACTGACAAAGCTTTAGCTTGGTTGACAAAGGAAAAACAGAGAAGACTCAATTTTCTAAAATCGGGAATGAAAGCAAGGATATTACTACTGATCTTACCAACATAAAATGCATTATAAAGTATATTAGTCAAGGCTCTCCAGAGAAAATAACTGAAAATAAATATTCACATATACACATACACATACTCATATACCTATATACACACATACAAACATGTATTATGAGATTTATTATAGGAATTTGCTTATGTAACCATGGATATTGGCAAGTTTGAATTCTTTAGGATAGGCCAAAAGCAGAAAATCCTGATGAATGTGAAATTGTATTTCCCAGGAGAAGCTGGATGGCTAAAGAAAGGATCAATCTCCTTTGTTGATTTTAGATGCAATCAGGTGTAGATGCAATCAACTGACTAATGATGTAAATCCATCTACAAAATACCCTCATAGTAATAATCAACCTGGTGCTTGCTTGAGCAAACAACTGGACATCATAATGTAGACAAGATGACACATGAAAATATTCATCGTGTAAGGGAATACTATGAGCAACTGTATGCCAAGGAATTAGTTAAAGGAAGTGGGCATATTCCTAGAAAGGCATAAACTGTCAAAAAGACTTAGGAAGCAATAAAACATCCAAATGGACCTGTAACAAGTAAAGAGATTGAATTATTATTTTAAAAATCTATTCACAAAGAAAAGTCCAGGTCCAAATGGCTTCACTGGTGAATTATATCAAACATTTAAAGAAGAATTAATACCAGTTTTCCAAAAACTTTTCCAAAAATTAGAATATGAGGAAATAATTCCCAATTCATTTTATAAGGCCAGTATTACACTAATACCAAAATTATACAAAGAGCACAGGAAAAGAAATCTACAGACCACAATGTCTTATGAATACAGATGCAAAAATCATTATTGAAATTGTAGCAGACTGAATCCAGCAACATTTAAATAGGAAATGCAAATCAAAATCACAATTTGATACCATAACAGATTTCCTAGGATGATTACCATAAAAAAGAATGATTATACGAAGGATTGGTGAGAATGTGGAGAAATTGGAATCCTCATAAACTGACATTGTGAATGTAAAATGGTACTGCCAATTTAGAAAGCAGTAAAGATTTTCCTCAAATGATTAAACTTTGGAGTTGCCCCATGATCCAGGAATTCTGTTGCTGTAAAGTGGGTGTCTCGGCAAAGGGTACCACGATATAAGAAAGACAAAACAAAGAATTTAAGAGAAAGCTGGGGTCAGTGCGCTAGCAGAACTCCACTGTCTAGCCCCAAAGCACAGACAACCCAGCGCTTTTATTAGCAGAGCAAAATTCTTGTTACGTGCAGAAAAGCACAGTTACTGATTAACTATTCTTGGAATTTGAGAGGGAGTACATTGCTTGCAAGGTCTGTTTCTCTAATCTATCTATATCTTATCCTTGAGATCTTGGTGTCAGCAAGAGTACAGACAGTGCTCACAAGGTTTTCCTCTTGAGCAAGTCTCTGGCATTCCAGACACTCTGTCTTTGTACTTGAGCCAAATTCCATGTCTCAAGGATTCTTTTCCCACATTCTATTCCTAGGAGAGGTGAAAACATATATTTGCACAACACCTATTCACAAATGTTCATAAGAACGCTATTCATAATAACAAAAAAAAAAAAAAAAGGAAACAACCCAAACTTCCATCAACTGATGAATGCATAAATAAAATGTGGTCTATCCATACAATGGGATGTTATTTAGCAATAAAAAGAAATTAAGTACTAATACATGCTACAATATGAATAAGCCCGAAAACATTAAGTGAAAGAAGCCAGTCACAAAAAATCACATATTATTATTTCATTTGGATGAAATGCCCAGAATTGACAAATCCATAGAGACAGAAATAGATCAGTGATTGCCTGTATTTTGCCTGGGATTTAGGGAGAAATGAGGAGTGAGGATCTATTATTGCACACATGCTCGTTTCTTTTTAGAATGATGAAAATATTCTGTAATTGATTGTGGTGATGTTTACATAATTTTATGAATAAAACCATTGAATAGTGCGCTTTAAGCAGGTGAATTGTGTGGTATGTGAATTATATCTCAATAAGTCTGTTATTTTATAAATTGTGTTATGTTATCTACAGTCATGTAGACCCCTATGGTAGATTGAATCATGCCCCCCACAAAGACATGTTCAAGTTCTAACCCACAGGATCTTCAAAGATCCTGGTAAGATAAGGGCAAACTGAAGCAGGGTGGGCCTTAATCCATATTACTGGAGTCCTTATAAGCAAAAGAAATTTGGACACAGAAGCCACAGGAGGAGCCTGAGGGCAATAGATCACCATGTGACAGAGGTACAGATTGTCAGCAAGCCACCATCAGAATGCTGCAGACTTTGGAGAAAGCATGGCATCTCAATACCTTGATTTTGGATTTCTGGACTCCAAAACTGTGGGACAATAAATTCCTGTTGTAATGCCAGCCAATGTGAGGTATTTGTTTAGCAGCCTGGCAAACTAAGACAATGACCATCTCCATCCACTTCAACTCCTTTTCTGTCCCACTTTCCCTTGTGTTGTATGACATTGGATTAACCTTGGATTTTTGGCATTTGCTAAGGACAGTTGAGTTTGAGTTACATTTAATTTCTCATAGTTTTTTTGTGGTTTGCATTCACTTTTATGAATAGTTAAATCCTTTCTAACTGTCCCAGTATAGTAATGACTTGCCAGAATATCCCTGCTGCTCACTGTGCATCATGATGTGAAGGTGCTGAGTCAAAGTTCACATATAGGACCAAATCCTGTGGTACCCAGTACCAGAGGTATGTAGGTGGTGGAGGAAAAATGATGTTGGAAACGTGAAGAGCGAAAGCCAGTTTGTGTGAAATGCTTCCAATCATAAGTCCTGTAAAGTTTTAAATATGGAATTAAGTTCTCATTAATGTTGTGTGAAAAATGGAAGTTTGGTAAAAAATGGAAGTTTCTTCTAAGGAATATACTCAATAATACAGCATATCCCATACAATGCCTTTATAAATAGAAACCATGCACAATAAAATTAACCCAAAGACCTGTTTATAGTGCACAGACCTATTGTAGTTCTATAAACATCAACTTTGTGTGTAGAGTAGCTTTTTAATTCTTCCTAACCAATTGATTTGTGTCTTAGCATATTGGACATACATTGTTTTGTATTCTACATGTATAAATTTGACTTGCAGAGTAAAACCATATAGGTGTAATATGGGGGCATTTTTAGGACATTGTAATTGTCCCACATAATGTTGCAATGACAGATACAGGTCATTATATATTTTGTCATGACTTACAAAACTGCGTGGGAAAGAGTGTAAACTATAATGTAAACTATAATCCATGGTTAGTGGCAATGCTTCAATATGTGTTCACCAATTGTAACAAATGTACCACACTAATGAAGGATGTTGTTAATGTGGGAAAGTATGGGACGGGGAGGGAGTGCTGCATATGGGAATCCCCTATATTTTTTATGTAACATTTATGTATTCTAAAGTTTCTTTAAAATAAATAAATAAATAAATAAACAAACAAACAAACAAATAAATAAAAACCACATGATGTAAGTGTTCCAATGACATCATTCTTACAACATCAATCAATAAATCAATATATGTTATATAAGACTAATTTATTTCACAATTATGTAGTTCAATCCAACCTAGTTATAGCAAACAGCATGCTATTTTATTATGCAATTTGTGATTTCTACTAGAACAGAACATATATTCAGATACTTCCTTTTTACCACATTTTCATCTCATAGTGCACAGAATTCCTTCAGGCATGAAAGCCTGAGTTAGTGTTTTAATAAGAAGTTAAGTGCTCCTAATGCCGACTAAGTGGAGGCATTTCCTAAATTCTTCACATTTTTTATTCATTAAATGTAATTAATTCCTCAGTAAAAGCTTATGATGTAGGTATTATTAATTCCATTTTTACAGGCAGTAAATAGAGGTGATAGCCTTTTAATGGCATTTTAATACCTGTTTATCAGGTTGCAGGGTATCAGCAGTTGGTTGATTTGGGGTTTCTCCAGAAGATAAGATGGTGTGTTAAAGAGGAGGATTAAATTAAATTCATTCACACCTCTGTATTCTGAAAAAGTGGACTAGAACACTCTGGTACTGCATGTCTCTCTCCTTACACTCTCTAAATTTAAAGTCTACTTATTCTTTTTATAAATGAAATTCCCACTTTTATTTTTTCCATAAGGGAAAGAATTCCTGGTGTCAATTCAGGACAACTGGAAACTATTTTTACTGGATACAGGTTAGATTGAAAGTGAAAGCAGGGAAGGCCTCTTAGTTTCTGGAAAATAGACAAGATGCTAAGAAAACAGCTGTTGTGGTGTTATGAGATTTGAACAATTTTTGTGCATTTTGTTTTTATGTCAGGTTGCTTTAAAATTTTTCTAGGGACTCTGTTAAACCCTGGATATGAGGAAACTAAATTTCCTCACATCCAGGTTACTTGGAGTTGCTCTTTCTCAAACCTTTGGATTCCTCTTAATAGATGGTTATGGATCCAGTTAATTTATAGTTTAGTATTATTATATTAAAATATATATGTTTATTCTTAGGAAAATGCATCAAAGAATGTGTATCAAAATATTAAGTCAATTTATTTTAGCAAAATAAGTGGACTAGAACACTCTGGTACTGTATGTCTCTCTTCTTATACTCTTTAAATTTGAAGCCTGCTTTTCTTTTTATAATAGAAATTCTCAAATCTACTTCTTCTACAAGAGAAAGAATTTCTGGTGTCAATTCAGAATGAATAACAAAAATCTTTCTGGCACAAAGTCCTCACATATTTTGATATTAATGCTTGTGCTTATGAAACCTATTCTTGTGAAATTGAAACTTAGCCTAATAATATCTATTGCCTAAGAGTTATCTTCTGAAAACCTCCTGGTTACTCAGTTGTGGCCTCTTTCTAAGCCAAACTCAGCAAATAAAATACTACCTTCCCCCCACTGGCATGGAACATGACTCCTAGGGATAAGCCTCCCTGCTACCGATGGATTTATACCAAGCACCAGGCAGTAACAAAATTTGCATTTGGAAAAAGACCTTGACCAAAAGGTGGAAACATTAAATATAATAGGAAAGAGATTTTATGGCTAAGAGATTTCGAAGTGAGTTGGGTGGTCATTCCAGAGGTTACACTTATGGACGTCTCAGACGGATCTCACTATCTGTCATAGTAAACAAAGCCTTAAATAAGGGTGCTCCCGAGGGCTCTAGAGACTTCCAGACAAGGCACACAACCCATGATATCAACATTGCATTGTTGGGCCTTACCTTGGAATATATGATAACCTATTTCCCCAATGTAACAAAGTTAGACTGATTTATGATTTCCCTGCACATGATTTTTCTATCTGTTTTATTTGAACTTATAATTAGCACTATACCTATTAAATATATGTCCCAGAGGCTTAACTCTTTGGTCTGTTCATATGCAAGTTGAATCTCAGCAGAGTTGCAGCCAACACCTACTCTCCAGTTCTTTGCATTTGTCCAGGACAACTAACAAAATGATGAAGATGGACAACCCCCATCCCAAAAAACAAAGACTATCTACAACTGCAAGCAAAACAGTTCCTTCCATCTGCCACATAAGATCTAAACCCCCTCTCATTCTGAAGCACAGCGGCATCACCATCCCCAAATCCTCAAGATTGACATTTGAACAAACATAGGGAGAGAAATGTAAACATGGACCAAAGTAGATTTATTGTTATGGTAATAATGGAAGAACTTGTCACATTGATATGAAGATAGTGGCTACCAGAGGTTCTAAGGGGAGAGGGAGGGAAGAATGGATGCAACACAGGACGTTTTTAGGGCACTGGAATTGTTCTACATGATATTGCAATGACAGACACAGGCTATTAAAATTTTTTCAAAACCTGTAAAATTGTATGGTGCAAAGTGTAAACTATAATGTAAACTACAGACCTTGGTTAGTAGCAATGGTTCAATATTTTTCATCAATTGTACCACACTAATGTAAGATTGTATTAATAAGAGAAAATGTGGGAAGGGGAGGGGGTGCAGTATGTGGGAATCTAAAACTTCTTTAAAAATAAAGTTTAGTATATGAAAGAAAAACTAATGGCATGCAACAAAGGCAGGGCTGAGAGGGAAGTTTATATCCCTAATTTAATACATTAAAAAGAGGAAATATTTCAAACCATCAAAACTTGAAGAAATAGAAAAAGAAGAGCAAATTAAACCCATAACAAACAGAAAGACAGCAATAACAAAGATTAGAAAAGAAAAAAACAACAAAAAAAGAAAAAAACAAAAAAAGAAAAAAAAAGATTAGAAAAGGGATAAATGAAACAGAAAATAAAAAATCAATAAAGACAATCAACAAAAAAACAAAAGTTGGTTCTTTAAAAATATCAATAAAATTGACAAAATTTTAGCTTGACTGACAAAGAAAAAAAAGAGAGGATATAAATAACAAAAATCATAAATGAAAAGAGGGACATTACTCTTCTGAAATAACAAGGACTATAAGACAATTCTATGAACATTTGTACACCAATAAATTAGATAACCTAGATGAAATGGACAAATTCTGAGAAATAAACAAACTGTCTACATTTACTCAAGAAGGAATAGAAGATCTCAGTAAACAACTTAGTAGTAAAGAGATTGAATCAGTAAGCAAAATCTCCCAACAAAGAAAATCCCATGAATAGATGGCTACACAGGTTATTTCTCCTAAACATTCCAAGAAGACTTGATTCCAATACTGTTCAAACTCTTCTAGAAAATCAAAGAGGAGAAAACATTCCCAAATTCTTCCCATGAGTATAATATCAACCTCATACCAAAGCCAGATGAAGATACCACCAGAAATAAAAAGCTACAGACCAATGTCTCTTATGAATATAGATGCACAAATCCTTAACAATATACTAGCACAAACAATCCTACTGGATATTGAGAGAATTATACAGCATGATCAAGTGTGATTTTTTCCTGGTATGTACGGTTGGTTCAATATAAGAACCATAACTATCAAACTCCAAGAAGAAAATGTAGAAAGCACCTTCAAAACCTTGTCTTAGGTATTAGGTAATGGTTTCTTAGACTTTATACCTAAAGCACAAGCAAAAAAAAAAGAAAAGAAAAGAAATAGATTAATGGGACTTTATCAAAATTAAAAACTTTTGCACCTGAAAGGACTTTATCATGAAAGTAAAATAATAACTTACACAATGGGAGAAAATATATGATAACTATATATCTGATAAAGGTTTATAATCCAGCAGAACTAAAGAAATCCTTCAACTTAACAACAAAAAAGGCAACAACAACAACAACAACAACAAAAAAAACACAATTAAAATGGGTAAAAGACTTGAATAAACATCTATCCAAAGAAGATATACAAATGTCCAGACAGGATGTGAAAAGATGCTCAACAAAAATAATCATCAGGGGAATGTAAATCAAAACTACTAAAATACAATTTCAGACCCATTAAAAATGGCTGCTATTATCCCTTTCAATTGGAAGCAGAGTGGTCATCACCATCCCCAAATCCTCAAGACAGGGTAATGAACAATGAACTAAAGTGGACTTATTATTATTCTACTATAGGCTTACTATTCTGCTATAGGTTATTATTCTAGCAATGGAAGAACCTTATCATTGATAAAGGCAGTGGTCACCAGAGGTTCTGAGGGATGGGAGAGGGAAGAATAGTTGAAATATAGGGACATTGGAATTGTCCTGCATGACATTGCAGTGATGGATATAGGCCATTATATATTTTGTCATAACCTACAAAACTGTGTGGGACAGAGTGTAAACTATAATGCAAACTGTAATCCATGGTTAATAGCAATGCTTCAGTATGTGTTCATCAATTGGAAATAATGTACCACACTAATGAGGGATGTTGTTAATGTTGGAAAGTATGGAAGGGAGAGGGAGTGGGGCATATGGGAATCCCTTATATTTTTTATGTAACATTTATGTAATCTAAAGCTTTTTTTAAAAAATTAATTTAAAAATGGCTGCTGTTAAAAAACAACAACAAACAGAAGTCCTAAGTGTTGGAGAGGATGTGAAGAAATAACAACACTCATTCATTGTTGGTGGCAATGTAAAATGGTGCAGCCACTGTGGAAGGCAGTTTAGTGGTTCCTCTGAAAGCTAAGTATAGAAATACCATATGACTCAGCAATCCCACTGCTTGGTATATATCCAAAAGAATGAAGAACAGGGATTCAAACAGATATTTCCACACGAATGTTCACAGTAGCATTATTTAGAATTGTAAAAAGATATAAGCAACCAAGTGTCCATCAATTGAGGAATGGATAAATAAAATGTGGTATATATATATATATATACAGAGGAATATTATACAGCAGTGAAAACAAATGAAGCTCTGATACATGCGACAACATGGATGAAACTTGATGACATGTTGAATAACACAAAAGTGCAAATATTGTATGATCTCACTGGTTTGAAACAATTAAAATAAGTGAACTCATAGAGTAAGAATCTAGAATCTAGATTACCAGGGCACAGGTCGGGGACATATTGGGGATAAGGAATGGGAAGTTAAGGCTCATAATGTACAGGGTTCCTATTTAGAATGATGGAAATGTTATGGTAATGGATAGGGGTGATGGTAGCACAACATTGTGAATACAATGAACAGCACCGAAATACATATCTAAATGTGATTCAAGGGAGTGATGTTATATTTTATATATAGTAACAGGATAACATTTTTTTAAAAATCCAGGCAACTACTCTACACAGAGAGCCCTAAGTTAAACCTTGGAATTAAATTAATCGTACAATTATAAAAATATGCTATCATCATTTGTAAGAAATGTCCCACCCAAATGCAAGGTGTTGGTGGTTGAGTGGTATACAGGAATCCTCTATTTTGTGCACAATTGCTCTGTAAATGCACAACTTCTCTAATAAAGAAAAATGTGTAAAAAAAGCCCTCTTGCATAATTGTTTACACTTGACAGCACAGACACAGAAGCAAAGCATGCAGAGTGTTGGAAAGGGATAGAGGTTCTGTTAGATTGCTGTTAGATTCTCTGATGCCTGAAATCCAAATCACCTTTATTTGACATGCTTATGAACTCAATTTACATATACTTAGGCATGCATGTTTTGTCAAATATCCTATATGTATACTTACGTACTTTTAATTTTCAGTGTAAATCAAATAATGTTTCCCTTGCTGTCTTAACATCAGGAAAAACTGGGCAGACAGATGTTTATAATATTTAGAGCATAATCTCTTAAAATATAGGGCATATCTGTTAAATATAGGCTTAACTGGTGCATGGCATTTTCTCTGCGAGCTCCGGGGAACATCTCTGTAAGATAGTAATTATTAAGGGCTCTAAATTGTGGTGTCAGAAAGGGCATGTGATCTTGAAAGACATATATCACATATTGACACATTGGATCAAGAACCTAGAGTCATTTCAAATATGGTCCTGAATTTTAAAGTCCCCAAGGACACCTTCTCTGACTGTCAGGTGTGGAATGTTTTTTATGTTAAGTTCATTTTCACATAAAGAATTCCATGTAGCATGCAGGGATGTATTGTGTGCAGCTGCAGAAATCATTTATTCACTTGGGGTCGATGATTCATTCTCATTTACAATGGAGGCAAGATCAATTAAGTAGAAAAACAATCTACCACATGTTAGTGTATACAGAGGGCTTTGGTTCCCTGTGCACAGCACCGTGCTAGGTGCCGGGTGTGTATGAGAGTTAATTAGACACAGTCACTGCCCTAAATAGGCCTTATTCTAGTGCATGAGATTGGCTTTCACCCAAATAATCAAGGCAAAGGAATGGAGAGGACAGGGAGGGAGGAGCCCTGAAGACTGAAGCAGCTAGTCTCAAGACTCCAAATTAGAGCATTTGCAACTTTTACTCATGTGCATTTTTTTTTCATGTCAGTTATGTGAAATCAATCTAATTTTATTTTCTTTCAAATGGCTCAACACTTTTTTTAATTTACATTTTAAATTTCTCAGCCTTTTGTTCTGTTCTGTTGTCTCTATTCTTATTAATCTCAGCACCATACAGTAAAATGAATATACTTTTTTTTTTTTAACCATTTGGCAGTGGAACTCTTTTCCAATACATTATTTTGGCTCCTATTACCAACCATTTCTTCCATTTGAAAATTAAGATCCCTTTCTCAAGTTTCTCCAAAATTCATGTTGGGGTCCATTAGTTATAGCATGTAACTATATAAACTGAAGTATAAATATTTAAGATTTTTAGTTGATTGCTTCCATTTTGGAGCACGGTTAGTTGTTGTATGTATTCAAAATCCGTAGTCTCAATATTACTTGGTAGTTTTCTATATTTCTAATCAAATTCAAATTTCTTCATATGTTTATTTTGCATTAATATTTTTAAAATGTATATTGCTGCTGAATCTTTTTTCCAGCCTATTTTCTGACCAGTTATTGTTTTTATGTAACAGAGCACCCCAACTGGAGCTCAGGATTGATTCTGCCATATGAATGAGTTCCATTGTACAACATGTATTGTTTTTAAATGCTTTGAATTTCTATGATTTTAGACCTGGCATGTCCTTTCCATTTCACTTCTCTGTTATTTTCACGTCTCTGTTATTTTCACTTCTCTGTTACTTTCTGGTTTATTTGACATTGCTGCTCTGTAGGAATTTTAGTGACTTCCTTCTAGTTAGGAAACATATATGTTAGCTATTTTTAAATAACCACAGTACTGTTGAAACATTTTTGTTGATTCTAAATACCTTTTTCTTTAGTTCCCTAGCTAAAATTTTGTCTTCTGCTTTTATACTCCTGCAAAAAAAGGCTGTTGACTAGACATTTTAATTTTGAGCCTAAGGCAATATAACAAGAATGTTTAAACTGTTGGAAAATAGAGAGTTGAAATATTAGCTAGAAACAAGATACCAGAAATTTTATTACGCAGATTTTGAAAAGCTCCATAAATTCTCTGCAGAAATGGATAACATAGTTACCTGAATTAAAAAAAAAAGAAAAGAAAAGAAAAAAACCTGGCAGTTTAAACAGTAAGTTAGATAATCCTGGGAAAAGCAACTTTGAAGATAGATATGAAGATATATCTAAAATTCAGTACCAAGAGACAAAGATATAGTAAATATGAAGAATGGGCACTTGACCTGAAGATCTATATAGATCTCCAATGAGAAAGAGAAAGGGACAATATTCAAAGAAATATTACCTGGGAATTTTCCAGAATTGACAAATCACATGAATCCTGAGCTTAATTATTTACAGTGAATTATAAGCAATACAAATAAAAATAAATTCATACTAAGGAATATCATGAAAAAAGGGGAAATGATATGATATCAAAAGCAGTCTTCAAAAAGAAATTACTGAGACTAAAATAAAATTTTCAACAGCAACACAGGTCAGAAGGGAATAGAAAAATTTCCACATACTGATAAATAATAACTGTCGACTTAGTTTGTATGCCAACCTACAATATTCCACCATGTAACTCTTATGCAAAATAGAGACATTTTTAGACATGCAAAAAGAGAGTTTACTACTGACAAATCCTCATTGAAGAATCTTCTAAAAGCCAAACTTCAAGAGCAAGGAAATTGATGCCAGAAGGAAGTTTGGAGGGGCAATAAGAAACTGAAAGGAAAGAAAATGGCTAATATATTCAGTACAAATATATATCATATAAACATGACATATTGTGTGCAGAAGAAGGTGGAGTTGGAACATGAGTTGAAAACACCATACTTTTTCATCACTTGTAAGGTTGAGACAAGCCATGCCTGTATGAATGAGTTGTGTGGGGTGTGGGGAGGTAGAAGCAAGGGGAGAAACTATATATCAAATTTGAACGGGAGATATTCTCTTTTAGGTCAAGTACGTTTTTTTTTTTTTTTTTTTTCCTTTTGGGAAGAGTAAAAGTGGCCATTAATTAGAATTTGATTAATGAACTAGTGGCAGGAGAGGATGATTCCATAAAGTAAGATAAAGGGGCAGCTATTGAGAAAGAATAAAGTTTTCTCTTTAGACAAAGTGGATAAAAAATATTAACTGTGTAAACAATAATAATGATGCCTGATTTGAGCTGTAAAAGTAAGATAAATCTTAAGTATAACTAAAATAATAACATAGACTGGTAAGGATTACTTGTCCTTGTAAGGCTTTTTTGAATATCACCTGTACCTTCCATCATGTATTCCACACAGCATTGCTCATGATCAAGGAACTTTCTGCAAAGCAAAGAAGGGTGGGAACTGGCCCATGCTCATGAAATTCACTGTTGTCACCATCTTCCCCATCATCCTGAAGCAGCAGGATTGAACGAATGATGGTATGTTCCTTTGAAGACTGATTATGTTATTAAGTGAGTGGTAATATCTTGCAGAGCTGGAGCAATGTTCTCCAGGAGGTTGTATATGCTGTGAATCAGCATCCAATATATGGTGCTGTTTCTCTGATAGCCAGGAGGGATGGATCCAGGAATTAAGGGATGGAAATTGTAGTGGCACCACTCACTATTACCCCTTGTGTTCCACTGGCAAAATTTTTGCGTCCTATTCCCACGATCTTATACGCTGCTGGTCTAGAGGTCTTAGTTCCTAAGGGAGGAGTGCTTCCATCAGGACACACACCAATGATTCCATGGAACTGGGAGTTGGCCTCTTTGGGTTCTTGATGCTCCTAAATCAACAGGTGAAGAAGTGAATTACTGTACTGATTGGGGTGGTTGATCCTGAGTACCAAGAGAAAATTGGACTGCTACTACACAATGGATGTAAAGAAGAGTATAGAAGATCCATTAGTGTCTCTCTTAGAATTGCTACACCATGTGATTAAAGCCAGTGGAAAATTATAACAACCCAATTGGCAGGGCTACTAATGGCCCAAATCCTTCAGAAATAAAGCTGAAGTGCTTGCTGAGGGTAAAGGGAGTATGGAATGGATAATGGAAGAAGGCAGTTAAAAATAAATCTGTGCAGGGAAGCGGCCATGGCTCAATCAGTAGGGCTCCTGTTTACCATATGGGAAGCCCCGGGTTCGGTTCCCGGGGCCTCCTGGTGAAGGCAAGCCCGCCCGCACGGGGCGTGGTTAGCTGACCCAGCGAGCACAAGCAGCAAGGGGGGGATAAATGAATAAATAAATAAAATCTTCAAAATAAATAAATAAATAAATAAATCTGTGCCCATGTGACAAGTTGCCAAAATGAGGGCTATAATTGCTATGGTTATTTCTTCCTTTTTAAAATTATGAATATGTTTGTGTTTGTGTATAGATAGATAGATAGATAGATACGTAGATAGATAGATGCCCACACACAAATATCTTTGTTTTGTTCTATTATTGCCTTATCATATAACATAAGTATGAACTTTACATCATAATATTTAATTTGCAAGGTATTAAGGGCAAGAATGAATATCATCCAAGGACTTGCATCCTCTTCTGGGGAGATGTTAGTCCATTTTCAGTTGTATGCAAGACAGTTGTATCTTGTTAGGCAAAAATATAACTGTGTTATTATCATTTGGAGATAAATATGGTTTAAGGAAATGTGTATGTGTGCCGAGTTGAAACATTCATGATTAATTTCATAGATAAGCTTATCTAGGTTATGGGGTCCAGTTGTTTGATCAAGCACTGGTCTGCTTGTTAATATGAAGGTATTTCAAGAGGGGGTTTGCGTCTATAATCAGTTGATTGCATCTATGAACCACAAAGGAGATTTCTCTCAACAATATAGGAATTTTCCTCATCCAATCAGTTGGAGGTTTTAAAAGTCAGTACTGAGGAATTTAGAGATGAGAAGATGAATTCCGAGTGATTTCATCACTGATTCTTGGCAGAATTTCCAGCCAGCCAGATTCCCCTGGGGAATTCTGTCTAAGAAATTTGGCAGATTTTCCAGTTGGGGACCTGCCCAACGCAGTTGGAATTTCCAGTCCTCATGGTTATGCTCATTTCTTATAATAAATCATATGCACACACACACATAATCTGTTGGATCTGTTTCTCTGGAGAACTCTGACTAAGCAGGGACTATATTTAACTCTAATCTGAGAGAAATTGGTCAAGGACTCACTGATACTGCCTGTGAAAAATAGTATCTTGTCTTCCTATACTTTCTCAATCTGTTTGGTTAATATTTTGCTAGTGTTAAGGTCTACAGTTCATCCCCATCTTTCTTCAGGAATGTAAAACTCTGGTGCCAATTTCAGGAGATTTGAAACTTTATTTCCAATTATTACATATGCATTTGAAAGTAAAAGTAGGGCAGGATAACTTTGGAACATTACTAGTGCTAAGACATTGGCTGCTTTTACTTCTGACCAATACAGTCTATACTTATATCACACAATCAAAATACAGTGCTAGGTATAAAATGTTATTAATAGGGGAGAGTGGAAAATCATTGGATATATAGGAATCCCCTATATTTTCTGTGACTTTTCTGTAACATAAAGTTTCTTTGAAGATAAAATGAAAGAAAAAAAAATAGACACTGGGTGAATATACGGAAGAAAATGTCACTGTACCTATAAGAAAACAGATCTTACAGTGATGAAAGACACAATGTCTAAAAAATTTTTATATTACTTCAATTTTTTTTTGTATTTTATTTGTTATTTTTAAAACTATTGTTATTTCATTTTCTTATAAATTTTATTTGGTTACTTTGTTGGCTTCATTTTTGCAGAGGTTTTGGATCAAAGAAAGGTCAGAAATGTTGCAAGGGAGGATCATTGATGTGGGGTGTCAGTGATGGGGGGATGTGTGGGGAGGAGTACACCTGGGGCACGCCTCTAAGGCAGATGAATATATTCAGGTGTACATGGGGTGTTTTCTCAGTGGATGGAAACCCAAACAATAACTGAAAGAATATTGCATTCCCATCCTGAGGAATCCTGCTACATTCTCTAATAGAATGGCAAGAATCCCCAAGTACAAGGGCAGTGCCTAGGGAAGGACTCCAGGTCCTTGATATTGATGATTATTGTATATGTTATAAATCAGCATCCAATATACAGTGCTGTTTCTCTGATAGCACTTATGAACCTTTCCTTGTACTTATGAACCTTTCCTTGTGAAATTGAAACTTAGCCTAGTATTATACATTACCTAAGAGTTACCTCCTGAAAGCCTCCTTGTTGCTCTTATGTGACCTCTCTCTAATTCAAACTCAGCATATAGACACACTACCTTCATCCCAGCATGGGACATGATGCCCAGGGTTAAGCCTCCTTGGCACTGAGGGATTATTACCAATGCATCTAGAAAAAGACCTCGACCAAAAAGGGGAAATATTAAACACAAATACATTTTTATGGCTAAGAGATTTCAAAGTGAGTCAGGAAGTCATTCCAGAGGTTACGCTTATGCATGTCTCAGCAGAATCTCATTGACAGTCACAGTAAACAGTGCCTCAAACAGCAAGGCTGCTGAGGGCTCTGGAGACATCCAGACACTATAAGCAGGTCAGACAAGCTCAAGAACTCAACACCCTGTCAGCAGGCCTAACTTGGAATTTATGCTCCCCAGTGTAACAGACTTAGACTCATTTATAGTTTCCCTACACATGGTTCTTCTGCCCCTTTTTATCTGAACCTATAATGAGCACTATACTTGTTAAATATATGTCCCAGAGAATTAAATCTTTGGTCCTTTCATGTGCCAATTGAGCCCTGAATCTCAGCAGAGTTGCAACACCTACTCTCCAGTTCATTGGACTCACCCAGGACAGCTAACATGGAGATGATGATGGACAACACTCATCCCAAGGAACAGAGAGTGTCTGCAACTGCAAGCAAGGTAGTTCCATCCATCTGCCCCACAGAATCTAAGCCCACTCTCAATTAGAAACAGAGTGGGCATCACCATCCCAAAATTTTCAAGATTGGGAAATGAACAATGGACTAAAGTAGACTTATTATTCTATTATAGACTTATTATTCTAGCAATGCAAGAACTTTTATCATTGATATAAAGGCAGTGGCCACCAGAGGTTCTGAGGCGAGAGAGAGAGGGAAGAACAGGTGTAATATGGGGGCATCTTTGGGATATTTTGGAATTGTCCTGTATGAGATTGCAGTGATGGATACAGGCCATTATATATTTTGTCATAACCTACAAAACTGTGTGGAGCAGAGTGTAAACTATAGTCCTTGGTTAGTAGCAATGCTTCAATATGTGTTCATCAATTATAACAAATGTACCACACTAATGAAAGATGTTGTTAATGTTGGAAAATGTGGAGGGGGAGGCCGTGGGGCATCCGGGAATCCCCTATAATTTTTTTATGTAACATTAAATCTAAAGCTTCTTTAAAAAAAAAAAAAAAACAACTAAGAAAAAAAGAAAAAAATGTAGTGTTAGGGGCAATTGAATTTTTTGTGAACTTTTTCATAAAGTAAGAGTGAATAAAGTTGAATTTCCTCTGCTTATAAACTGAAAAGAGCCCATTTCCCTGCTCTCCTTTCTAAATGTTACTTTGGAAATAAATAGGCCAGGGTCTTTTCTCTAAAGTTTTGAATGTAGATGAAATTCTCCAGCTGGCTCTCCACTTGTAACTCAGAGATGTCTGCACTCTATCCCCTTTGAAATGTAAACACCCAAAAAGATTGAGCTCTAGTCTCCCTGACCCATTGAGAGAAATGGTGTTATTCTTTGGTATGAGGATAATTAAAAACAAACAAATGTCTAACTCAATTCCCAAGAGAATTCAGGATGAACTATATGAAGGGACATACAGCCAATTTCAGGCTATAATTGCAAATTGTGCTATCAAGTCCTTTTTATGGGAAAACAGGATACAATTAATTCTAAAAAACCATGTGACATATGAGCTAAAAATAGAGTGGTAAAAAAGTATCATATCTGCTTGGATTTATAGTCACTTGCAGACTATCTATGTGAATTTGTTTCTGCTTAATCAATAATAATAGATTTCTCTTTCTTTTCTATGATGTAGAGAGGACACACTTTTAAATAACTGATTTTTTTTGCCGACCCTCCAACCCCTATATATAGATGAATTTGTACATATTGGTTGTTAATAATTTGATACATAGTATTACAGAATGATTATATTTATGAAAAAACTTGCAAATCAATAACACATGGACAAAATCCTAGAATAAGTTATGTTCCAAAATTAACAGTATTTCTAATTGAAGGGGATGAAGATATTTTTTATTTTTATACCTTACTGTAAGTCAAGATTTTTTTCAATGACTATGAATTATGATAAATAAAAACACATAAACAACGATTAAGGGATTTCCATTTTGAAAAAATTATCATTTCTTTCAAAAAAATTTTCTGCTATGTATCAGAAATTTCAATTCATGGTCTTTATTTGTTAGACAAGTATTTAACAAGCAATGAGTAAATACAGAGTCTATCATACATTACTGATCAACTGGAGACAGTTGAGTTATTTATATCAGTTAGGTCAGATGTGAAAGGCTAGAATGAGGGACTTTAATGGTCTTCCTGGTTTGGACAGTGGCAGAAAATAAACATGCTCTGAACTGTTGCCTCTTGTATGCCACAGTCATCCAATTGAATCTGGTGTCTTTAGTGGAAAATTTGGAGAATTTAAAGATTTTTACCCAATCACTAAGGAATATGGGGTGAGATCCTAAAATGGCCACTTAATGTATCAACAGAGTTTGGGGCTACGTTGAATTCTCATATGAGAGGAATTGGTGAAGCACCCACCAATTTTGCTTGTCTCTCCTCTTGCCTCTTTAACATTTTCAGTCCTTCTGATGCATATTTTGTAAATGATAACTTCTGAAGTTTATTTCTAGTTTTTTCATGAATGCAATTCTGGTGTCAATTTCAGGACAAAATTTGACACTTATTTTCTGTTACATAAGTGAGATTAAAAATGAAAAGAGAACAGAGAAACTTTGATATGTAACTAATGCTAAAATA
Organism: Tolypeutes matacus; assembly: GCA_026826555.1. Taxonomy (NCBI): domain Eukaryota; kingdom Metazoa; phylum Chordata; class Mammalia; order Cingulata; family Chlamyphoridae; genus Tolypeutes; species Tolypeutes matacus. Next base: position 6,234,762 of record JAKSZT010053881.1, read on the forward strand.
TCACCTGCTTCTTATTCTGACCAGTAAAATCTATTGTTTATATCAGGAAACAAAAAATAGTTCTAGGGGCAATTGAATCCTTTTTGTAAAGTCTGTATACAAAACAGTTGCATTTCTAGCTTACCCTTCAAACTCCTTTCCAGATAAACTAAAATTATGGTGTGTAGATAAATTTTGGAAGCATTGGTTAAGAATAATTTATGGTATGTACTGTACGATTCCATTTCTGAAAAATACTTATAGATCAGGGATAGAAAAACTGCCAAAGAATATATACTCTCAAATTCACAGTATTTCTAGTTCATTGAAGGGATTAGAGATTTTTTTTTTTTTTTTTTTTTTTTTTTTTTTTTTTTTTTTTGAGGTTCCGGTGCAGGAGATTGAACCCAGGACCTTGTATGCAGGAAGCCGGCACTCAATCACTGAGCCACATCGGCTCCCCTAGAGATCATTTTAAACATTGTTTCTGTGTATTATGGCTATTTGTAATGACTGTGAATTACTTTATTAATCACAGAAACACTCATATAACAAAAAGTATTTTACATTTTAAAAAAGAAAACCATTTATTCCAAGTACATATTCTGAGTAATTTTATTTATCAGGTATTACAACTCAATTGATCATTTATTTGTTAGACAAGTATGTAAGAGATGGCTATATCCAAAACTGCTATATATTACATCGACTGTGCACATTTGTTTTACTGACTGCAAGATAGACCAGATAGGAAAGTTTGCTTGGAATGAGTGATTGTACTGGTATCCTTCGTTTGGACAGTCTCCATGGGCTTTTGTAGGGACCAAAAAAGGGCTTTATCCTGCTGAACAAATAAAGGAGAAAATGCTTCATGACAATAGCAGGTTGGAACTGGGGCAAATTATTTTATCCACGTGGTAATTTACTTTAAACAGTTCAGAATAATCAGTGTGATGGGTATGTTTACAAGCTGACTCCAATTTACATCCATTGTGTGGTTAACAAACATATGAATTGCCCTAATCTTTTACTTTAAGAGTTGCAAGAAATTATAACAATGAGGTGGAGCCAGTGGCCACTTGACAGTTTTTGGGTAGGGAGGGGATGAGCAGTTGAAATACAGGGGCTTCTTTGGGAGTTGGAGGTTGTCCTGAGTACTGTTGTGGCAATGGATGTAGGCCATTTTAAATCAGCACACACCACTCAGAACTGAGTGGGAGAGAGTGTGGTCTACAGTGTGAACTGTGGTCTATGGTTGGTGGCAAGGCTCCAGGAGGTGTAAGTTCATTGAGGTTGGTGGGCCACACTATGGGAGATGTTTGTGTTGGATGTGGTGGGAGGTGTGGGAGGTGGGCAACATGGGAATCCGAGTGGGTTCCGTATAATATTTTAGGTAATCTAAGCACCTCTTAAAATATATGTATATATATATATATATAAAAATAACATTTTTGTAAGCAAATACACATATATGCATATATATTTATATATCATTTTGCAAATGTTTGTATGTATTGTGAGAATTTTGATTTTTACCCATAATAATAAAAAATATATATATAAAAAAAAAAAAAGACAAATGAGTTTATTTGGCTAAGAGACTTCAAAGCCAGTAGGGAGGTCAATCCAGAGTTTATGCTTATGCATGTCTCAGCAGGATCTCATTGACAGCCAAAGTAAATACCACCTCAAATAGCAGGACTCCTAAGGGCTCTGGAGACATACAGACACCATAGGCAGAGCAGACAGCTCAGAGGTTTGGTGCCTTGCCAATGGGCCCTACTTTGGAGTTTATGTTCCCCAGTGTGACAGAGTTGGACTCAGTTGTGGTTTCCCTACTCATGACTCTTCTGCCCTTTCTATTTGAACCTATGGTTAGTACTAGAGTTGATAGGTGTACATCCAAGAGATTTAAATCTTTGGGCTGTCCTTGTACCAGCTGGGCCCTGAATCTCAGCGGAGTTGCAACACCTACTCTCCAGTTCATTGGACTCCCCCAGGACAACTAACATGGAGATAATGATGGACAACAACATATGGGAGGTGTAGGGAGCGGGGCATATAGGAATCCCTTATATTTTTTATGTCACATTTATGTAATCTAAGTATCTTTTAAAAAATTAATAAAAAATATATTTTTAAAAAAGAGTTAGTGATTTAGCAGAGAAAGCATTATATTCTGAAGTAACACAAAGTATTTGTTAAACAGCCTAAAATTTAGTAGGAATAACAAAGTCAGTGATATTTAAATTATCCTATTGGTTAGGAGAGGTGAAGAGGATGCAGTAACTATTTATGAACAAGGCATAAGATATGCCCGCCCAGTAGCTCAGCCAGCTGTGCAGTGTTCCAGGGCTAGAACCTCTGTCCCTCTTCTCTCCACTGCAGAGAGGATCCTGCTACCTAAACCGACTTCAAGCCTAGGCATCCTGCCACAGAGCCTCACTGTGTCCATCTTGAAGTTCTTCCCAGACAGGAACCTCCCCAAGTTGCAGACGGGTTGTTAAATGTACTTACCTCTTTGCTTTAAGAAATGTACCTATACATGGTAGAATTTAATACAAAGTTGTTTTTAATTGAACCTCAAAACTTGGCATCAAGTTTGTGGGGTTGGGAGTTTAGGCTCCCTGACTTCTTAATACCAGGGACAACTAATGTTTGCGAAAGAACCCAACATCTGGAAAGGGCCACTTGGTTTCATCAATAAAAATGGAGGGTAAAGGGCCAAGATGAAGCATTAGAAAGCCCCTGTGTGTGTCAGCAATAGGTGAGAGTCCAGAGCCTTTCAAGAGCTTCAGAAGCCCAGCCAGTGCCATCAGGGCTTAACCCAGTGGATTCTAGGTCAACTCCCCCATCCCTGGGTGTGGGGTTGAGCTGAAGAAGTCAGGCTCATAGTCCAACAAGGGGATGGGGTATACGGCAAGTTCCCTGAACAGGAACTCTGAGACAAGGATGAAGTCTGAAGCCAAATGTTAGGACCCCAGGCAAACAGTGGGGAAGTGGAACTCAGGGCAGGACCAGGCTCATCTCCCACTGTTGGTGCTGACAGCGATAACTGAGTGTAGATAGGGCCTGAGAACCTGGTCGTGGCCTAGGAACCAAGCTGTGTGAATATGGGGAAATAAGGCAGGGAACTGGGAAAGTAAAAAGGAGGGGCGCAGTGAGCACAACATCGCAGGGGCAACATAAAGCACTGTAGGCAGCCAGGCCTGAACTATTGTGCATGAAACTCAGGAAATAAGCAATTTCTTATTCTGCCCAACTAGTGGGGACAGAACACACTCGCCCTAACCCCTTCCCTACCAACTGAAGCCACAGGCAAGAAGACCCTCCCATTACATCCCTACTTAAACCCCAGTCCCAAGTCACTGGGGACGCCTCTTCACTAGTCAGAGCGCCCCTATACTTTCACTTCGCAATAAACTCTCTGCTTGCTTGCTTAATTTGTGGCGCTTTTTGAATTCTTTCTCTCGACGTGGCCAAGATCCTGGAAGCCACACCTGATAACAAAAAAATTAAGGAAGTTGGGGCAGATGGTGAAATCAACGTGAACTAATAAAGAAGGCTTTCTGAAACTGTTAGGACAATCAGTTACAACCATCTTTTCCAATCAATTCTCAGCTGCTCTAGCTCTACCTTTGCCTCTCCTCATGAAACCTGTCAGTTGTTTTTAGGGCTGAAGCGTGAGGGACAGGAGGAGACTATCCAAAATCGAAATACACCACACTTTTGGCCATTTAACCGTTGAGGT
>JAKSZT010053881.1:6238501-6252758 GCA_026826555.1 Tolypeutes matacus
TCCAAAATCGAAATACACCACACTTTTGGCCATTTAACCGTTGAGGTTTCACAATTTTTAATCCAGGCAGGAGAAGGAAGTGTGTGGGTTGGGGTGTGGTGGAAAATCTGTGAATACAACACACCCTGCTTGGTGAACAGACTTGATTCTGCAGAACTCATTAGTACACAACCGTTTGATGAAAGTTTTGTAGTTGGCTTTGGTTTTCTGAGACTGACTATAAATCTAGAGAACCAGGTGTGAGTGTAAAGAAACTAATTATACGTTGGGAATTTACATCAGCCTGTTTGGAGGTACTTTTTAAATGTTTTTATATTTGCTAATTACTTTTCTTTTCTCTTCCTGCCTTTTAAAAAATTAGGTATTGTCATTATTGATTGTGGTTGTTCCGAACCACTTGTTGGCGGAAGGGGAACGCTGAGAGGCAACCAGCGTTCGGGGGCCCAGACGGCGTGGAGGGCGCACGGAGGAAAGACCACCGCAGAGACGAGGTAAGTGCGCAGGTCTCATTTATTAAGGGAAGTACAGATGCTTATATAGGGTTGTGGGCGGGAAAGGAGAGCGGGGCTGGCCGTGATAGGCCGGGAGCAGTTTCCACGCCTTCTAAGGTGTGGCCTTGGCGGTGCGGCTCTCTCTAGCTGTGTGGGGAGGGGGAGGGTGAGTGTGGGCAGGCTTCTTCTGGTTATCAGCGAGCAGATGTTGGTTGCCTGGGCGAGGCTGAGGGCGGTGCGCCCGTTCCAGCCGCCCTACACCCGAGGGGTGGGCTGCGCATATCCCCCACTGGGCGCGGCTATGCCTGCTGGCCAGACTTCAGCCTGCCTTACCTCAATTGATGTAGTGTATTTTTCATAGCAATAAAAATGTTTGTGTGTATCCTCTAATATTGTATTCCAGAGAAAAATCAGTATTATTTCATTGCATATTCTTCTAGATTTTTCTAAACTGATTCTAGGGTGGCTATGGATTGGGGAGTCTGAGTCTTATGTAATTTGGGGTCTACTTTAAGTAAAATAATACCAAATATGATAGCTGGAAAATGTGCTTATTAAAAATTTCTTTTTTTAAGCAGCTCTGAAAAATTGGAGCACCTTCCTCAGATCTAGTTGAACTGTTTTTCTATTAGCCTAATCTCAGTAGTTTACTTTGTCCTTAGTTCCTAGGACAATAACCAGACCTTCCCCAGGAAGTCAGGAATAAGAGAACATCCCAGGAAAACCACAGAATGGCACCAGGAGCACCTTATAGGCCCGGAAGTCTGTAACTTCCCTGGGATAAAAGAGTGAGAACCAGGATATCAAACAGGAGTTTTACTTACAGGAGATAACACAGGTTTAAGAAATTTGCACACATCCCCTTCAGAAGACCCTGTAAAAGAATTCCAGAGTCATCACCCACATGGTAGGAATGCACCACGCAGTCATCACTTGATCCTCAACCCCTAACCCCCTATAAAGACCCTAGCCCCCTTTCTCACTTTGAACTGGTTTTTGGTAAGATGCCCCCAGTTCTTTGCTTGTACACTTGCTATAAATCACCTTCTCACTGAGAGACTTGTTTCTCCTTTGTAGCGCTGGTCCCAGTGGGTGTTTCTGTTGAAGATAGCTGTGTTCATGGTAACAAATACAAGTACAAAAGTGAATGTTTATTTAAAATGAGTAATGCGTTAATACCCAACAACACATTTTAAATAGCTGGCATACTACAAATGTTTTCTCTTTTTTTTTTGGTTAGGGTCCTTCCTTCTTGTCATATTTGAATTTAATATATGCAATAATTCTTACATATGAATTTGAGGGTTATACATAGCAATTTAAATGCATTTTTATATTTCATTCAGTTTTATTGAGCTTCAGAACTGCAATTGTGTAATCAGATTATTCTTTTACTACTTCTGTTGCCTTGTGGATGGATATAGGTAGTAGCTCTCTTACTGGAACATTTGTGACTGTTTTTCTCTGCTCAGTTTGTTCTGATTGGACTGAAAAGACAGGAATGAGGACAATGGAAACTACAGCAGCGACCTGAGGAATCCATTCTGGTTAGGCACCAATTCTTTTAAGACAGTAGTGCTCCCACCCTAACAAGAATGAAAGATCAGATCCTCTGGAAAGTTATAATTTTTTAAATCTTTCAAAGTGCTGAGGTCACAAGGCATGCAGGTCAATTGAATTTGAAAGGATGATAATCCCCTTTGAGTAGATGGGCCAGCCAAACATTTAACCTGTGATAGAGCATGGAGGTAAGACAAAATCAACTGAAATTTTAATGAATTCTTTAATGGATGTATAGGGACTGGTCTGAAAAGTTGTATTTTGTGAGAGCAGAGTCTACACATATTCTTAAGTCATTTTCCACCTGCCTATGTCAGGTGATCACAAGGAAGATTAGATGCCAGACAGGAGACCTGGGATAGTCCTCTGTCCACCCTTGGGCAGGCAGGCTCCAAGGGTTTAGAATGCAGCAAGAGTGAGTGCCCAATTAACTGAGAAATATACATGCATTCACCAGGCACCTTGCTCTGAGTAATACGTAGTAGCAGCCAACTATTGCAACAGGGGAAAAAGTACACAGAGAGAAAGCACTCATGTGACACTGAGGCAGGATAGAATAGGGACCTAAGGAGGAGAGGCAGAAAACTCAATAAGCCACACAACCACCACCTGATAATAGAGGCTGAGGCAACGGCCTACTGAGTTGCACAAGCAAGTTTTCAAGGGGCAACTTGCAGCACACACCCAATGGCTGCAGGATGCCACCACCATCCACCTCGTGGACAATTCATGGACAGCAGCCAGAGACCAACCACCACTGGACAAGAACCCCTAAGAGAATCAAACCACCCAATGAATTTCCCTTGCTTTGTCTCAAATATGTCAATCAGCACAGACCCTGGAGCCCTGGAGCCCATGAAACAAGGAACCCCAATGCAGAGAGCGCATCTCTGTCTTGAGCATACCCGCACCCATGTCTGAGGGTATACTTTTCCTTTATTAAGCTCTTTCTCTAACTTTCTCATAACTGTGGTGCATCTCTGAATTCTTTCTTATGATGTAACTAAGGACCTGGAGCTCAACATTGGCACCAACAAAGGGCCCGTTGAAAAGTGAGTGTGGAGCAGAATACTGAGAATAACCTTCTGGTGCTCCAGGCCTTCCACTAAGAACAATGTAGTGGCAGAACTCCGTGGAAGAATTCCAAGCTTGATGTCACTGAAGGTAGCTATAGCAACAACAAATCCCAGACCCACTGGACTGCAACCGCATTGAATCAATGCCCACACAAACATCTTAGCATAAGAGGTGTGCCTTTTCTAATCATACATATCGTTATCTCAGTTTCTGTTTTTCTAAAAGAGACAGAAAAAAACAAACAAGTAAAAGCTGGGCATTCAATAAAAATCGTATCACACAGAAAAACAACAACAACAACAACAACAACAAAAAAAGCAAGTAAAAGCTATCCATTGTCAAATGACAAAACCAGTAACAAAAACAAATCCAGAACCAGAGGTAAGTAAAATGAAGACACTATCAGACAGGGACTTTGAGTCCTACAAGAGGAAGGAGTTTTAGACCAGTTCCCTGGAAAGCAACTATAGAAGAAGAATGGAGGCTGAAGCCAAATGTTGAGATCTCAGGCAAACAATGGAAAAGTGGAGATCCTGTCAGTATCCATATTATCACCAAATATTAGTCCTGAAATGGTCAGCTTGTCAGGTGTCGATAATTGCTGGGAGCCTGTCCTGGCCTTAGGACCTAGTTTTGCCAATATGGGGAGGTTCTGTAGGAAAGGGAAGGGGTGAGATCGATAGGATGGGAAAAAACAAGGTTTCCTGAAATAGAATCAGTTGAGCCACCTTTCCAATTAACACACTCTATTTAGAAGAAGCAGTTGAGTCTTAAAATTTTTTTTAATTTTTTTATTTTTAAAGAAGCTTTAGATTATATAAGTATTATAAAAAAATATAGGGGATTCCCATATGCCCCACCCACTCCCCCTCCCACACTTTCCCACATTAACAACGTCCTTCATTAAGTGTGTGGTACATTTGTTACAATTGATGAACACGTATTGAAGCATTGCCACTAACAATGGATTATAATTTACATTATTGTTTACATTCTGTCCCACACAATTTAATAGGTTATGACAAAATGTATAATGGCCTGTAACCAATGCAGGACAATTCCAGTGTCCCCAAAGTATCCCATGTTACACCTATTCTTCCTTCTCCCTTCCCTCAGAACCTCTGGTGGCTACTGCCTTTATATCAACGATACAAGTTTTTCCATTGCTAGGATAATAATAGTCTATAATAGAATAATAATGTCTACTTTAGTCCACTGATCATTTCCCAATCTTGATAATTTTGGGATAGTGATGCTCACTCTGTTTCTAATTGAGAAGGGGCTTAGATTCCTTAGGGAGTCTTTAAAATTGAAGGATTCTGTCAGGACCACACAGATTGTTTGTACTGATGTCACAACCAGCCAACTGTAGTGACTGTCCTTAAACTGGTTATGTCTCACAACTATCGCTGCCCACTTTGATACTGAGAAGGCTAAATTAGACCACCTGCAACCTGACACTATCTTGTCATCTTTCCTGCCTTCTTAAGCTATTTTCTGTATCCTTGGAGAGAGGTCTGCTCTATTTTTCTTTGAATTTCTCATGAGTTTCTGCTGTACTTCACCACCCAACTCTGAAGAGTTTCCTTAAGAAATAATAAAAAAAAAAAAAATTGATGGCTATTGAACCTCAGCCTAATAGGTAAGAAGGCAGCACCAGTGAGACTTTCTGGACTAAGTCTTCTTAGATGTGGAGAAGGGAATGTTGAAATGGCCAAAACAGCTGATTTCTTCCTGCACCAAAACACCACTTACTAAAAATGGTTGTGAAATTGCCTTTCTATGAAATGGTTGAAAAAGTGCTTGAAATAGATCTTTTACTCCTTCAACAATTCAACAAGTATTTATTACTTTTCAATTATGTGGGAGGCCTTTTGCCAGAAGCCTTATGTTGGGGTATACATAAAGCTTATTACAACAGATGACAACTCATAATTGAAAGCCAAGAGCATGAAGAATCCTTTTACTCTGCTCTTAAAGTCTCTTATCTTACTCCTGATCTCTTCCTGATCTGTAAACTAGTATTATTTCAGATCAACCTTCTCTTTGTTGATGGTTTCATGTTCCCATTGTCTTCATGGGCTATTTCATTTGCATTTCATTTAATTGCAGCTAGAATATTTTCTTATAATTAAGGTGCTATGAAAAAGTACATCCTGAGTACTAGACAGCTCAGTTCTGTGGAAACTGGATGTGGGTTGCAAGTGTGGGTCATGAGCCTGGGGAGATTTGATAGGGAAGCAGGGGTAACCCTGCTCTCTCTCCCCTCCACCGTACCACCCAGAAGGGCACTGTGCTGTATTGAATTAGGTACCCCTGTTTACACGTTAGTCTTAATCCACCTCCTTGTGGGTGTGAATTCATTGTAAAATGGACCTTTTAAAGATATTAATTTTTGTGTAGATGTAGCCCCTATGAATGAGGGTGGGCCTTTATATGTATTACTGGAGCCCTTAAAAGCAGAAGACAGAGTAAGAGAAAGCCCAGGGAAGGAGCTGGAAGTGGAAGTCAATGGAACCGGGAAGAGAAAGGACATCACGACATGATGTGAGGCAGAGAGGCAAGCCAAGGAGCCCCAAGGATCCTTGGCAGCAAGCACCAGAATATTACAGACTGCAGGAAGAAAGCACCGCCTTGCTGATGCCAGGACTGTGATCTTCTCCTTTCCTCCAAACCATGCACCAATAAATGACAAACGAAGACATGTGCTACGAGGAGCATTCCGCTGGGTGATACTAATGGGCCTTAGGGGGCTGGCTTAGCTGCAGGGCTTCTCGTTCCAGTGGCCTTGGTTGGGGAAACTGTAAGGCGACTAAGCATTGCCTCCCAATCCTCAAATACACAGATCTCTGCCCTTAAGACATTGGAGGGAAGGAAGAAATGAAGACTGATCACAAAGTCGCTATCTGTGTCTCCGTAGACAATGTACACATTCCCCCTCTCTGTCCGCCTGAGATACCATTTCCAGTGCAAAACTGATCCTTATATAAAAGCATGGTTTTATTTAGCATAAACATTCTACACTAATAGAAGAACTATAATGGAAATGAAAAGTCTGCAATATTCTGGCACTTTCTTTTTCTATTTTAAAGATCATAATTGCTGTGTGGTCAAAGGAAGTGGAGTCATTCCAGGGTAATTAGTATGGGCATAAAGCATGAAGAACACAAAGCACATGGTATGTCCAGTCCCTCAGAGAGAACAGGGCAGCAGGGACAGAAATGTGGGCATGTCCTTTCTGTTTCAAGGAGTCCCTTCTGCACTAGTGCCTAGTACTGTGTTCTTTATTTGCAGACCTCTAGAGATCAGCTAATACTGTGAGGACATGGTAAATTGAGGCCCTATCTGAGGGCAGCCTGTGTATTCAAACAACATTCTTTGAACACCAGGTGTGATGGAGTGGTTCCTGTTAGGAGCTAATAATAAGATGATGAAGGCCAAGTATCTGAATCATGAGACAGTAGGAGAGACAGAAGTATATAGGCAATTTCAATTTTCACAATTGTATAAAATACTCTGGTAAGAGTGACAACATGGCCCAATGGCAGCTCATAGAATGGACACGGCATCCAGGAAGTCAGGAAAGAGGAGACTTAAGGATGCACAGATTTTGGCAAGTGAAGGGTATAGGGTGAGGAAGAGTTTGTTTTGAGAAGTCTCTCTGTTGTTTGAGAGCCGTAATCAAGAGCTAACATGTCCACCTTGCTGAATTACAAGGAGTTCATTCTAGTGAGAGCTGAGTCTAAATCAGTAGAGAGCTGTTAAGGATTTGCAAACAAGTTGAGTAGCTTCCAAAGACAAATTCTGCTTCTAATTCACCAGTGTTCTAATTTGGGAGGTGATTTTGAGGCCATTCCAGCCAAACTCCCAAGGGACGTTGCATCTGAAAAGAAATTGGGGACACAAATTCAAGACCTTACTGAAAGGCCATAATATAAGTAAGGTTATGATGCATATTTTGTGCTTTCTAGTTCCCTGTTGTGATCAGCACACTCCTGCGAGCTGACACTGCCATTTCTAATAGCATTAAACACATTCATCCTGTCATGGGAACTTTCCTAATCCATGTATTTTTATTTCATTTTAATTCTAGTAATTGTATTAATTTATTTCAGAATAAGTAATATCATTCATGCCATATAAAATGTAAAAGGAACAGAAGAATATACAACTTAAATTTAGTTATCTTTCCACGTCTCACCTTGACCACCCAGGTTCCTTCCTCAGTTGTGAAAATGGTTACTAGTTTATTGGATATTTTTCTGAGATGGATAATAATATATATACATATCCATTAGTTTGCAAATTCAGTGTCTGCAACCATACACACTTTTTTGCCTCTTTCCATTTACCTTTATAATAAATCTTGGAGATTTTCTCCTATTAGTGCAAATAGAATTTCCCTTTTCATTTCAGTGATTGTAGAATATTATTTGGTAAGTGTGTCCTATGATTTCCATTAGCAGGGACTTAAGATTTGTTTCAAACATTTGCTATTACATTATTGCAACATATATCCTTGTACATATGCCATTTTCCACTAGGGCAAATAAATCTATAAAGACAAATTCCTTAATATGGACTGGCTGGATCAAAGGTATGTGCACTTAAGCATTTGATATATAATTGTTCCAATTTTAATTCTCACTAGCAAATATGAGAGATTGCTTGTTTCCCCAAACCCTTGTCAAACCAGTGTCCTATCAAATATGTTATTATTTGACAATCTTAGAGGTAAAACAGTTATCTCATAGTTTTAATTTGCACATCTTTTACTATCAGTAAAGATAAATATTTTCATTTTCTTGTTAAAATTTTTTTCATGTGAATGGGTTTTCTTGTTCTTTATTTCACTGATTTATACGGGAAGCTTATAGTTTAAAGAAATTATCTCCTTTTCTAAAATACAAATTGCAAAAATATTTTCTTCAGCTTCACTTTTGTATTTTTTTCTTTGCCTATATCTTTTCCTGTAATAATTTCATTATTTTTGCATACTTGAATTTATTAATCTTTTCCTTTTATATATTCCTTTTATATTACATTTAAAAATGGCCTCCCTCCTCCAACAACTTTCGCTTATTTTGTAATTTTAACATTTATTTTTTTGTTTGTACCTTTCATTCAGCTGGGATTTATTTATAAGAGGTAAAGAGTTTCCAACTTTATTTCATTTTGTTTTCAGATGGCTATCCATTTTACAAATGCCATGTACTAAGTATGCCATATTCCTTCATTAATGATGTGTATGATAATAAATTTCCATATGAATTTGTGTTAACTTTCAAGTCTGCTTTTTTTCTGCGTGAATACTCAAGTACCAATACCACTGGGCTAACTGTTAGAATGATTTAACAAATGGTTAGAACTTGCCCCTATAAGTGTCTTTTTCTCTGAATTATATTGGATATATTCCCTTGTAATTTTTCTATATATACTTTAAAATAAATTTGTCTACTTCAAAAATATATTTTGGTTATCTGTCATATATTTATTAAATATGTACATTGACTTATAAGGCTTGACATGTACATTTTATAAATATTTATATCTTTTAGTAACATTTTAAAGATTTCTTCACATGAATTTTACATATTTCTTGATAATTTCATGCTGAAATTTTTCATTTGTTTTGATGCTATTACAAATTTGTTCTTTTCATCCATTGTATATTCAAATTTGTTTTCCATTTCTTTAAATAAATTAATTCAACAAAAATTCAGTTCATCTTTTGTATGTCAGGCCTTGATATTCCTTAGTCATCAGTTTTTGGTTTTAAAGTTTTGTTTCATGAAACTTTAATACATGTACTTGACAAAACAGACACAGGAACAAAGTGTTTAAACAAAGGAGGCTAATTTTTAATTTCCTAGCAGGAATTCTAAGCCTATTTAATTGTTGAACTGACAATTTTCACCCCTAAACCAACTAGCTTACCAGGACCAGGTTCTGCTACCATTATCTCATTGCCAGGTGCATCAAGCAACTGTTTAAATAATGAGGGTTCATTTGATTTCGCTGTTTCAATCTCTTCTTTTAGTCGATTTATTTCTTCACTTAACTCTGCAGATTTCTTTTTAAATCTTTCATTAGGTCATTTTTCTTGGACTTATACAAGGGAAAGAATATACTTTTGATAATCCCCAATGGTAAAAATCAGGGTTTCGTATTTAACAACTTCAGCAGCTAAGCACAGGAGTCTACTTCTTTACTACCACCGAGTGTTCTTTGATGGGGTTGTCCACAGTTTCCAAAGGTTTGGACCTGGATATTGAGAGTATTTATAGCTTCAACCTTCCTAGATTTCCTCAAAAGCATCTCAGTGAGGAAAAGAAAGGTAGAGAGAGGTCAAGTTTGAGAATTATACCTCTAATGTGTTTTAGCCCAAAGGTTGCCCTTTGGGAGGTAGGTTTGATGCTGATTATTATTTATGTCCACTTGTGGTAGAATGGTCACACACCTAACAAATAATGGGAACCCTGATGCTGCACATAAAGTTGGTTATCAGGATCCAAGTAGGATCAATAAAAGAATTTTCCTCTGTGTTTTATAGGGTGACTCAGGCAACTTGGAAAACAAAAGCAGTAAGTTTGAGAGTTTTAAGCATCTTATATTTGTTATCAGGGCAATCTGAAACTTTAAACACCAACAGGGTATATTTCGGCTCTCTTTGAAGGTGAAGGTTGTGCCCCAAATCTCAAGGAATATAGGACTGTTGGACTAAGGTCCATTCAACTGGGGCACAATGAGAATATCATATCACAACAAACAGTAGCCCAACGCCTAGCGGATGTTTTTTCTCTCCAAAGGCTAATACCAAGGAAGATGCTGCAGACTTGTGGATCTAAGTTCCTTAGCAGGATCCAGAAGGATCTGAGGCATTAAGGGATTCATATGCCTTTTGTCCTTCCCTCTGGTATCATGATTTGGTTCAAATTTTGGTCCATACTTTCCTGGGCACTGTTCAGGCCTGACTTACCTTCAGCTTATGCTCCAGCATCCTTTCCTGCTCTCTCAGAATGTTTTCTCTTTCCTTCTCCATCTTCTCTCTCAGTTGGGCCATGCTTTCCTTGAAGCTTCTCTCTTAGGTTTCCATCTTTAGCTGCTGCTCTTCCTGTTTCTGTTTTAGCAGCTCGTTTTCCTTCTCGGCTGCCTCCTTTTGAGCACGCTCCACTGCCCCATTGAAAGTTCAAGAAATGGAAGAAAATGACAGTCAGGCCTGAGCCCAACACTGCTTAACACCCTACTCTGCTCAAACACAAAACCAGATTTGAAAGGCAGGATCGGAAAATAATGGCCTCTATGCCCATTAACCCAGTGGGGTTGGGTCCTGGAAGGATACTGCAGCTGCTCCAAGGCGTCGTTATAGATGGTGCTCATGCTGTTGTAGACGAAGGAGCTGCTCAGAAGCACGGCCAGCGCAAAGATGCACGAGTCGTTCTTAGGGTCGCCCTGGAGAGCACATCAGAGCAGGGGGCTTCCTTCCATCGTTTGTCCATTCACTCTTTCAGTTGTACGATATGAAGTTCAGTAGGAGGATGATGGACACAAATTTTGGAGACGATCTTAATTTCAAATCTCACTTTTGGGATTTACATTAACCCTGTCAGGCTTTTGTTTCTTAGCTTTTAAAAGAATAACAATGTCACAATCTGTGTGAAATATTTAAAATAAAGTAAAATAAAAATATAATTTCACATTTTCTTGTATGTGCTTAAAGAAATTGGAAAAATATATAATAAAGTTTAAAAAAATTCTTCCATGATTAGGTGGACTGGGATGGACTGGGGTGGCCTGGGTGAGGCCTGGGAGGATGGAAGCATGTTGTTCATGTGGCTAAGTGTAGTTTAATCTAATTTATTTTGGTTGTAGTATTATGTAGTTTATTTTATTCATTTAACAACACCATTCAGAGGAAGTGTCAGTAGGTTTTACCAGGCTTCCTAAGGCATCCATGGCACAGAAAAGCTTAAGAATTCCTGTCCTAAATGAATATGCTTTTCCATTATTGCTTTTCCTTTTTAAAAAAAAAATTCATTGTGCTAACTTAAATAAAACAAAATTTGCCATTTTAACAATTTTCAAATTTGGCATTTCACTGTCATTAATTAAGTTCACATTATCCCATTCACTATAGATTCCAATTCACTATCAATTAATAAAATTTTTCAATGTTCACCACCCCAAACAAAGATTAACCACTAAGCAATCATTCCCCATTACCCCTACACACAGCTCCTGATAACTTCTAGTCTGCCAAAAATAAAAATAAAAACAAACACCTTTAATATAGCGTGTAGTAGGTGAGCAGTAATAGGTAGGTGATTTTCCTTTGACAAATGCATAGATATTAGGGACACATAAGCTATTCAATTCTATTTAACATAGACTATTCATTAGGCATCTATGAAATTCCAGACACTATATTAAATTAGGGGGATGCAAAGTTCCATACTCTAATCTCCTGTCTCGAGAGCATGACTTTCTGTAGTTACAGACAATCATGGAAACATACATGAAACCAAGGTCATAATCTCTTTCAGGATTGTAACCAAAAGGAATTATGTAAAATTCAAAGGTATAATTTCAATAAACAGGAGCAAATAATGAGAGAGTTGAGAGCAAGAAGGGACTACATCTGACTGGGATATATTGGCCTTGGGTTGAAAAATAGCTGGGCTTTAAAAATTGATAGAATGTAGACATAGAGAGTTGAAGGGATTATGCAGGTGGAATAAAAGCCACATCTGAAATGTTAGAAAGCTCAGTTCATAAAAGTTATTTTAGAATTATTCCATTTGATTGAAGCAGTGGGTTCATGTGCAAAAGTGGAAGGTGAAGTTGGAAACAAGACAGGAAGGGCTTTAAAGGATGGACAAATAGAATTAGATATTACCCAAATCACACCATAAGTTCTGTAGTCAGCAAGTAGCTCTATTTCCATCATTAATTTGTAAGATGGTATATTTTGGTCCCTTGAACAAATGCAGCATCTGGAATCTATGTTTAACAGACTTGATCTTGAAGATTGGAAACATTTTCTATAATTTAAGGAAAAGCCTATTTCTTACACCCTTTGTATATTATGCCCCAAACAACCCAATTTATATAAAAACTGTAGGATTTGCACTATTATTTTATTTTAAAATCAAGAATCCATCATTATTTTATACTGAGATTGTTACTGAGAACTTTAAAATTGAACAGTCTCTAAATGCTTTTTTTTCCCCGAGGGGTGGAAGCCAACAATTTACTGCTGCTACTTTAGACTCAGAGTAATGTAAAAGAAGGAGAAACTGTTCATTGTACCTAATACAATAAAAACAAAATCCCTTACACAATATTTTTGGTGAGTTAATTTCAAACTTTCATTAAAAGTTGGTATAGAATTAAACTCCAAAGCCCAGAAAATGGGACCTGAACTTTACAAATGTTCCTGGCATTGCTCAAGTCTTTTTGTAAAGCACAAGGTTTTTGAAAAATCTATTTAAGTGATTACTTCACTGAGACCCCATTTTCAAGCCTTCTACCTCCATCTCCACACACAGTTTAACTGGTAGCTCCCATTAATCCCACATGTTAACCTTTAGATGTCATTTCCTCAAGGAAGTTTCTCTAACCTCTTGGACTGGGTTAGGTGTCCATTTCTCACATCCATAGCACCCTGCGTTCTTATTGTCTCTCCAACTAGCCTCTAGCACTTATATTTTTTCTCACTGTTGTATCTATAGTACTTGACACAGAGCCCTGGAATTCAGTCATGCAATAAGTATTTATTAAGTCGTATCATCTACCTGAATGTGTAAAGTAAAAAGATCTTGCCTTATATACCAAAATATTGAGCATACCAAGGATAAAGATAAAAAATTAGGATTCAGCCTCAAAATGCCTAACTGTATTTCCAGTTTGCAGGAATATGTCACCAAGTTTAAAGTGGCCAATATAAGGTAAGGAGAGAATCGAAGGTAAAGAATATTTCCCTACAACTCTGTGCCCTACCTTTTCCACATCCTCCAGCCCTCAGTGTCCAGAAGGACCAGGGTGTGGTTCTTCTTGTAGGGGTGAGGTATGCACCACATCCAGATGCCCTTGGTTTCAGACCTCACCATGGAACCCAGATGGAAGCC
Organism: Tolypeutes matacus; assembly: GCA_026826555.1. Taxonomy (NCBI): domain Eukaryota; kingdom Metazoa; phylum Chordata; class Mammalia; order Cingulata; family Chlamyphoridae; genus Tolypeutes; species Tolypeutes matacus. The sequence continues at coordinate 6,251,757 of JAKSZT010053881.1, forward strand.
TGCAGGGGAGAGGAAAAAGCAATATGGATGTTTGGGGATACTGAGAATTGAGTGGATTGGGGCCCAACCTTGGTAGAGCTGAGCCAAAGTGGAAGTAAGACATTATGAAACGTAGCTTCTTATTCTGTATGCTTCGAAAGGACTAAGAGGATGGTGGCCAAATACTCTTAAAGTCAATAAGAAACAAAAGAGACAACACAATGGAAAAAAAGACTTGAGCAGGCATTTTATGTCATAGGAAATACAAATGACAGATACATTTGTGAGATGGAGCTTACCCTTACTGATAAAGAGACAAATAACATGCAACTATATAGTCACCAACTCAGCAAAATTACATGACTGATGTTGCCAAATTTTTGCAAGGAAGTGGAGAATCTGCAATTACTACTAATAAGCATACAAATTTCAAAACGTTTTCAAAATTATTTGATATTGGTATGAAAGCCTAAAGATACACATACCTTGTCAAATAGAAATTCCACTTCTGGAATATTATACAAAGGAGCTTGTGGACTTATATGCCAGGAAAAAAAGAAAAGAAAACTCATGAGAGCCAAATTCATAAAAGTTAGAATTTGTGACTAATACATATGTTCATCAATTACAAATGGATAAAGAAATTGTTCTATCTTCATACAATTGCATATATAAAGCACAAAAGAATAAATAAATTACAGATACATATGATGAACTGAATGAATCTTATAAACTATTTGTTGAGCAAAAGAATCAAGGTGCCAAAAAAATAAATACAATTTGTAATTCCATTTATATAAAGTTTAAAAGCAGACCAAACTAAATTATTTTTTTAAATGCATATATTGATTGCAATCCCATTTTGAAAATGCAAGTGATGAAATGTCATAAAATCAAAATATTTTTGCTCTCTAGTGAGGGTGTGTAAGGGTGATATGGGCTTTTGGGTTTTGACAATGTTTTATGTTTCACTTGGGTAGTGATGACACAGGTGTTCATTTTGTATTTATAAATTTTATCACA
>JAKSZT010053881.1:6257758-6361266 GCA_026826555.1 Tolypeutes matacus
TCCTTCCTTCCTTCCTTCCTTCCTTCCTTCCTTCCTTCCTTCCTTCCAGTTTAAAAAACAGAACATGTTAGACTACATTTGTATGCTGCTTGGAAAGACCCTATACTTTAGCTAGAAGTGATTTGGGAGAAAGAAAACAGATAATTGTAGGAGCTAAGCTTCTGACCAGGTGAGAAAGGATGGGATCCAGAAGACTAGTAGCGTGAACCCTTTAATAAGGTTGGGAGAACTCTTCTAAGTTACTGAAGAAAAGATTGATATTTTGTGGAGAGATAGGTTGAGGTAATAAATTTGGTGGTAAGAATTAGGTTTCTTTATTGAAATGAGTTGGGCCCTTCCTTAAGCCGAACCTCTTGGAAACATGATCAGCCTGCACTATCACCAGTTCCAGGCAAAAGGCCCTTGCCCCAGGAAAGTACTCACCGTAGTTCTGTCCTGCTAGGAGGTTCATCAGGTAGGACTTTCCAGTAGGATACAGCCCCACAATGGCCACCACAATCACAGGCTGTGCTATCTCGTCAAGAATCATTAATGCTTTTGGGTTCACTGTCTGTTGCTTTTTCTCATTTTCCATCAGACAAATGGGGGCCATCACGGTGGATCCAGATGCCATGGTAATCTGCAAATACAGAGGAGCCACTTAATAGAATATAAGTTCCCAAAGTCCTCTCTATGGTTATGAAAGCACATGCATTTAGTTTTTCTTTTGCTGAACCTTATATATAAACTTCTCACTGTACATTTCTTAGGAAAAAGGATGTAGTCTAGCAATGGCAGATCATGGAACTCACCCTCTATCATCCCATAACCCCTGTTGATATTGATTATGGAACATGGAATATAACTGGTCTCCAATGATTCATTCCCATAAATATACTAGTTATGAATTCCTCCTTGTGTGAACACCATGTACAGAGATCTCATAGACAATATCTTATTACTTCTTACGAGAACCTTAAAGGTTAAAGAATTTTATCTTTTCTTAGTACATAAAGTAAAGGAAGTATGTACAGGCAGAATGATTTGTTAGAGGTTTAATAGTCATTCAGTGGCAGAAGTAGGTTTGAACATCAGTCTGTCTGACTTACTATACTACTTGCAAAAAACACCTGTTAATTATATTAGCAGACACACATAAAACAATAATTTGATTATTCAATTGTAGTTCTGTATCACAAAACAATGTGAAATGAGAAAGTATTAATATATGGAAAATATTCATGGATTTTCTGAGGATTAGGCTGGGAAAGAGAGAGAAAGAGAGACAGAAAGAGAGAGAGAGAGAGAGACATTGACTAAAGATCCTGGAAAGAGGCATGACTGATAAACTGGAAGAGTCAGCATGATATAGTGTGTCTGGAGCCCGTCTGCCAGGATCCAATATTGGATCCATTCTTTACTATCTATGTGACCACGGGATTGATAAGTCATCTCTCTGTGCTTGTGTTTCTTTTCTGTAAAATGTGAAGACTAATGCTAACTAGCTCATAGGATCATTAGGAGGATTAAATTCTCACAATATTTAGCTGTATTTAAAATCATGCCTGTACATAGTATGGGTTATATAAATATTTGTTAGAGAAAAACCACGTGTCTGAGGAGGCAGGAAGGGTGGAATTCCAAATGAAGGTGAAGGATCAAGTTTGACCAGAAACAGTGACATTCCTCTTCCAGGAGTAAAAGGCAGGTGTGAAGGAGGCAAGGATGATCAGGAAAGTGGGGGGCATATCCCATGAAGAAGATGAGCAGGCATGAAAAGACCAGGGGAAAGGGCTGCCAGAGAGGACACTCGAGGAGAATGAGTTACGCAAGTGGAACCCAGAGAATCCTGGGATATCAGAGCACAAATGTTGAAGTCAGACTGGCAGGGTCTAAAGCCTAGGGTTCAAGCTACTTATTGTCTGTGGGACCTTGAAAAGCAACTCGACTCTAAGATTCAGCCTTCTTATAGGGATTATAATTGCTGCTTGATTCATTACTGTAGAGGCTAATAACAAAATCTATCAATAAATTATTTTTATTTCTCCAGCATTAATGTATTAATTCTTCTAAACTCAGCAAGTTCGGTAGCAAATTAATATCTGTCCATAATTTCTATAAGATGAAATTACCAAGAAGTACTATGGAAACAAAAAATATTTTTTACTAGAAAAAAAATCTCTTCTGCACAGTTTCATTTCTTTTTCTATAGGTATTGGGGAGCAGAGGTGGTTGAGTTAAACATGAAGCTTAGGCTGCCAGAAAAAAAAGTAGCAGAAAACATACATGTATTAGATTGAATATTTTAAAAAGCTTTGCGAATAAGTAGAAGAGCTTACAATGATATCTGTTTTTTGTTTTCTAATCCAAAGTATGACCAAGGTATCAAAGCAGAGAAGGTTTTTTTTTAACTCTAAATGAAAGAAATACAATGAAATAGATCTATGAAAGCAGGTACCCAATAGTTGCATAAGTAACTGTCCATAAGAATCAACAGCGTTGATGGCTAAAAATACCCATATTTTTAACAAGTACCATGTGTTATTCTGATGCAGTTTGTGTATGGACCACACATTTAGAAACAGTCCACAATAAATAAACAGGCTTAGACTTTGTAGATATTTTAAACAGTTGATTAGTGAGAGGGAGATTGTTTTATTCTATATAATACAGCTTTGAGGTAATTAAGTGTTCTTAGTACAAAGTTAAGCAAAGGAAAATCTTTAAGGATTTGAATGGTCTGTAAGGCAGAGACTGCATTTTTTCCTTTGTTTCTCCAGTGCAGTCAGAAGACAGTCTGGAAATGCTGAGGAAGGGAAGAGGAAGGGAATCCCACAGCAGTGCTCTGCAAGGAGGCCAGGGTTGGGTCCCTCCAGCTGAGAACAGACTTCACCACTCTTTGGGCATGAAAATATAAAAATATATAATTATTTTAGCAGTTGATCAGAGTTGATTAAGAATAGTTTAGGAAGAGTGTGATTGAATTATTTCATATAATGCATCTTGTAGTATCTCTGAAATATTTAATACAAAATATTGTAGCTAGTAAGCTAGGGTATGGGCTGCTTTTTATCTGCTTCTCCACTGCCTAACAAGGGGCAGTCAGGAAACTCTGAGGAAGAAGAGAGGCAGGAGGAAGTAATCCCACAGCAGCAGCTCCACCAGGGGCTGGAACTGGGTCCCTCGGTCTGAGAATGGACTTGGGCCACCGTTCCAGATGGTGAAGGAGAATGCACTCCTCTATCTTAGATCCGGGGTCTTTCTGGGACCATCTGCTGCAGCCCTGGGTGGATGCCCGCGGAGGATCAGCACATCCTGGGGACATGGTGGCCTTTCTGCTGCCTTTCAGCTGCCTCTGGCCCTAAAGGAACCTTTGAACTGCCCTGAGCAGAGTGCCTGAGGCCAGACACACCAAGGGGCCACCGGGCATCATCACCTCCTCCACTCTCCCATCCCCACCTCACCCTATGCTGCCTGGCTCACCTGCTAGGGTGGCGTCTGCTCTTGCCAGTGTGGAGAGTCTGTGCTGGAGAATGTGTTATTGTAATTAGTAAATTAGTTAACGGAAATTTGCATGGAAGACAATCTAAGAAGGAATTTACCTGGCTCGTCCCTGCAGGCCAGGACCTGGAGGACAATTTCTCAGCTCACCCCCTAAGTTCTCTTCCTATGTGTGCTACTTTGAGAAACTGACCTATTCTTTTTTTTTTTTTAAGATTTATTTATTTATCCCCCCCCCCGCCCCACCCCCTGGTGTTTTGTACCCGCTGTCTGCTCTCTATGTGTTCTGTGTCTGCTTGTCTCTTTAGGCAGCACCGAGAATTGATCCTGGGAACATCCGGAGTGGGAGTAAGGTACTCAATCTCTTGGGCCACCTCAGCTCTCTGGGCTGCTGTGTCTCTTATTAATCTCGCCTCTGTGTTTCTTTTTGTTGCGTCATCTTGCTGCCCCAGCTCTCTGCGCAGAGCAGTTCTCCTGCACGGGCAGGCACTCCTGCAACGGCCAGTACTCCGTGTAGGCCAGCTTGCCTTTTACCAGGAGGCCTCTAGAATCAAACCCTGGGCCTCCTATATGGTAGACAGGAGCCCAATTGCTTGAGCCACATCCGTTTCCCTGGGCTATTCTTTTTAAAAGCTAAAAATCAAGGTGGATATTATTTTCATTCATTTAAGGACAGGTTGCAGAGAACAGAAACTGATAGTACAAGCCCTTTTTGGGGTATTAATGTTGAAGATTTTCACTGTTTTTACAGAGGCAGCAGACCTGAGTGTGGGAGTGAGGCAGGGTGGAAAGTCCATCATTATGCTACATCCGGCTTCAGAAACCCAGCTCTTCCCTCTTTCCCCAGCTGTCTTAGGATTCCTTTTGTCCCCACAATATTTATACACCAGTTACACATGTCAACAAAGTAGTGGTAAGTAGAGACTAATTCAACAGCTTGTCTCTCAGGAAAGAGATTTTTTGTTTGTTTTTGTTTATTTTTTTAAAACTATTTTATTTGCTATTTTCCTTTTCTTTTTTTCAGAAAAGAAGCATTGTTATTAACATAACTACTCTTTTCAATAAAAATAAAAATACATGTGTGTGTATAACTCCTACTTTTGTAGCTCAGAGATATTCACTATTCTTTTGTTGTATAGTGTTCTAATTTTTTTTTTTTTATACTGGGGTGTATCCAGATTTTGGGACACTCAAAGCATATATAATTTGAAGGTCCATTTCAAAAGCTGGCTCATGCTACAAACACTTTCTGTCAACTATCTGTTTTCTTAGGTTATTTGCTTTCTACCATATTTAAATCTCAATATCAGCAATAATTCTGACATATGGGGGTGTAACCGTTGGGGAATTTGATGTAATTATGAATTCCAAAAATATAATTGGATCATGCTTGTAAACTGATCTGTTAATCTGGGCATGATTAGGTTAGGATTAGGGCGTTAAGCCCCACCCCTTGGTAGGTGGGGAATTGAATATTAAAGGCAAGGCAAAGGACAGTTAAGGTAGTCTTTTGCGAAGCAGTTTTGATGTTGGAAAGAAGGCCCCAGGGGAAGAGAAGCAAGCCGTTCGCCTGATTGTCTGCAGCTGACCTCGTGGAGGAAACAGGAGCTAAGCCCGGAGAGAAACGCAGCCCCGGGAAGAGAGGAACCCCAGAAGCCTGAACCCTGGCAAACGCCGGCAGCTGTCTTGCTCTAACACATGGCAATGGACTGTGGTGAGAGAAGAAACTTAATGCTTTATGGCCTGGTATCTGTGAACTTATACCCCAAATAAATACCCTTTATAAAGACCAACCCATTTTTGGTATTTCACATTAGCACCCCTTTGGCTGACTAATACAGGGGGTGAGGTATATACAAGAGCAAGTTTACTGCATTTAGAAATTGGATTCCGTTGTCTTGTGCTACAGAACTACTATTGCATATTCAACTTAATCTTTATCTGTTGCATTCTGGATTTAGGTAGATGGTGTGTTACTGAAACTGCATATGCTTTGGTTATTAACTGTTTTTTTTCTGCTCAGAATGCTTTGACTGAAATGAAAAGACATTATAATCATAATTCTATTTTCACCAACATGATTGTGTGAAATTGGCTTTTGATAATGTCAGTGGTGAAAACTAAATATCAACAATTACATGTTAGGGACTCATTTTTCATAACACTATCAAAAATAGATTCCTAATGTGACACACTTGTCTCAAGAAAGCAGTTACATAAAATAAAATATCAGACAATAAAATTATATATTGGCATTTTAAAATCTGCTTTTTACCTTTGATATGTAATGTAATAGATCGAAATACATTATTATTGGAAAGATTTTCTTTTAAAATGAGTTAAACACCTGTTCTTCCTAATTTTAAATTTTGAAGTATACTCTTCTTTTATAAAATCATGGTGAAATTAGATGGTCAGTTTTTTAAATTGTTTTTATTTGGCATTAGTAATCCTGGATGATGCTATTTTTTTTTTCCTGCAACACATGGGACTGTATTTTACTGGTATATGTAATCTGTGGGCCTCATTGCTACTTAAAGATGAACAAAGCAAAGTTCTTGCTCTTGGCAAATTTTTGTCTGGAAGAGGAAAATACTACAAAATAAAGGAGAGGTGATGGGTGTTAAAGTTGCAAGTAAAGTGCTTGGTTCTCTACAAATGCCAAAATTAATTGCACTTGGAAGGATTGTATATGACTTTACAGAGGAGTTGCCATATCTGTTAGATCTAGAAGGGTCTCATATTTCAGTAAAGAGAAATTGGAGGAATTTTATTTTACAACAAAGGCAGGGATGAGCTAATATACAATGGTAAAAAGTTAGTACTAGGACTCAGCAGAGCCACTGTAGTCAGTGTAACAGCTGATGGTGGCGAATTTTGAAAGATCACCTGAGACCTGGGTCATGGACTTTATTCCACAAACAGGTAGGCTCTTAAAGGTTTTTAGGCATTCTTAGAACTAGGCTTCAGTTCCATCTGTCTGATGGCAGAAGGGGAGAGAGTATAAATGGGGATTCTGGAGATGGAGATCATTTAAGAGGCTGTTGCTACAGTTTAGATGACATGTTACAATTCTACCAGTTCAGCCTTGCATGGAAGCATTGCTCCACAAGGTCATTCACGGATTCAGGGTCTTTCAACTTTTTGTTCTGTATCTACTAAAGCACTGTACTCATCTGCAAGTTCAAAGCCTGACTTCTGCTACATCTATGAAGCAGATAGGAGGAAGGGAATAGAAAAACTGGTGGCATATAGGCTCAAAGTTCTATGGACCAATCCCACAAGTGACAAGGTCTTCTGATCATATTTCATGTGCATAATTAACCACATGGTCACATCTAGCTGCAAAAGCAACTAGAAAAACATAGTCTTTAGTTAGAATGTCATTAGTGAATCTTGGTGAGAAAACAGACTTGAGTTGGACTCTTTAGGGCCTTGTAACTGTAAGCTTTTACCCCAAATATTTACCCTTTATAAAAGCCAACAGATTTCTGGTACTTTGCATCAGCACCTCTTTGGCTGACTAATACAGAATTTGGTACCAGAAGAGTGACCCTCTCTTCATCAGGGTATAGTCTGATGCAATTACCAAAAATGCTGGAACAGTTTTATAAATGGACAAGGGGTAATTTTTGGAGGAATTGTGAGATGCTTAATGGAAAAGGCCTAGATTGTGTTGAAGAAACTGTTGGTAGGAATATGTATGCTAAAGTTATTTCTGATAAGGCCTTAGAAGGAAATGATGAAACTATTATTGGCAACTGGAGGAAAGGCGTTCCAAGTTTTAAAGTTGCAAAGAACTTAGCAAGATTGACCCTTGATGTTATATGGAAGGCAGAATTCAAGGCTAAACTTGGACATTTAGCCAAGAAGATTTCCAAACTAAATGTGGAAGATGCAGCTTGGCTTCTCCTTGCAGCTTACAGTAAGATGCTACATGAAAGAGATAAGCTGAGAACAAAGAAACCAGAAACTAATTCTGGAAATTCCAAGCCTCTGGAAATCAAGCCCCCAGATGATAGTGCCCCATTTGAGGAATTACCTAAACTTGGAACTTGTAAGGCAAGATTGAAAATGCAATTATCCAGGAAAGACTTGTGGAAAGTCTTACTGTCCGATGGCTTGGATCCCTGCTTCCTACATGTTAAACCAACAAGTTTTTGCAACAGCTGTATGATCAAAGCCACTCTCAGCCTGGACTGAAAGAGACATGGAGGGGAGAGATGGAAGGGAAAACAGCTTTTAGATGAAAACTATGGAAGCTGAGGTCTGGAATTAAGACATCTACTTGAGCCAAGAGAAGAACCTCACCCATGTGTACAGAAAGGGTGAGTTTGCCCTGGTAGTTGAAGAGGGTGGATGTTCCAGCCTACTGTTCAGGGAGAGTTTTGCGTGCCAGGCAACAAAGAGGGTAGAGCAAAGTCCCCAAGGGTTGGGGAGAGTGAGGTCCATACCCCATTGCTCTGATAGGGGTGGGCTTGTTCCCCATAGATTAGGGAAGGCCAGATCACCAGCTCACTGTTCTGAGAGGGTTGGCCTGTATGCCAGAGATTAGGGAGAATGTTGCTGCCACCTCATTGTACTAAGGTGGTTGAGATTGTACCCCAGAGATTGGGGAAGGTGTGGCCATCACCCCAATGTTCTTGAAGGGTGAAGTCTGGCTTGGTAGCCACCCAGATGCTTGAGGAGGGTGGACCCAAGAAAATGGCTATTGGGCAAGACTGTGGAAAGGGTGGGCCCCCATGAGGCCCCAAGGAGAAGAAACCACCATCTTAAAAATGACTCTCAAACTTCGAAATCTAATGGAGTATGCTTCGCAGGTTTTAGAACTGTAGGGGACCAGTGACTCATGTTTCCCTTCCAAATTCTCCTTATGGTAATGCAAATGTTTATCCTTTATCTGTGCCTCTGTATATTGGAAGCAGATATTGTTTTATAAGTTTCACAGGTCTACAGTCAGAGGGTAATTTGCCCCAAGACAAAAAATGTTTCTATAAACTGATTGTGATGTGATTTTGGACTTAACATTGCTATTCAAAAGGATTTAAGGATTTTTTGAATATTGTAATATCTTTTTTGGAATTCAGAGGGTGGAATGTAGCAGTTTGATATTATTTATGAATTCCAAAAAGACATTGATTATATTTGTAAACTGCTCTGTCCCCCTGAGCATGATACACTTTGATTGTATTAAATTCAAAGGTTTTATGTTTACTTGATTAAATTAAGATCAAGGCTTTGATTTGACCAAGTCAGTAGGGCATGGCCCAGGGTTGAGTCCCTGCCCCCCTTGTTGGGCTATATAAATGGACACTCAATCAAGGAGAACACAGAAGAGGAGAGAACTTTGCTCCTGTGACCCTAGGGACAGAGAGTTGAGCCATTTGCTTGATAGTTTATAGTTGAAGAGAACAGAGCAACTGAGCAGCTGATAAGGCCTGGAAGGAAATGAGCCCTATGCCAGCCTGTAGCTGAAAGAGAGCAAGACTGAAGCCTCGCAGAGATCGGCAACCATCTTTGGTGAGAAAACAGACTTGAGTTTGACTCTTTAGGGCCTTGTAACTGAAGCTTTTATCCTGGATAAATACCCTTTATAAAAGCCAACAGATTTCTGGTACTTTGCATCAACACCACTTTGACTGACTAATACAATGTGTAACAGGTTATAAAAACAAGAAAATTCATGACAGTCTTATTCATAAAAGATAAAAAGTGGATATAATGCAATTGCTCATCAGTGGTAAATGGAGACATATTGGTAACTGCATAGAAGAGCCTAGTAAAAAGTAGTAAAAAAATACATTACAGATACATAAGATAACTGGGTCAATCTTCCAAACTTCTGGAACAAAAGAAGGTAGACACAAAAGAATATCATTAGTAGAATACCATTTATACAAATTTTAAAGCAGACCAAACAAACATAAGTTATAAAACCATTTCTAAAAAGCAAGAGAAGTTCCATGAAAATAAAAACATTGCTATGCTGTAGTTAAGGTGTGAGAATGTGTGATTTGGGTTTTGGGTGTTCATAATGCTTCATTCTTGACTGGGGCAGTGTTTACCCAGGTGTTCAATTTATAATCCTGAATTTTATTGTACATTTAGGGTTTATGCATACTTATATATGTATTCTATTTCACCTATAAAAAAAGATTAACTAGAGAAAGAAAAAGGGGTATAATTTATCAAAGTGTTGCCTTAAAATGGAGTAAAAATGGTTGCACAATTGAGATATGGGATATATACAGCAATCCTACATTCCTCCTTTATTCTCTTCCTTCCCTACATTTTTAAAAACAGAATCTTTTAAATTACATTTATATGCTGCTTGGAATGATGCTATAGTTCCAGCAAAAGCAGTACAGGATAAAAAGGAATAATTGTAAGAGACAAGCTTCTGTGTAGATAAGAGTGGTGAGATCCAAAGTTTAGTGAATTTTTTGATAGAGTTGGAGAAGTTTTCTTTATTACTGGGCATAAGCATAAGATCTTATATATGGATGGGGTTCAAGTTGTCCATTGGGTCATAAGAATTTAAAGTTTTCATCATTTGCTGGAATTGGACTCCTTCTTAGTGTGATCTTTGAGGAAGTGTGATCAGTTTTGTCCTGCCAGGAAATTCCGGTCCAATAGAGCCCTACAATAGCCACCATCACAGACTGTGATCTTTTCAAGAATCTTGAAAGTGAGGGAGCAGGCCAGTGACGAGCTGTGACCCCTAGGCAGAGGGAGGAAGAGCTAACCAGTAGGATAAGAGATTTTCAAGCCCTTGCCTTAATTAATAATCAGCCAATCCAACGCCTCACACTCAGCATACCCTGTTAACATAAAATGCTAATCTAGCTTCCAAACCCTAGCCAATGCTCCCACTTGAACCCGATGACAAACCAATCAAAGCATTGCAACTTAAGGCTCCACCCCCAGGGTGGCTGCACAGTGAACCTATATCTAGTGCAGCCCCAAAGCCCTGGGTATGCTTCCATCTGCGCCCCAGGTGCGCTTCCATCTTCGCCCTGGTTACTCGAGCTGGGACACTGAGCTGTGGCGCACTTCTATTATTGCCCCGGCCAGGCTAACACTCAAGCTGTAACACTGAGCTGTAATTAAATAAACATTTGGTTGCTGAATTGAGGTTGCATTTCTTCATTCTGAAGTCCATCTGAACCAAGGAACAAAAGCAGCAATAAAATTTGGCAATAACAGAAAGCTTTGGGTTTTCCACTAGACAAGTGGGGGTCATTATGGTTGGCCAAAATGCCATGTTAACCTGCAAACCCTGAAGAGCAACTCAGTAGACTATAAGATTACAACATCATCTTTAGTCGTTATTCAAGGCATGTGCATATCACCTTCAGGCTTATGGCAATTTATATCAACTTCTTATTTTCTGTAAATTTATAGGGAAAAGTATGTAGTCTTCCACTGGCACATCATAGAACCCTTCTTCCATTGTGACCATATACTTGTGATATTGATGACATATAAAGAATACTTGCCTCAATGTCTCATTTCTCCAAAAGTAATATTCTATGTGATGAATCCTTTTGTATGAAAAGCCAAAGTACAGGTGTCTTATGTACATTATCTTATTCATCTGACAGATACCCTAAAAGCTAAAGAAATTTGTGTATTCTTAGTAGACGAGTAAAGGCAGTACAGTTAGGCTGAATGATTTGTTAGCTGTTTTAGAGTTAATCAGTAATGGAAGCAGCGTTTGAATATCAATTTGTCTGTTTTACTATACAACCTGCTTCAGAATGAGCTTCCTCATACAAACATTTTTTGTTATACTATATAAGAGTTTTCTTGCTAGAGAAAATGCAAATGTTCTCTATTAGCTTATGTATGAAGTCATTACCATATATATTGTGATATGAAAGGAAAACGCTATTTCTGTAATGTTAAATTGTAAACCAGTGAGATGCTTCCAGATCAACTCATCAATTTACAGGGTGTGTGTCTCATAGGGGACTTTAGTTAATTTTCTATTTAGTGAAATTAAAATATATTCAGTCCTATTTATAATCTTTAATTGTTTACTCATTGTATATTTGATGAGCCTGATGTCATATTTAAAACTTGGGATATAAAAAGAGTAAGATATAGTATCAACCTTCAAGATGACATAGAATCCACATCAGGTAGCATTTGGTTCATCTGTAAGTTACAGAAAAGCACAAGGAAACTTTTGATTAAAAAACTGAAAGTTTATTTTCCTCTCTCATGATGGTCCAAATAAATAGAGTCTTGGTTTTATTTTTAAAATCATCATGGACACTGAGTCTTTCCATTTACTGCTTAGCCACTCATTAACACGTCCCCCCATCCCACAGGTCCAAGAAGGCTCACCATTCTATGTATATTCCATCCAGAAGAAGAAGAAAAATAGGAAGAGGCTAGCTTCCCTCTCTTTAAGAACATCCTCTGGATGATGGATGATGCCCCCCTCACTTCTGCTCACATTATACTTCCTAGAATTGTATCTAAGTGGTCAGATTATTTGCAAAGACATCCCAGTTTGGCATGAACCTAGGTAAAATTCAAATGTTTTATTCCAAATGTAGAAGGAGAAGATGGATAAAGGAGGATAAGTAGTGCTCTTTGCCACAGTACAATGAAAATTTCAAGAATTCAAGACATACATGTTGTAGAAGGTGGACAATATATTATTGATAACTGCGTAAGAAGAATAAGCGCCATGATAGATATATGCACAGGATAGTGTCAAAAAGAAAGGTTATCTAAAATAGTAAAAAGAAAGGTTATCTAATATAGATTAAAGATAGAGCAAGTTTAGAAAGTTTCTAAAAGAGGAACTAAAGGAAAAGCAGTATCAAGGTAAATAAAAATGATGGTGGCAGAGAGTTACAAGTAAGAATTTCAAAGTGAGAATCATACACATTAACTCAGATAATTCAAATGAGAGGGGGGGTTTAGGCTAGCTCCAAGATATTTAACTTTATAGATGTTGTCAAAAAGTGTTTTAGTTTGCCAAAGCTGCCAATGCAAAAATACCAGAAATGGGTTGGCTTTTATAAAAGGGATTTATCAAGACAAAAGCTTACAGTTCCAGAACCATAAAATTCCTCAAATCAAGCAGATCCTGGTGTCCTGCCATGTAGCAAGGCAAAATGATGGGTCTGCTAGTCTTTCTCTACCCTCTCCTCCAGGCTCACTTTCTCTTTCAGCTTTGAGCTGCTCTATGAACCTATCCTGTTGGTTGCCTAGTTTCTTTAGCTTCTCTGCTGATTCCAGCCTCTGGCCTATCCCTCAGCCTCTCAGGCTTTCTCTGTATTTCTGAAGCTGTAGGCGATTCTAGAGCACTTTCTCTTACACAGCAGGGTTAAAATGGCAGCTTCCTTTCTCTGTGGGTTTTGGCTTTCAGTTCTTAGTTTATATAAGATTCCAGGAAGAAGGCAGAGACCTAAGCTGGGTCACACCTGACTGATGTGGTCCAATCAAAGACTCTAAAGTGATCTAATTAAAGGTGATCTACTAAAAAGTTCCCTTAACTGAACTGAATTCAATCAAAGGGCCCCATGCCCACAAAAAAGGATTAGTTGCAAGAACATGATTTTTGGGGATTCACAAAAGAATTTCAAACTGTCACAAAAAGTTAGAAAACAAACAAGAAATGTCTTCAGGGGATCATGAAATTTGTTTGGGACATTTAGTTACTGGTATAATAGTACAACATTTACATTGCACTCTCCAATGTGGTTTACACGTATATCATACTAGTAAAGCATTTATTCCACAGTTTATCATACTCATTTGTTTCTCTTGAGTGTCTCTTCTATGGGGGCAGGAACAATATTCATCATGTTCACCAATGTGAGCCCAATGCTCAGAACATACCTGGGTTGTTAGGTATGAGATCCTGTGGAATATACGTGGTAACTTAGGCTATTGTAGAATCTTATCCATTGCCAACGTAAAATGAATAGCATGAGATCAAGCCCTGAGAACACTAATATTTCAAGGTAAGTGAAGGTAGTGTGGGAAATGAGAGAGACTGGGAAGGAGTAGTGAGTAAAGGTTGTGGGAGTTCCAGAACACACATCTCAGAAGCTTAGGGGTAGTGAGTATCATGAAGGAGGATGTGACCAAATCTACTAAATACACAGAGAGAATTCACTGAAGAGAACAAAAGATATTCCTGGGATTATCAATATTTATTAATTCAACAGATATTTAGTGAGAACGTGTCATGTGCTGGACAGTTTTCTAGGCGCTCATTATTCAGCAGCGAACAAAATGGATGCAAAGCCCTGCCTTATGGAGCTCTTTTCTAGAGGGGGAAGGGGTACCGATAATAACAAATCAAATTATACATATATACTGGATCATGGTAAGTGGTGTGCTGGAGAAAAATAAACACGGAATAGGGATAGGGACTGTTAGGTTTGCAATTATATACAGGGTAGACAAGGAAGGCATCCTGAGATAGAGACAAAATAGAGGCAATCAGCAACCTTGATAAGGATAGATTTAATGAACGGGTTGGAGAGGAGCCATATTGGATGGAGAATGATAGGAATGATGGTGAGAGAAGGAAGAAGAAATAAAGACCACAGTTTTCGAAACAGGAAGGAAAAAAATCTTTCTAGTGCCTAGAGAAGATATGGGTCTAGGAATTAATGTATTTACTGAAAGAAAGGATGTTTCTTATACATTGGCTGACAGGGATAAGAGCCAGTAGCCAGGCTGTTTGAGGATGTGCACAGATCTGACAGAACCCCACTTCTGGGCAAAGCTCGATTTAGACTATTGACATCTCACTGAGTGAGGCATTTCATAACACCAAGACACAGAAAACAAAATGCTTTGAGTGACCCATTATTCTGCCTGAGACAATGCTAAACAAACCTTCCTGTGTCCCCAAGCTGTACCCAGGCCCCTGCCCAGGGTGAGCTTCCTTTGAATGACAGTCATTCAATAGTCCTGGACCCTAGTGTCCTGTAGAAGGTGCACCACACAAAGGCCTGCCTGCAAGTCAAAGCCAAGCTCACTGGACAAAACTGAGAATCTGCTTCACAGGAGGGAGATGTGCTCACCACTCTGACATGCTGTTGGTGAGCAATGTGATATTTAAGCATAATCTTGTGTTATCTTGGGCAGGTTAAATGGTGATAAGCAAGAACATACTCATCTCATTTGAGATTCTAAATGAAATATTATGAACAACCAAGCATAATTTCTGAATAGAGAATGTCTCCTTTTCACTTTATATTTTGTCTTACATTTTGGAGACTATTCAACATTGTCTACTTTATGCCTAAAAGAAAGAAAAAAAATATTAGTCACCTGGAAAATACTCTTCTTTATTCAGTGGACACCACAAATTTCTCCTATTTTTTTTTTAAATATATTTTTTATTTAAAAGATACTTAGATTACATAAAATGTTACATAAAAAATTTTAAGGGATTCCCATATGCCCCACTCCCCAGACCTCCCACTTTTCCCCACATTAACAACTTCTTTTATTAGTGTGGTACATTCATTGCAATGGATGAACACATTTTGGAGCATTTCCATTAAGCATGGATTATAGTTTACATTGTAGTTTACACTCTCTCCCACTCAATTCTTTAGGTTATGGCAGGATACATAATGGCCTGTATCTGTCATTGCAATGTCATTCAGGTCAACTTCAAGTCCTGAAAATGCCCCCATATTACACCTCTTTTTCCCTCTCCCTGACTTCAGTACCTCCAGTGGCCACAGTCTCCACATCAATGATATAATTTCTTCCATTGCTAGAATCACAATAAGTCTATAGTATAATACCAATAAGTTTACTCTAGTCCATATTTTATTCCCCAATCCTGAAGATTCTGGGAGGGTGATGCCCACTCCACCTCTAATTGAGAGGGAATTTTGATCCCATATGGCTGGTGGATGGGACTTTCTTGCTTGCCGTTGTAGACTCTCTTGGTTCCTTGGTGTGGTGGTTGTCCATCCTCACCTTCTTGTTAGTTGTGCTGGGTGAGTCCAACACTGGAGAGTAAGTGTTGCAACTCTGCTGGGGCTCAGGGCCCAGCTGGCACA
The DNA here is from genome assembly GCA_026826555.1 of Tolypeutes matacus. Taxonomy (NCBI): domain Eukaryota; kingdom Metazoa; phylum Chordata; class Mammalia; order Cingulata; family Chlamyphoridae; genus Tolypeutes; species Tolypeutes matacus. The sequence continues at coordinate 6,273,295 of JAKSZT010053881.1, forward strand.
TGGACAGCCCAGAGATTCAAGTCTCTTGGACATACACCTACCAATTCCAGCACCAACTGTAGGTACAAATAAAAGGGACAGAAGAGGCATGTGTAGAGAAGTCACATCTGAGTCCAACTCTGTCACACTTGGGAGTACAATCTCTGAAGTAGGGCCCACTGGCAAGGCACCAAAATCCAGAGCTATGTGCCCTGTCACTAGGACCTGGGTGTCTCCAGAGCCCTCATGAGCCCCACTGTTTGGGGTAGTATCTACTTTGGCCATCTATGAGATCCTGCTGAGATGTGCATAAGCATTACCTCTCTGATGACCTCCCAACTCATTTTGAAGTCTCTTAGCCATATAAACTCAGTTATCTTTACCATTTCCCCCTTTTATTCAAGGTATTTTTCCAGTTGTATCACCAGCCAGAGCTTGGTAGTAGTCCCTCAGTGCCAGGGAGGCTCATCCCCGAAAGTCATATCCCTCGCTGGGGGGAAGGTAATGCATCCACATGCTGAGTTTGGCTTAGAGAGGCCACATTTGAGCAACAAGAAGGCTCTCAAGAGGTAACTCTTAGGCATCCTACAGCATTAGGCCAAGTTGCAAATTCAAAAGCAAGAGGCTCATAAGCATAGTTGTCAATATCACGGACCCATCAATGGACCATCCTCCTTCACTAGTCAATGCCCCTGTACTTGGGGAATTGTTGCTGTTCCATTAGAGAATGTGGCAGAGCTCCCCAGGATGGGGATTCGATAATCTTTTGGTTGTTGTGTGGATCTCTACCCACTGTAGCAATGCCCCATGATCATTTGAACATATTTATATACCTTATATGTATGCCCAGGTGAACTTCTTCCCATATATCCCCCATCACTGACACCCCACACCACTGATCCTCCCCTGCCATAGTGGTAACCCTTCTATGATCCAAAATTTCTTAAAAAATGAAGCCAGGAATATTGCCAAATTCAATTAATAGGAAAATCAAATAATAATGATAGGTTTAAACATAAGAAATAAAATACATAATAATTTAGAAAAACTCAAACTAAAATAAAGTTTAAAAAATTGGGATATTAAAAAAATGAAAAATATTAAAAAAATTTTTTTTTATGTTTTGCCTTTCATCACTGTAATAAATGTTGTCCTGTATGTACAGTGACTTTTTCTTCATTTCTTCACCAGTCTTACTTTTTTAAAAATTTTGTCATCAAAGAAGTTTTAGGTCACAGTAAAGTCACATATAGAATATAGGGGACTCCTATATATCCAACATCCTTCCCCTTCTGCCCATTCCCTATTAATAATCTTTTTACATGTGGATGGTACATTTGTTACAACTGAGGTACAAATATTGAAACATAGCTACTAACCATGATCAATGGTTTACATTAAGGTTTACATTTTAGACCATACTCTTATAAATTTTTGGTGAAATTTAACATGGCCTGTGTACATCATTGCAAGATCATGCAGAACACTTCTATTGCCCCCTAAATACCCCCTCTTCCCTCTATTCTATTCCTCGTTCCCCCTCCCCTTGGGGCCCATGGAGACCACCAGGCTTCACTCCTTGAAGGACAAAATTCATAGATATTTGCTACAACGCTGAAGGCTTGACACACTGGTCTGTCCTCCCCTATTAGGAACCACCCATGCTCTCGAGAGACACACTCCCCTCTATTTGAGAACATATTGGGCCTCCCCAGCATGGAAGTCCAACTCCTTCCCACTCAATATGTGGGTCTCCCTCCAGTGATATAGCACACTATGACAAAATGATCACTTGCACATTCTCTAGAGGACTGCTCCATGTGTGCCCTATCCCAAATGCCTCCCCATCCAACACCTTAAACCAGTAATGCTTCATTGTCATATTGCCAAAAGAGTTTTCTCAACATTGTAGTTTCACCCACATACCAACCAATCCCTACTGTTCACCTGCTCCTTCCCCCAACCCTCCTCCCAGTTCAATGTACACTCCAACCCATCCTCCCCATCCTACCCCCCCCTTGTCAAGCTTGCACTGCCCAACCCAATAGTATCCCTACACCCCTGTCATATCCCTTCACTGCACAACTACTCATTTCCACCTTATCATAGATCTTACCAGTATAGGCATTGGCTCACAACCTTTCTAGCTCTCTGAGTCAGCTCGATTTGCTTAATTCATATTAGAGAGGTCATGTAATATTTGTCCTTCAGTGCCTGACTTTCTTCACTCAACATAAGGTCCTCAAGATTCATTCATGTTATCCTATGTGTTAGTACTTTATTCCTTCTTACAGCTGAATAATATTCCATTGTATGGATATACCACATTTTGTTTATACATTCATCTGTTGATGGGCATTTGGGTTGATTCCAACTTTTGGCAACAGTGAATAATGCCGCTATGAACATTGGTGTGTATATATCTGTTTGTGTCTTTGCTTTCAGTTCTTCAGCAGTGGAGTTGCTGGGTCATATGGCAGATCCATTGTTAGTTTTTTGAAGGAACTATCAAACTGTCTTCCACAATGGCTGGACCATTCTACATTCCCACCAGCAGTGGATGAGGGTTCCCATTCCTCCACATCCTTTCCAACACTTGTAGTCCTCTGTTTTTTTTAATGGCCACCAGTCTAATGGGTGCAAGATGGTATCTCATTATAGTTTTGATTTGCATTTCCCTAATAGCTAGTGATGTTGAGCATCTTTTCATGTGCTTTTTAGCCATTTATATTTCTTCTTTGGAGAAGTGTCTGTTCAAATCATTTGCCCATTTTTTAAAACGGGTTGTTTGTCTTTTAATTTTCAAGATATAGGATTTCTTTATATATGCTGGATATTAGGCTCCTCTCAGATATATGGTGGCCAAATATTTTCTCCCAATGGATAAGCTGACTTTTTTCTTTCTTGACAAAATCCTTTGAGGTGTAAAATGTTTTTAATTCTGAGGAGGTCCTTTATGTATTTTTTCTTTTGCTGCTCACGCTTTGGGTATGAAGTTCATGAAGCTATTTCCTATTACAAGGTCTTGTAAATGCTTCCCTACATTATCTTCCATGGTTTTTATGGTCTTGGCTCTTATATTTAGATCTTTGATCCATCTTGAGTTAATTTTTGTATAAGGTGTGAGAAGGTGTTCCTCTCTCATTCTTTTGGATATAGATATCCAGTTCTCCAAGCACCATTTGTTGAAGAGGTCATTCTATCCCAGTTGAGTGGACTTTGTGGCCTTGTTGAATATCAGATGACTGTATATGCAAGGATCTATATCAGAACTCTCAATTCAATTTCATTGGTCAGTACGTCCATCCTTGTGTCAATACCATGCAATTTTGACCAGTGTAGCTTTGTAGTATGTTTTAAAGTCAGGTAGTGTGATTCCTCCAATTTCATTTTTCTTTTTCAATATATCTTTAGCTATTCAGGGCCTCTTGCTTTTCCAAATAAATTTCATGGTTAATTTTTCCAATTCAGTAAAAAATGCTGTGTTGATTTTTATTGGAATTGCATTAAATCTGTATATTAGTTTGGGTAAGATAGACATCTTAATGATATTTAGTCTTCCTATCCATGAACAGGGAATATTCTTCCATTTATATAAGTCTTCTTTGATTTCTTTTATCAGTGCTGTGTAGTGTTCTGGGTATAAGTCATTTACATCTTTAGTTAAATTTATTCCTAGGTATTTGATATTTTTAGTTACTATTGTAAATGGTATTTTTTTCTTGATTTCCTCTTCAGATTGCTCATTATTGGTGTACAGAAATGCTAATGATTTTTGCGCATTGATCTTATAACCTGAGACTTTATTGAACTCATTTATAAGTTCTAGAAGCTTTGTTGTAGATTTTGTAGGGCTTTCTATGTACAGGATCATGTCGTCTGCAAATAGTGAAATTTTTACTTCTTCCTTTCCAGTTTGCGTGCCTTTATATCTTTTTCTTGCCTCAGTGCTCAAGCAAGTACTTCTAAGGCAATGTTAAATAGGAGCAGTGATAGTGAGCATCCTTGTCTTGTCCTGATCTTAGAGGGAAAGCTTTTAGGATTTCAGCATGGTATATTCTGTTAGCTGTGGGTTTTTCATTTATACCCTTTATCATGTTCAGAAAGTTTACTTTTATGCCTATCTTTTGCAGTGTTTTTATCAGGAAAGAGGGCTGTATTTTGTCGAATGCTTTTTCTGCGTCTATAGAGATGATTATGTGATGGTTTTCTATCAATCTGTTCATGTGGTGTATTACATTGATTTTATTATGTTGAACCACCCTTGCATACCCTAGATGAAACCTACTTGGTCATGGTGTATAATTCATTTGATGTCTTGATGAATATGATTAGCAAGTATATTGTTGCGGATTTTAGCATCTAGGTTCATTAGAAAGATTGGTCTGTAATTTTCCTTTCTTGTGGTGTCTTTGTTTGGCTTTGGTATTAGGGTAATGTTGGCATCAAAGAATGAGTTAGGCAATGTTCCTTCTACTTCTATTTTTTGGAAGAGTTTAAGCAAAATTGGCGTTAGTTCCTTCCGGAATGATCGGCAAAATTCTCTGTGAAGACGTCTGGTTCTGGGCTCTTCTTAATTGGGAGGTTTTAGACGATTGATTCTGTCTCTTTACTTGTGATTGGTCTCTTAAGTTCATCAATTTCTTCTTTCATCAATGTAGGCTCCTTGTGTGTTTCTAGGAATTTGTCCATTTCCTCTAAGTTATCCTTCTTGTTGGCATATAATTTTTCAAATATCCTCTTATGATACTCTTTATTTCTGTGGTGTCAGTGGTGATATCCCCTTCCTCAATTCTTATTTTGTGTACTTGCATCACTTTTCTTTTTTTCTTTGTTAGTCTAGCTAAGGGTTTGCTAATTTTATTGATCTTCTCAAAGAACCAGATTTGGTCTTATTTTTTCTAGTGCTTTCTTTTTTTCTATTTCATTTAGTTCTGCTCTAATCTTTATTTCTTCTTTTCTACTTCCTTTGGGGTTAGTTTGTTGTTATTTTTCTAATTCCTCCAGGTGTGTAGTTAGGTCTTCTAGTTTTGCTCTTTCTTCTTTTTTGATATATGTGTTTATGGCTATGAATTTCCCTCTCAGTACAGCTTTTCGTGCATCCCATAGGTTTTGATATGTTATGTTGTCATTTTCATTCATTTAAGGTAGTTAGAGATTTCTTTTGAGATTTCCTCCTTGACCCACTGTTCGTCTAAGTGTGTGATGTTTAACTTCCATTTCTTTGTGCCTAATCTGGTTCTTTGGCCCTTACTGATTTCCAGCTTCATTCCATGTGGTCAGAGAAATTTCTTTGTATAATTTCAATCTTTCTGAATTCATGGAGAAATTTTCTGTGACCCAGCATGTGGTCTATCTTGGAGAATAATTCATGTGCATTGGGGAAGAATGTATATCCCACTGTATTTAGGTGTAGTGCTCTGTATATGTCTATTAGGTCCAGATCCTCTAATGTATTATTCAAGGTCTTTGTTTCTTTATTGATTCTCTGCTGAGATGTTCTGTCTAATGGTGATAACAGGTTATTAAAGTCCCCCAGTATAAATATAGAGGCATCTACTTCTCCATTGTTTGCCTCATGTATTTTGAGGCACCCTGGTTAGGTGCATAAATATTTATGACAGTTCTTTCTTCTCGAAAGATTACCCTTTTTACTAATATATAGTGTCCATCTTTGACTCTTACAATAGTTTTTAATTTAACATCTATTTTGTCCAACATTAGTATATCTATTCCTGCCATTTTTTGGTTACTGTTTGCTTCTAAGATTGTTTTCCAGCCATTCACTTTCATCCTCCTTGTATCCCTACACCTAAGGTGGGATTCTTTTAGACAGCATATAGATGGGTCATATTTCCTTATCCATTCTGCCAATCTGTGTCTGTTGACTGGTGAGTTTAATCCATTAATATTCAGTGTTATTACTTGCAAGGAATTACTTACATTAACCATATTTTCTTTGAGTTTATGTATGTCATATGTAGTTTTTATTTTCTTTTTGTCTTTTTAGTTGTTCTTACACTCTCCTCAAACTCTCTCTCCTGTTTTTTTTTCCTTTTAACCTACAGAACTCTCTTTAGTATTTAAGGACAGGCTTCTTCTTGGCATACTCTCTTAATTTCTATTTATCTGCAAATATTTTGAACTCTCCATCATTTTTGAATGCCAGCTTTGCTGGATAGAGAATTCTTGGCTGGGAGTTTTTTTCTTTTAGTACCTTGACTATGTCATACCACTGCCTTCTTGCCTCCATGGTTTCAGATGAGAAATCGGCACTTAATCTTATTGATCTTCCTTTTATGTGATGGTTTTCTTTTCTCTTGCTGCCTTCAGTATTTTCTCTTTGTCTTGTGCACTGGACAGTTTGACAAGTATATGTCTTGGAGTAGGTCTGTTGCAATTTATACTCTTTGGGGTGCACCGTGCTCCCTAGATATGTACATCCATCTCCCTCAATGGGAAGTTTTCAGCCATTATTTCATCCACCACTCCTTCTGTACCCTTTTCCTTCTCTTCTCCCTCTGGGATGCCTATAATGTGTATATTTGTTCATTTTGTGTTGTCGTTCAAATCCCTAAGTCCCTGCTGGATTCTGTTCTACTCTCTGTTTGATTTCAGATGTACTGTCTTTCACACCACTAATTCTTTCCTCTGTCTGTTCAAATCTGCTGTTATGTGCCTCCAGTGTCTTTTTGATTTTTGGCCATTCATCGCCATTATATTCATTATCTTTTTATATAGGTTTACAATTTCTTCATTATGTTCTCCCAGTATCTTCTTAATATCTTTAATCTCTTCCTTCACTTCATTAAATTGGTCCATGATATTTATTTGGACAACTTTGATTAATTGTTTGATGTTCTGCACCTCTTCCGGTTTTTGGTTTGTTTATTGGACTTGGCCATGTCTTCCTGTTTCTTGATATGGTTTGTAATTTTTTGTTGCTATCTGGTCTTCTTTTTATCTTGATGGGTTTATTCAGGTGGTTAACTTCTCTCCCTAATCTAAGGTTTTATTTAGTTGTTTTTTGTGTGTGTGTGTTAAGTTTTCTTTTTTACACTTTCTTCTTCTTGTTCTATTTCTTTGCTGTTTTCTATGTTCTCTTGAAGGAAAATGATTAGGGCCAGAGCAAGTGAAAGAGATAAGAAAAGAAAAAGAATAATAGTAATAATAATATTAAAAGTTAGAAAAGGAACCATATAAAACCTAGGAAAATGAATATTTAACTCATGTCAGCAGTGTAGAGTAATAGGAATAAAAAAGTGGAATACCTACAATGAAATGGGAAACTGAATAGAGAAAAATATATAGAATGAATTAAAAGGCCAGAGTGATGGGGAGAGAGGGAAAGAGAAAAGAAAGGACAGAAAGAAAAAAAGATAATAAAGGAAAGAAAACAGAATAGATGAGATAGAAATAAAAACCTGAAAAATTTAAGACTAAATAAAGAGAGGTGGAATGTAAGAACAACAAAAGAAAGCAGAAGATAGACAGATGAAGGAAGGAAAAGAGATAGTGTTAGTAGACAAAATCGGTATACACAGAAAAGGGGAAATCAAGGAAGAGGAATCACAGCAAACAAGAAATAAGCCAGCAGCACCTAATTAAAGAAAAAAAAAAGGGAGAGGGAATAAAGAGTAAATAAAAACAAAAAAAAACAACAACACACAAACACGCAAGCAAGCAGTCAAACAAAAACTAAGGAAGAACTGCCTTCCCTCTTAGGCCCCTGTTCTTCAATCAATTACGCTGCAGCCTTCCCTTTGCAGGTTTTGAAGAGGGTTTTAGTGAGTAAACTAGGTTAAATTTTTAAAGAAAGTACACTTTTTTTTTTTTTCAGGAAAAATAAGAGACCCAAGAGAAGCTAATACAAAAATAATGTCTATGTTTTCCTGTCCTAAAATATCAGCTGGATGTTTGATATCCTTTTGGATTACTACTCTAAGAAGAGCTGGGAATCAAACTAGGGACCTTGTATATTCAAGTGGAAACTGCTCCACTGAGCTACACTTTCTTCTTGGGTTAGTTAGCTCTTCAGAAACCTATCCAGTCACTTTCCCTCAGGCAGCTTTGACTCTTTGCAGTTGGTAGTTTCCTGCTGATTAGGAGCCTGTATGTCACTGCCCCCTTTCTATCCTTATTGCTTTCTCTTACAGGGCAGCAGGACATAATAGCTTGTATGAGGGGATTCCCCCTAACCTCTCCAGGTCAGATTTAGTTCCCTTTTGAAATTCAAATGAGACCCTGATGACTGAACTGCAGAAAAATGACTCTCAACCCTGTTCTAGACCACCCTCTCCTCCCATGGGACCCTAAAAAGGTTCTTGGAAGCTTATTAAGCACTTCCTACTGCCTGCCTCCCTTACGGGAGTTGAAATTTTGATAGTTTTCATCATGGGACCAGTCAATTGCCTCACTCCGCCCTCCTCCAGGCCACATCTCTCTATCCCAGGGTGGTTAGGTAAATCAGGCTGCCTCAGCAGATTTGCTTCTCCCCTCTTCCTGGTGCCATCTCGAGCCAGCTTTTATTCCTCAAAGCTCAAAGGGGGTCCAGGCAACAAAACCCACAGAAAGGAAACCCCTCTCCACCCTTTGCCAGAACGCTCTCACTCTTGGAGAATGTTCCCTCCCACTGGGTGGCCAGCAGGAGTTGGGGCTTGGGGCTCGCAGAGGCTTTGTCTTGAGAGTTGGGCTTAGCAGTCCCACAGTTACCAGCCTCAGGGGCAAGAAACTCAGGGTTTTACCTTGAGCAATTTATCTCTTTGTCCAGCTCTCTCCAGATTGATGCCCTGAAGCCTCCTGCTCTGTGGGTTCCCAAAACAGCTCACTCGGGCAGGATCTTGCCCCCACTCAGCTGTTTTCTGAGAGAGAAATGGTGAGACCACACTTAAATTGACATCATCTTGCCTGGATCTCCCGGCCTATTATTATTATTTTTTTTTTTCTTTTACGGAGAGATCCCAGGGATCAAACCCAGGTCTCTCCATATGGGAGACGGACGCCCAACCATTTGAGCCACATCCACCCCTATTATTTTTAAAAAATGTGTTTTCTTGACTTGGCACTTGTCCAGGTTTTGCAAATTTTTACCTGTGTTTCAGAGTTGTCAGTTTTTGTTAGCTGTTCAAAGATTCTATGGGTGAACAGCATTCTAGACTCATGTCACCTTCTTGTTCGACTTTCACCTGTTGCCCATCCTTTCTGATGTGAAAGTATGATGCATTCCTCCATCTCTCCACCCATGGCTCTTTCTGGGACAACCTGCTATAGCTCTGGGGGATACAAGGCGAGCAGCTTTGAGGAGGAGCCCAAAGAGGAGCAGCCTCAGGGACTCTGGGCTGCCCAGAGAAGAGTGTATGTGGGCAGACAGCCTTGGGAGACCTGCTCCAAAATCTCATTGCCCTCGCCCTCCTGCTAGTGGAGGCCTGCACCTGCCATGTGGGGTTTGCAGCTGAGAAGTGTTGTGGTTGTTGGTTGTGATTGTTGCTTGGTTAGATAACTAGTTGTTTAACAGAAGTTTCATGGAAGACAATGTTGAGAGGGATACGACTAACCTGGAATGTGTGCTGCATTTCAGGGACAGGAGCCCAACTTTGCATTTTACCCCTCTCACCTCTTGTACTCGTCTTCTATGTGTGGCTCCTTGAAAACTGGACTGTTCATTTTTGAAGCTGAAAAGGAAGCTGGATATTACAGCCATCCAGTAAAGGGCCAAGATGAGGAGGACTGAAACTGAGAGTATATGAACCTCTTGGGTGGTAACTGTTGAGGAATTTTACTGGTTTTACTGAGGCACCAGGCCCAAGAGTGTGATATGAGTCAGGATAGAAAGTCTGTGGTTAACGCCACACACAGCCTCAGAAACCACAGCTGCTCCCTCCTCCCTCTTTTGCACTTCTGTTAGGTTTCCTTGACCCAACAGTAAATATTATAGCACCAGGTGTGAATTTAAAATTTAGGTTGACAATATTCCACCAGCCTGTCTCTTAGGAGTATTTTTGTCAGGGAAGAGGCTTGTTTTTTTTTGTTTGTTTTATTTTGTTATTAATTTTTTCCTTACTCATTCTTTTCTTTCCCCTTTCCTACTTTTTAAAAATATTTTCATTAATAGCATATCATTATTTTTTATTTCGAGGTACTGGGGCAGGGACTTTGAACCCGGGACCTCATATGCAGGAAGCTGATGCTTAACCACTGAGCTACATTGCTCCCCTGAGTTAATTTTTTCAGTTTGTTTGCTTGTTGTTTTTTTGTTTTTAGGAGGCACCGGGGACCAAAACTGGAACCTCCTAAGTGGGAGGCAGGTGTTCAACTGCTTGAGCCACATCCACTTCCCCGAATTACTTTTCATTAACAATAAAAATAACTATATGTATGTATATATAAACCTCTAATTTTATATCCCAGAGATATTCACCATTAAAGCACATTATTTCCAGCTTTTTTTTCTGCTTACACTAGGATGAAACCATATGTTGGAGGACCTGAAAGTTTGTATAATTTGCATGTCCTCTCTAAAAAAAATAGAAAAACACAAATTCAAAGTGGAAATTTATTTAATGTGATCCAAGAAAGCCCAATGAATAAAATTTTAATGACCGACAAATGATGCATACATTTCCTCCAGTTTTTGTTTTTTTCTTCTGTTAGGCTTCTTCTATCCTATCATATCTGAATTTCAGTAGGAGCAATAATTCTAACAAATGAGCTTCAGGTAGACAGAAACAATTTTAATACATGTTAAATTGCATTTCATTTTATTATGTTATAGAATGAGAATTGTATAATCAAATTACATTTTTATTGCATTGGTTGCCTTCCCAATGGATAGAGATGAGAGCTGCATTGTTGGAACACTTGTAAGATTAGGTGCTTTGATGGTTTTTCTCTACTCAGAGTGAGTGGAATGAAAAGAAGTTAAGATGTTAATTCCTTTTTTTTTTTTTTTTTTTAAGATTTATTTAATTTATTTATCTCTCCCCCACCTCGGTGTTTGAGCTCGCTGTGTCTGTTCATGTGTGATCATCTTCCTTTTAGGAGGCACTGCCTAATCACTTGAGGCACCTCCACTCCCTGCTTTGTTGTGTCTTTCATTATGTTTTCTTCCTTGTATCTCTTGTTGCATCATCTTGTTGGGTTATGTCTTGCTCATCTTCTTTAGGAGGCACCTGGAATTAAACCTGGGACCTCCCAAGTGGTAGGCAGGAGCTCAATCACTTGAGCCACCTCTGCTTCCTGTTAAGTCCCTTTTGACCAATATATTTCTGTGAAATTGGCCCTTTGACAATACCAGTGTTAAAAACTAAAAGCGGTGAGATAGTAGATATTCAATTTTTATAGCACTATCGAAGAGATTCCTAGTTGGATAAGTTTGTATAAAGGGAAACTTTAATATAGAATAAAATATCAGAAAATAAATTCTTAATTGAAAATTGAAAATCTGCCTTTTTACTTCCATATGTAAAGTGATACTGCCAATCATTTTTCTTGGAAGTGTTTGTTTCAGTAGAAGTTCATAATCTAGCCTTTCTATATAAAATTAGATGATCAATTTTTAAATAGCATTTACTTGGCATTATTAAAATTGGGCATTGCTATTTTTTCTTGCAAAACTTGATGCACATTTTACTGGTATATGTAATCCAAATGTGGGAAACACTGCTCTTGGATGAACAAGCAAAGTTCTTACTGTTGATGAATCTATATCTTCTAAAGCGCAACTAGTATAACATAAAGGGAGAAGCGATGGGTGTTAAAATAATGTTGCAAGTAAACTGGGTGGCTTTCTACAACAGCAGCAACTAATTATTAATTAATATTAATTAGTATTAATTAGGAAGCTATCTAGATGGATTCATGGATGATGTGCCATTTACTACTGGATATAGAAGGAAGACTCATATTTGAGCAAGAAGAGATCAGAGGTATTAGAGCAAAGGAAGGGAATGAGCAAATAGGCAATGGTAGGAAATGACCACTAAGAATCAGCAGGACCTACTGTAAGCTGGGTAACAGGCTAATAGAGGATGAGGTTGAAAGCTCTATTGTCACATGGTTCATGGACTTTGTTTCATAGGCAGCTAATCTTGAAACTTATTAAACATGCTTAAAGCTGTGCTTGAATTCCATTGCATTGATGGCACAGAGAGAAAGAATAAAGTATGGCTTCTGGAGATATATAGATCATTTAAGCGGTTGTTGCTACAGCTTAGAAGACATGTTACACTCCTACCGTCTAGGCGTGTGTGTAAGCATGGCTCCACAAGACCCAGGATTCAGAGATTTAGCCTCCTTTTAGCTTTTTGTACTGTACTAAGACGTTGTACTCACCTGCAAGTTCAAAGCTTGACTGCTGTCACATTGGTGATTCAGACGGTAGGAAGGGAAAAGAAGGAAAGGTGAATTATAAGCTCAAAGTTCTCTGGCCCAAACCCACAACTGACAGTTGCTTCTGTTCTTATTCTATGTGTTGATGATGGTTACACCTAGCTACATGAGCAATTAGAAGAATATAATTCTGAGTGAGAGTGCCAAAACCTCAGCTTGCAAAATAGAATAATATAATATTTAGGTATAAAGGGGAATGTACACTTAAAGTCTAAAAGCCTATATATTCAACAATATCAGAGGCAGATTTATTTTGAAAGCCCTGAAATAAACTTAACAAATTCAAGATTTGAACCAAAGCAACGCCAAGTATAGTGTCACTCTGCTTCCTTTGATGCAAGCAAAAATATAGAAATTGATTTAGAAAGAGGTTGGGCACATGACACAAACCTAAATAAAGACAGTTCTCGTTGTCCATCTGGATCCAGGAAGTTTTCTTCCTTCCTTTCCTTCCTTCCTTTCTTCCTTCCTGCTTCTTGCCTCTCTGCCTTTCTGTGTTTTTGTCTTTCTGTCTTTCTCCTTCTGTCTCCTTTCCTTTTTTTTTTTTTTTTTTTGTTTTTTGTTTTTTGTTTGTTTCTCTTGCTCTTTTTTCTGTATGTCTTTTGGTTTTGTTAATGAGGGAATAAAATGTGAGTCTAAAGATGAGAAATGTAAACCAATCTAGGTGTATAGTACTATGTGCAGTGGAGATAAAAATGAACTTGGGGTCTTACTCCAGGATTAATGGTCTGTAATTGCTTCAAGCAAAATTAACTTCTTAAAATTATATTCTGCAAGTCTAAGTCATGAGCATATATTTTAATTCTTCCTTTACTAAATGGTTTCTTGAACTGATAGAGTTTAATGAGGTTTTATTTACCTAAATGAATTTTTTCATTTTTTATTAACTAAATTCCATAAGAAGACTTAATATCTTGGGTTAGAAAGTGTATTTATTTGTCACCTACTGTTTGTATCTTTGGGGCCTAGTAGAAATTCTCAGACAGGAAAAGTCTCACTTTAACATCCTGCTACCCAAAATTTGGTGAAAAACCTCAATGCTGCAAATTTTACTAACTCTTCTGGAGAAGTACAAACTTCAGGTAGTTTCATTCCAAAAGCTGCTGAAATTAATTCCTAAGTTGAGAAAATTCAAATATAAAGGAATAATGGCACTTTATGGATAAAAATTCATAACTTCAGGCAATTCTGGAATAGGACAGGGTAGCTACTATGACCAGTTTAAAACAACTCTAAAGGAAATCACCTTGGATATTGCAGGGCGTAAGGGGAAAAAAAAAAAAAGGATAAAAGAATAAGAATTCAGAGTTACACAAAATGTGTAGAAGTAAGGGAGGAATGAAACTATGGACTAAAGTAGATTTTATTATTATTCTGGTAATGGAAGAACTATAACATTGGCATAAAGACTGTGGTCACCAGAGGTTCTGAGGGGAGGGAGAGGGAAGAATAGGTATAACATGGGGCATTTGGGGGACATTAGAATTGTTAGGCATGACATTGCAATGATGGATACAGGCCACTACAAATTTTGTCAAAACCTATAAAATTGAAAGTGTAAATATAAATCAATTTATAAAGAAAAAACTTGTATGGTGCAAAGTATAAACCATAATGTAAACTATAGAACATGGTTAGCAGCAATGCTTTAGTATTTGTTCATCAATTGTAACAAATGCACCACACTAATGAAAGATGTTATTAATAAGGGAAAATGTGAGAGGGGGACGTGGTTGGGTATGTTGGAATCTCCTATATTTTCAATGTACTCTAAAACTTTTAAAAAAATAAAGGTAAAAAAATAAAGTGAAGATGAGGGGGAGAAAATGGCTGCTATAAATATGTTCTCTGGCTCACAGCTGGAATAAAGTTTGCATCACTAGAGGAAAAGTACATCCTCAAATCAATCTTATTGTTAACGGAAAATAGGGCTTAAATGGAAAACTGAAATAATCGAAATCTTAATTTGCAAGCTATGTATTTAAAGAAAGAAAAGAATCTCCAGTGAGGCTTTGTCACCAGATTGTTATTTTAAATATTTATGAGTTTACAAAAATCAAGAGTCTCACTTGTGCCACATTCTGAGAGGTTTAGGCGGGCCCCCTGCACCCCCTCTCCACGAATGTTCAGCCCACGGTGTTTCCTTCTACTGCTTCGCCCTTCCAGGCGCTAAGATTTGGCTTTGCTCCACATCACCAATGGCAACCACAGGCAGTCCCTGGTGCTCCGCCACAGACTCCTGGCCATTCTTTCTTCAGGAGGACGCTTCATGGACTCAGATTGCTCTGACTCCCCTAGACAACAAGTTCAATGACCTGCAAATAAGCCTGATAGGAATCAGCTCCGCATCCTTCTTCCCAAGGTCCAGGCTAGGAAACATCTTACAATTAGTTGGTCTGGTCCCCTCTGTGGCCCATGGCATCTAGGTTGGTGAAGATATGTGTAAGTGCACTGTTGTCCCTGTTACACAAGTCCAACAGTTCTCAGGGATGGTCCATTTTAAGTTGAGTGATTTTTAAATTTGTCATGAGGTCATCAGGTTTTACAGTTAGAGATTGCTCATTCAAAATCCTCTTCAGAATCTATTTATAAATGGGATACAGTTATTGCTGGCTTAATGTTTCCTTCTTACCTTTTCTTGGAAGAAGAGTTGTCTACTAGAACTAACCTGGAAGAGAAAGCAGGCTGCAGCGCAAAACCTGAAGAAAGAAGAGCCTTGTACACTGTGGGGAAGAATCCTTGAGATGTGGAATTCTGACTTGAGAACACAGTGTCTGGAATGCCAGACACTAGCTCAAGAGGAAAACCCTGAGAGCACTGTTTGAACTCTTGCTGGCACCAAGACTCAAGGATGAGACAAGGATAGACTAAAGGAGTAAACCTCGCCTGCAATATTTTTTCAAGCAAATTCCAAGAGCAGTACATCACTAGCCATGCTCCTCTGCACGTAACCGGAACCTTGCTCTGCTAATAAAAGCGCTGGGCTGTCTGTGCTTCAGGGCTAGCATGATAGATACCTTCTGCTAGCCCCCTGACCCCAGCTTTTCTCGTAAACTCTTTGTGTTGTCCTTCTTATATCGTGGTACCCTTCGCCGAGTCACCCAAAGTTATAACTACGTACACCGATCACTCTAAAGAGATAACACCATAATGGAGTTTTTGCTCAGTTTTGTGGTTTTCTCTAAACTTCTTGAATCTAGACATACTAGTGGAGAGTTTGCCTTCTCACTCACCTCCACTACTATTTCAAAATCTTCGATCCTAATAATCTTTGTTACAAATATAGGACTATTTGCAACACATGAACTGCATAATACTTACCCATCTAATGCCTGCAATGGGAAGTGATTTAGATGTCACTGACCTAAAATGTAGGCCATTATATCTTTTAAAAATTTTTCCTAAAGTGTCAACTAAAGGAAAACTGCAGTAGTGACCTTACTGGGACCAAATCGAGCTAGACACGATCTCTTTCCTATCTCCCCTTGTCTTTCTTTTTCTGTTTCTCTGTCAGTACCCCTAAATTCTTCAACTTACTCAGCTGATTCAGGATCCTTAATGTTGTTCCTTCTGTATATAGCTGGTCTATCACAAAGATAAAATAACAAGGGAAAATTCTATTTGATACGGCAGTCAACTTTTGGAGGAAAAATTATTAATCTGCTATTAAAAGTATAGTTCTTTTTCTGCAATAGCTATTAGGACCACAGTCAACATCTACACTTCCCTCCCATGGTGAGCTTCTTTTCAATTCTTGGGGCTGAGCTTGGCCATTTACACAATTCAGAATGAGTTTAAGTCCATGTGACCATGGCATCTCCTGGTTCTAGCACATATCACATTATTTAGAATTTGTTGACCTTATTGTGCTATGGTTGAGACTCTTAAAGATGCAATTCAGAGGTCAACTTGGATATGACCCTTTGAGGGAATGGGCCACCATCCCACAGGATGCTGTCCATACCTTACACTGAGAGTCATTATATGGGGCTGTGTTCCCAACAGGTGGAAAACCTGTGTTTGGAGATCAGGAGTGGAAGTACGTGTGAGCCCACTCACCATCATTCACGGTAACTTTTTTGCGGTAACTTGTGCTTCCTATCCCCGCAATCCTAGGCTTGTAGATCCAGAAGTCATGATTCCCAGAGAGGGGTTATATTCTCCAGGGCACACATTAAACCTAAAGATGTCTGGCAGAAGCCCTTATATTAATAAAAACTTATGTGAGACTTTAATTATAAATGTTTTGTCTCAAACACAAAGCAAAAGAAAATAAATATTCTTCAAATCATTGCCAATTCTGTGTCACAATCATGTAATAGAATATGGAGACTTTTGGGAAAACACTGGACAATTTAAAGCATGATCGAAAGGTAAGATTCTTTAAAAAAAAAAAAAAGACAGATGTTTATTTCTCTCTCCTGTCTGGACAGGCTAAATTCTGCTGCATGAAGTCATTCAGAGACTCAAGTTTCTTCCATTTTATTGCCCTGCACTGCTTAGGGTGTTGTCTTTAACTTCAAAGGTAAAATTAGGTCACTGTTGTTTCTATTTTCCAGCCCAAGAGAAGGGGGAAAGAAAAAAAAGCCAGGGCAAGTCATTTTCTTTTAAGCAAGTGCTGTGTATAACTTTTTTTTTTTTTTCAGAGAAAGTATCCAATATTTTATTTTTTTACTAATTTAACTGCCTGGTTACCTTTTTTTTTTTTCATTTTAAAAACAATTTATTGAAGTATATAATTCATACTTGAGCATACATAAACAAAAAGTATATAGTAAAAGTTGTGAGCTTACAAAACGAACATGCGTAACATTATACAGGGCTCCCACACACCATTCCACAACAAATAACTTGAATGTTGTGAAATATTTGTTACAAAGTATGAAAGAGCATCATCAACGTATTACTAACTATAATCCATATCTTACAGTTGGTGTATTTTCCCCTCAACCCACCCTATTATTTTTTCTGTTCATGAACAATTTATCTAAAGTGTACAAACAGTGACATTCAGTATAATCACTGAGTTGTGCATTCATCACTTCTATCAATATTAGAGCATTTTTATTACTCTAAAAAAAAACCAGCAAAAAACAAACTACAATCATACCCATATGTTAGCACTACTAATTACAGATCCTGTGATGTGCTTTCACCATTTCTACTCATTTCTAAACATTTACAAACAACTTTTTACCAATTCTACATAGCTTAAACCTCAGCATTTTTTTCTCGGGTGACTTATATTCTAGCTATTAACTCCATGAGTTTGCTCATTATATTTAGATCCTAATAGCGAAGTCATATAATAGTCCTTTTTTGCCTGGCTTGCTTCACTCAACATAATGTCTTCCAGGTTCATCCACATTGTCATATGCTTCACAACTTCATTTCTTCTTGCAGCTGAATAATATTGCATCATGTGTATATACCACAGTTTGTTTATCCATTTGTCAGTTGATGGATACCTGGGTTGTTTCCATCTTTTGGCAATTGTGAATGATGTTGTTATGAACCTTAGTGTGCAGATGCCTGATCATGTCACTGCCCTCAGTTGTTCTGAGTATATTTCTAATAGTGGGTCAAATGGCAGATTTATATTTAAATCCCTTAGGAACTGCCAAACAGACTTCCACAGTGGCTGTACTATTCTACAGTCCCACCAGCAGTGAATAAGCTATCTTTCCACATCCTCTCCAACACTTGTAGTTTTCTGTCTAGTTAATAGTGTCCATTCTAATAGGCATGAGATGATATATCATTGTAGCTTTGATTTGCATTTCCCTAATAGCCAGTGATGTTGAGCATTTTTCATGTATTTTTTCACCATTTGTATTTCTTCTTTAGAAAAATGTCTCTTCGAGTCTTTTGCCCATTTTTAAATTGGGTTATTTGTCTCTTTATTGTTGAGTTGTAGGATCTCTTTATATATCACGGATATTAGACCCTTGTCAGATTTCTCCCATTGATTAGGCTGCCTTTTTACCCTCTTCATAAAGTCCTTTGAGGTGCAGAAGTGTTTAATTTTGAGGAGGTCCCATTTATCTATTGTTTTTTATTTTGCTCGTGCTTTGGGTGTAAGCTTTACGAGATCTCTACCTACTACAAGGTCTTGTAGATGTTTCCCTGCATTGTCTTCTAGGAGTTTTATGGTCCTGGAATTTATGTTTAGGTCTTTGATCCAGTTTGAATTGATTGTTGTATAGGGAGTAAGAAAGGGGACCTCTTTCATTCTTTTGGTTATGGATATCCAGTTCTCCTAGGATCATTTATTGAAGAGACCGTTCTGTCTCAGAAAAGTGGACTTGGTAGGCTTATCAAAAATCAGTTGACCATAGAGGTGAGGGTCTATTTCTGAACTCTCAATTTGATTCCATTGATCATCGTATCTATTCTTTACGCCAATACCATGCTGTTTTGACCACTGTAGCTTTATAATGCACTTCAAGATCAGGATGTGTGTGTCCTCCAACTTCATTCTTCTCTTTTAGGATGTTTTTGGTAACCTAAACAAAGGGAAAGGGGCCCCTTTCCTTTCCAAATAAATTTGGTAATTGGCTTTTCTATTTCTGTAAAGTAGGCTGTTGGGATTTTGATTAGAATTGCATTAAATCTATAAATCAAGTTGGGTAGAATTAACATCTTCATAATTATTAGTCTTCCAAGCCATGAGCATGGAATGTCTTTCCATTTGTCTTCTTTGATTTCTTTTAGCAGTGTTTTGTAGTTTGCTGAATACAGATCCTTTTCATTCCCAGTTAAATTAATTCCTAGATATTTGAGTCTTTTTGTTGCTACTGTAAATGGAATTTTTTTCTTGACTTTTTCCTCAGCTTACTCATTACTAATACATAGAAACACTACTAATTTTTGCATGCTGATCTTCTATCCTGCCACTTTCTGAACTCATTTATTAGCTCAAGTCGTTTTGTTGTAGATATTTCAGGATTTTCTAAATATAGGATCATGTCATCTGTGAATAGTGAGAATTTTACTTCCTCTTTTCCAAATTGGATGCCTTTTATTTCTTTTTCTTGCCTAATTGTTCCAGCTAGAACTTCTAGCACAATGTTGAATAACAGTGGTGACAGTGGGCATCATTGTCTTATTCCTGATCTTAGAGTGAAAGCTTTCAATCTCACCCCTTGACTATGATGTTGGCTGTGGGATTTTCATATATGCCCTTTATTATGTTGAAGAACTTTCCATCTATACCTATCTTTTGAAGTGTTTTTATCAAGAAAGGATGCTGGATTTTGTCAAATGCCTTTTCTGCATTATTCAAGATGATCATGTGTTTTTTTCCTTTCGATTTGTTAATGTGGTGTATAACATTAATTGATTTTCTTATGTTGAACCACCCTTGCAAACCAGGAATAAAACCCACTTGATCATGATGGATAATTGTTTTTATAAGCTGTTGGATTCAATTTGCAAATATTTTGTTGAGAATCTTTGTATATACGTTCATTAGAGAGATTGGTCTATAACTTCCTTTTCTTAAAGTATCTTTATCTTGGTTTGGTATTAGGGTGATGTTGGCTTCATAAAATGTATTGGGTAATTTTTCCTCCTCTTCAATTTTTTGGAAGAATTTAAACAATATTGATATTAATTCTTCTCCAAATGTTTGGTAAAAGTCACCTGTGAAGCCATCTGGACAGATTTTTCTTTGTTGGAAGAGTTTTGATGACTGACTCAGTCTCTTTGCTTATGATTGGTTGGTTGAGTTCCTGTATTTCTTGTAGAGTCAATGTAGGTTGTGCATTTCTAGGAATTTGTCCATTTCATCTAGGTTGTCTAATTTCTTGGCATATAGTTTCTCGTAATATTCTCTTATGATCCTTTTTATTTCTGTGGTGTCAATTGTAATGCCCCCCCCCTTTCATTCCTGGATTTATTTATTTGCATCTTCTCTCTTTTTTTCTTTGTTAGTCTTGCTAAGGGTTTGTCGATTTTATTGATTTTCTCAAAGAACCAGCTTTTGGTTTTGCTGATTTTCTCTATTGTTTTTTTGGTCTCAATTTCATTTAGTTCTGCACTGATCTTTGTTATTTTATTCTTTCTGCTGCTTGCTTTGGTATTGGATTGCTGCTCTTTTGCTGGTTTCTCCAGTTATTGTTAGGCTTAGACTTTAGCTCTTTCTTCTTTTTCTAATATAGGCATTTAGGGCTATAAATTTCCCTCTCAACACTGCCTTCATTGTATCCCATAAGTTTTGATATGTTGTGCTCTCATTTTCATTCATTTCTAGATATCTACTAATTTCTCTTGCAATTTCTTCTTTGACCCACCGATTGTTTAAGAGTGTGTTGTTTAGCCTCCATACATTTGCAGATTTCCCCCTTTCACATCTATTATTGATTTCTAGCTTCATTCTATTATGATCAGAGAATGTGCTTTGTATAATTTCAATATTCCTGAATTTTTGACAGCTGTGTTGTGGCCCAACATGTAGTCTATCCTCGAGAAAGATCCATGAGCACTTGATAAGAATGTTTAACCTGCTGATTTTAGGGTGCAATGTTCTGTATATGTCTCTCAGGTCCAGCTCACTTATCATAATGCTCAAATTCTCTGTTTCCTTGTTGATCCTCTATCTAGTTGTTCTATCTGTTGATGTGAATGATGTGTTTAAGTCTCCAACTAATATTGTAGAGAAATATATTTGTCCTTTCAGTTTTGCCAGAGTTTGCCTCACATATTTTTAGGCACCATGGTTAAGCGCACAGATATTTATGACTGTAACTCCTTCCTGGTGGATTGTCCCTCTTATTAATATATAATGGCCTTCTGCATCTCTTATCACTTTTTTGCACTTAAAGTCTGTTTTGTCTGACACCAGTATAGTTACTCCTGCTCTCTTTTGATTACTATTTACATAAAATATATTTTTCCAACAGTTCACTTTCAGTCTCTTTGCATCCTTTGGTCTCAGGTGAGTCTCCTGCAGACAGCATATGTATGGCTCATGTTTTCTTATCCATTCTGTCAGCCTATGTCTTTTCGTTGGTGAATTTAATCCATTAACATTCAATGTTATTACTGTAAAGGCATTTCTTACATCAGCCATTTTATCCTTTGGCTTTCATCTGTCATATCTTTTTTTTTATTTTTTATTTTTTATTTTTATTTCTTTTCTTTTTTTTTTTATTCTATTTGTCATATCTTATTATTTTTTTTTCTTTTTTTAAACCCAGTTACATCTTATCATTTTCTCTTTTTTTCTTTTTCTTTTTTCTTTTAATTTTATTTTGTACATTTAATAATTGGAAATATAAACAATTAAACACTAAAAAGTAAACACAGATGAATAAATATATACATTTCTCAATTAAATGTAATGGATACATATAATTTTTTTTTTTAATCAAACAATACGTTACACAATATATTTGGTTCATAGTAACGCATTCATAGAGTATTTGTCCTTTTGTGTCTGGCTTGCTTCACTCAACATAATGTCCTCCAGGTTCATCCATGTTGTCATATGCTTTACGACTTCATTTCTTCTTACAGCTGCATAATATTTCATCGTGTGAATAGACTACAGTTTGTTTATCCATTTATCTGTTGATGGACACCTGGGTTGTTTCCAGCTTTTGGCAATGGTGAATAATGTTGCTATGAACATCGGTGTGCAGATGTCTGTTCGTGCCACTGCTCTCAGTTCTTCTGGGTATATACCCAATAGTAGTATTGCAGGGTCATGTGGCAAGTCGATATTCAACTTCTTTAGGAACTGCCAAACAGTCCTCCATAGTGGTTGTACCATCCTGCATTACCACCAACAGTGAAGAAGTGTTCCTATCTCTCCACATCTTCTCCAACACTTGTAGTTCTCTGTCTTTTTAATAGTGGCCATTCTGATAGGTATGAAATGATATCTCATTGTAGTTTTGATTTGCATTTCCCTCATCATGAGTGATGTTGAGCATTTCTTCATGTGTTTTTTTGCCATTTGTATTTCTTCTTCGGAGAAATGTCTATTCAAGTCTTTTGCCCATTTTTTAATTGGGTCATTTGTCTTTTTATTGTTGAGCTGTAACATCTCTTTCTATATCCTGGATATTAAACCCTTATCAGATATGTGATTTCCAAATATTTTTTCCCATTGAGTTGGCTGCATTTTCACCCTTCTGACAAAGTCCAGTGAGGTGCAAAAGTGTTTAATTTTGAGGAGGTCCCATTTACCTATTTTTTCTTTTGTTACACACGCTTTGGGTGTAAGGTCCAAGAAACCACCACTTACTACAAGGTCTTGAAGATGTTTCCCTACATTTTCTTCTAGTATTTTTATGGTCCTGGCTTTTATATTTAGATCTTTGTTCCATTTTGAGTTGATTCTTGTATACGGAGCCAGATAGGGGTCCTCTTTCATTCTTTTGGTTATAGATGTCCAGTTTTCCCAATACCATTTGAAGAGACTGTTTTTTCCCATTAGCGTGGGCTGGGTAGGTTTGTCAAAAAGCAGTTGACTGTATAGGTGAGGGTATATTTCTGGGTTCTCCGTTCTATTCCACTGATTAATGTGTCTATCTTTATGCCAGTACCATGCTGTTTTGACCACTGTAGTTTTGTAATATGTTTCAAGGTCAGGCAGTGAAATTCCTCCCACATTGCTCTTCTTTTTTAGAATGCTTTTGGCTATTCAGGTGCACTTACCCTTCCAGATGAATTTGGTAATTGCCTTCTCTAATTCCGTAAAGTAAGCTGTTGGGATTTTGATTGGTATTGCATTGAATCTATAAATCAGTTTAGGCAAGATTGACATCTCCACGATATTTATTCTACTAATCCATTAACACGGAATGTCTTTCCATTTGTTTAGGTCTTTTAAAATTTCTTTTAGCATTGTTTTGTAGTTTTCTGCATATAGGTCCTGTACTTCTTTGGTTAAACTAACTCCTGGGTATTTGAGTCTTTTTGTTGCTATTGAAAATGGAATTTTCCTCCTGATTTCCTCCTCAGGTTGTTCAATACTTGTGTACAAAAACATTACTGATTTTTGCATGTTGATCTTGTATCCTGCCACTTTGTTGAACTCATTTTTTAGTTCAAGTAGCTTTGTTGTGGATACTTCAGGATTTTCTAAATATAAGATCATGTCATCCGCAAACAGTGAGAGTTTTACTTCCTCTTTTCCTATTTGGACGCCTTTAATTTTTTTGTCTTGTCTAATTGCCCTAGCTAGAACTTCTAGTACAATGTTGAATAACAATGGTGACAGTGGGCATTCTTGTCTTGTTCCTGATCTTAGAGGGAAAGCTTTCAACCTTTCCCCATTGAGTATAATGTTGGCTGTGGGTTTTTCATATATGCCTTTTATCATATTGAGGAATTTTCCTTTTATTCCTATCTTTTGAAGTATTTTTATCAAAAAAGATGCTGGATTTTGTCGAATGCCTTTTCTGCATCTATTGAGATGATCATGTGTTTTTTTCCTTCAGTTTGTTAATGTGGTGCATTACATTGATTGATTTTCTTATGTTGAACCAGCCTTGCATACCAGGAATAAATCCCACTTGGTTGTGATGTATAAATCTTTTGATATGCTGTTGGATTCGATTTGCAAGTATTTTGTTGAGGATTTTTGCATCTATATTCATTAGAGAGATTGGTCTGTAATTTTCGTTTCTTGTGGAATCTTTATCTGGCTTTGGTATTAGGGTGATGTTGGCTTCATAAAATGTGTTAGGTAATTTTCCCTCCTCTTCAATTTTTTGGAAGAGTTTAAACAGGATTGGTGTTAATTCTTTTAGAAATGCTTGGTAGAATTCACCTGTGAAGCCATCTGGTCCTGGACTTTTCTTTGCTGGGAGATTTTTGATGATGGATTCAATCTCCTTAATTGTGATTGGTTTACTAAGTTCTTGTATTTCTTGTAGTGTCAGTGTAGGTTGGTTGTACATGTCTAGAAATTTGTCCATTTCATCTAGGTTGTCTAGTTTGTTGGCATATAGTTTCTCAAAATATCCTCATGATTTTTTTCATTTCTGTGAGGTCATTTGTAACTCCCCCCCTTTCATTTCTGATTGTATTTATTTGTATCTTCTCTCTTTTTTTCTTTGTTAGTCTAGTGAGGGGTGTGTCAATTTTATTGATCTTCTCAAAGAACCAGCTTTTGGTTTTGTTGATTTTCTCTATTGTTTTTCTGTTCTCATTTTCATTTATTTCTGCTCTAATCTTTATTATTTCTTTTCTTCTGCTTGCTTTTGGATTGGTTTGCTGTTCTTTTTCTAGTTTCTCTAGTTGTTCAGTTAAATCTTTGAGTTTAGCTCTTTCTTGTTTTTTACTATAGGCATTTAGGGCTATAAATTTCCCTCTCAAGACTGCCTTCGCTGTATCCCATAAGTTTTGATACATTGTGTTCTCATTTTCTTTTGTCTCAATATATTTACTGATTTCACTTGCAATTTCTTCTTTGACCCACTGAATATTTAGGAGTGTGTTGTTCAGTCTCCACATATTTGCAAATTTCCTTTTTTCCAGTCTGTTATTGATTTCTAGTTTCATTCCATTACGATCTGAGAAGGTGCTTTGTATAATTTCAATCTTTTTTTATTTATTGAGAGCTGAATTGTGACCTAACATATGGTCTATCCTGGAGAAAGATCCATGGGCACTTGAGAAGAATGTATAACCCACTAAGTTTGGATGCGGTGGTCTGTATATGTCTGTTCGGTCTAACTTGTTTATCATATTGTTCAAGTTCTCTGTTTTCTTGTTGATATTCTGTCTAGTTGTTCTATCTAATGATGTGAGGGGGGTGTTGAAGTCTCCAATGATTATTGTAAAAATGTCTATTTCTCCCTTCAGTTTTTCCAGAGTTTGTCTCATATATTTTGGGGCACCCTGGTTTGGGGTGTAGATATTTATCACTGTTATATCTTCCTGAAGGATTGTCCCTTTTATTAACATATAATGGCCTTCCATATCTCTTATCATTTTTTTGCATTTAAAGTCTGTTTTGTCTGATATTAGTATAGCTACCCCTGATCTTTTCTGTTTACTATTCGTGTGGAGTATCTTTTTCCAACCTTTTACTTTCAGCTGGTTTGTATCCCTGGGTCTGAAGTGAGTTTCTTGTAAGCAGCATATGGATGGCTCATGTTTTTTTATCCATTCTGTCAGCCTATATCTTTTGTTTGGGGA
Organism: Tolypeutes matacus; assembly: GCA_026826555.1. Taxonomy (NCBI): domain Eukaryota; kingdom Metazoa; phylum Chordata; class Mammalia; order Cingulata; family Chlamyphoridae; genus Tolypeutes; species Tolypeutes matacus. Next base: position 6,298,816 of record JAKSZT010053881.1, read on the forward strand.
ATTTAATACACTCACATTCGATGTCATTACTGAAAATGCACTATTTATTTCCTCCATTTTATTCTTTGGTTTTCATATGTCATCTTGTTTTTATCTCTCTTTTTAATCTTTTGGTTATCCTTTCTGCTTTTCTTTCTTCTATACTTTCCTCCAAGCCTCTCTCTCCTGTCTTTTTCTGTCAGGTTCTAAGGCTTCCTTTAATATTTCTTGCAAAGGTGGATTCTTTTTTGCAAACTCTCTTAGTTTCTCTTTGTGAATATTTTATACTCATTTTCATATTTGAAGGACAGTTTTGCTGGATAAAGAATTCTCGGCTGGCAGTTTTTCTCTTTCAGTTTCCTAATTGTATCATACCACTGTCTTCTCACCTCCATGGTTTCTGAAGAGAAATCTGCACTAAGTCTTACTGGACATCCTTTGTGCGTAATCGTTTACTTCTCTCTTGCTGCTCTGAGAATTTTCTCTTTATCTTTTACATTTGACATTCTGAATAGTATGTGTCTTGGTGTAGGTCTATTTGGATTTATTCTCATTGGGGTACAGTGTGCTTCTTGGACATGTAAGTTCATTTCTTTTGTGAGAGTTGGGAAATTTTCAGCTATTATTTCCTCAAATACTCTTTCTGCCCCTTTTCCTTTCTTTTCCCCTTCTGGAACTCCCATGACACGTATGTTGTTGCATTTTGTGTTGTCATTCAACTCTCTGAGTCCCTGCTCAATTTTTTCCATTCTTTTCTCTCTCTGTTCTTTTCTCTCTTCAATTTTAGCTGCTCTGTCTTCGGTATCACTTATTCTTTCTTCTATCATTTCAGGTCTGCTATTGTATGCCTCAAATGTGATTTTGATGTCACCTATTGTGTCTTTCATTCCCATGAACTCCGTAACTTTTCTGTTCAGGATTTCAAATTCTTCTTTGCATTCTCTCAATGTCTTCTTGATGTCATTTATATCTTTAATTATATTGTCTTTCATCTCATTAATTTTTTTTTGTAAATTTGTGCTCATCTCACTGATTAGTTCTTTCAAATTCTTCATCTCTTCTGGGATTTTGATGTATTCCTTTTCTTGGGCCATGTCTTCTATTTTCTGAGTATGGCTTGTAATTTTTTGCTGGTGTTTAGGCATCTGGTTAGGTTGTATTTTACTTAAATGCTCTATCTCTTTCTCTTTTATAGGGTTTTAGTGGCAGGAGGCTGTGAGTTAACACAGCTCTTTGATTTTTGGCTCAACCTTGATTGTTAGGATTGTCCTGCTGGTTGCTCAAAACTGGGTACTGGACCTAGTAATTGGTTGTAGAGTCGTTTCATATGGCCTTGGGCAGGGAGCCTATAGAGGCCAGGAAAAGTCTCTCCTATTGATTACTTTTCCTATGTGCACTTCCTTTGTCTGCCAGAAGATGGCACTCATTGGCAGCTCTCAATTCAATGCCTGGTCGGAGTGTATTTGTTGTGACACAGACCAGATCAATGTGATAGAGCTTCCTGTCTGGGGGCTAAGAGCCTTGTAATTCAAACTTTCTGAGACAGTTCTCCAGTCTTCTCTGGTAGCCCTGTCCCTTTATTCTTTTTCCCAGCTCAGAAATATTTGCACTCCCCTCTGAATCCTCAACAATCAGTCCCTGTTAGTAGAGGAGGAGATTCAGAGGTTTGTATATCTTTAGCCCCTTGCAGGCTCCAAGGCAAACAGTGGCGCAGCCTCACCCAACCTGGAAGGGCTCTCGGGACAGGGCAGACCAAACCTGAGAGTCAAAAGCAGGGTCAGCCCCAGGCTTTCTCTCCCCTCTCCTGTGAAGTCCTCAACAATTAGTCCACGCTAGAAGAGAGGGAGGTTGTGAGGATCAGATTTCTTCAGTCCTTCCTAGGCTCCCAGGGCAAACCACCATGTGGAAGGGTCTGTGGGGCTCCGCAGCCCAAATTTGCAGGTCAGAACCTGAGTCAGCATAAGACTGTGTCCCTCTCTCTCCCGTTTCTGGGAGTGGTGGATCCCTGGAGCCCCCTTTGTCTGTAGTCGCAGGCCCAGAGGCCCAAGAATTCTAAAGAGTGTGAAGGAGGGTGCTGGCAGCAGCAGGCACTGCTGGTTCCAACTCACAGTTCTGTTGTTGCGATTTCCTTCTTTTGTCCCTCTCTCCTCTTGGTGGTGTGCAGCCTTCACCTGCTGTCCTAAACCCTAGAAGATCTATTTCGGGGCTGTTTCAGCCCATCCTCTAGCTATTTTCTGGAGAAGAGATTCCTGTGTCTTACTAGTCTGCCATCTTCCCGGAAGTCTGTCTGTCATATCTTATTTTTGTCCATCTTTTTTGCCTTTTTGATTACTCTTTCTGCTATCTTCACTTCTACACTCGCCTCCATGCCTTTCTATCTTGCCTTGTCTTTTCTGGCTGCAAAACTCCCTTTAGAGTTTCTTGCAGAGCTGGATTCTTGTTTATGAACTCTCTTAGTTTCTGTTTATAAGTGAATATTTTAAGCTTACTATCATATTTGGAGGACAGTTTTACCAGATAAAGAACTTCTGGCTTGCAGTTTTTCTCTTTCAGTGCCTCCATGGTTTCTAAAGAGAAATCCACACTAAGTCTTATTGGATGCCCCTTGTATGTAATGTTTTGCTTTTCCCTTGCTGCTTTCAGAATTTTCTCTTTCTCTTTGGCATTTGGCATTCTGCATATTATGTGTCTTGGGGAAGCTGTATTTGGATTTATTCTAATAGGAGTATGCTGTGCATCCTGGACACTTATTTTCATATCTTTCATGAGAATTGAGAAATTTTCAGCCATTATTTCCTCAAATACTCTCTGCCCTTTTGCCTTCTCATCTCCTTTTGGAACTCCCATAACATGCATGTTGGTGCACTTCATGTTATTATTCAATGCCCTGAGCCCCTGCTCAACCTTTTCCGTTCTTTTCTCTCGGTTCCTCTTTCTCTTCAATTTCAGTTGCTCTTTCCTCTATGTCACTGATTCCTTTTTCCATGATTTCAAATCTTCTGTTGTGTGCCTCTGTTGTATTTTTAATCTTACTTATTTGTGACAATCATTCCCTTAAGCTCTGTTATTTTTCTACCCAAGAATTCAAATTTTTCTTTGCGCTCACTCAATGTCTTCTTAATGTCTTATATTTCTTTAGCCATGTTGTCCTTGAACTCCATGATTTGATTCAGGAGATTTGTATAAACCTCATGGACTAGCTGTTTCAAGGCAGTAAAGGCATCCACTTGCTTCTTTTATTTATTAATAATTATTTTTTCCTTTTGTGCAGTTTTCCAGTGTGGTCAGCAGATAGCACTCTTGGGCAGACCTCTCAGCTGAGACCCCAGGTGCTAGAGGGAATACATTCAGTTTATCTCCTCAGGTGGTGCAGAAACCATGTTCTCAGGGCTGGCCAAGCCTCACAAACCAACTTTCTCAGAGGCTATTCTCCCCGCTGGCTGGCCACACCTTCCCTCGCTCTGCCTTTCAGCAATGAGCCCAAGGCAGTAGGGAGGATGTTTGAGAAGGCAAATCATTTTTAGCTCCCTGCTGGCTCTCAGGGCAAACAATGTTGTGGCCCCAACCAGCCTGGAAGTGTGCGACCTCGCCAATGCAGCAGACCAAATTCAGTGGCCACAATTTGAATTTGCTGTAGACTGTGTCTCTCCCTCTTCCCTTTATTGGGGGAAGAGGGCCCCTGTGACCCCCTCAGTCCACAGCTGCAGTAGTCCACAGACTGCTATTTGCTCGATAGGTTTGGAGAAGGGTGCCAGCTACTGCCTTTGTAGCTCTACTCACAGGATTTTTCAGCCAGCTGAGACTCCTTTCCCCCACCTCTCTCTCATCTGCATGGTGTCTCACCTTCCCCTGGTGTCCTGAGCCCCAGAGCAGCCCTCCAGACAGTTTCCACCTGTCCTCTAGCCATGTTTTCTGGGAGGGAAGTGATCCCTCTGCCTCCCTAACCCTCCATCTTCCCGGAAGTCTAAAGTTAAGATTCTTACCCAAGCTATCTGGAAAATAGGTTTAGATCCAAAAATGACCAGTTGTTATGTCAATATAGATGGGGGCTATATTCAACTCTAATCTGAAATAAATTGGCAAGGACACTGATTCTGTCTGTCTTTACTCTTGCCTTCCTGACTTTCTGTTTGGTTAACTTTCTGCAAATAATAAAATCTAAAGTTGATCCCCACCCTTCTCCATGAATGTAAAATTTCGGGTCAATTTTAGGACAAAATTTAAACCTTTTTAAAAGCTATTAATATAATGAAAATGAAAGTGAGGGTAAGGCAATACTACTTTGAAATAAGACTAATGGTAAGAAATAAGAAATCAGCTGCTTTTTCTTCTGACCAATAAAAACTACTATTTATATCAGAGAACCAAAAATAGTTTCAGGTACAATTAAATGTTTTTGTGAACTTTCTCTATAAAAGAACTGAATATTTTCCCTATCCTTCAAAATCTATTCCAACTAAACTAGTTATTGTCAGTCATTAATATTGGAAGTGTTAAATGTTAAATAAAATTGTTGTCTGTAGATAACTATTTAGAAATGGTTGAGAATAATTTAATTCATGGTGAAGACAGTATTTCTGAAAAAGTATTTTTTTCTGAAAAACCACATTAATCAATAAAATATATAGAAAATATACTAGAATATATAATCCAAAATTAGCAACATTTTAGCTCATTGAAAGGGTCATAATTGTGTTTTATTTTTATAGTTTTCTGTGTATTATAAATTTCAATAATTGTGAATAACTTTTATAATCACAGAAATGCACATACATAAAAATAACATATTTTCTACTTTTGAAAAATAGAAACATTCCCCTTGGAAAGCCGTTTCTGCTTTTAAAAAAATTGTAATCTTGAAGATGCGCCTTTTAATTCTAAAACCTCTTAGCTGTTTTATATAGTTTCAACATTAGCTCTGCACAGTATATATAGATATATATGTACTCTAATGGGAGGCACTATTGTGAAACTCTTGATAATTATGTGTACATTGATCCCATCCTCTAATAACATTAAATACCTTTGACTTAGATTTCTACATTGTAAAAATGGCTCAGTGCTGTTTTAGAGTCAATCTGTAAATGCTTGGAAGTAACCAGTACAGGAATAGTGACTTTAATTCTATCATACCACACAACTTCAAAAAATTCTAAACTTAAACTATAACTGTAACAGAAACCACTTTAGCTACATGCCAAGTCAGTGAGAATGGGGAAAATGGAAGTCCTGAGCGCAAGATAAGTGGTTAAATGAAAGGTGATAAATTCCATTTCACTTTAGTAACTGTCCTTCTACTGTGTAACCTCTGCTTTAGTCAGGTGTAAATGGATTGAGGCATATTTAAAGCTATCCTCTCAATTTCAGTTCCTCATAAGTAAAATAGGACTGAATAGCTCTGGCTTTCCTCCTCTCCTGGGAGAAGTTCTTCAGGCCATGAGGAGATTAAATTCAGACCCTCTACTCTGCTTGCACAATTTGAGGTATTCCCGTGGCACACCCAGCCTTGAAGTGCAACCACTGCCAGTGCAGCCTGCGTGACACACATCATGATATCCTGTAGCTTCTGTACATCCCAAGCCTCACAGTCATCAGAACAACAAGCAAGACAGTCATTACAGCTGCTTCATTGGTTTGGCAGAAGCTAAGTAGTAACATTTGCTTCCTAGGTTCTTTGAACTAGTCTTTATTTTGTGAGCCTGAGTAATAAGAAATCCCTTAACAGTGCAATTGTCTTTATATACAATCGATACTCCAGATAGCAGATCAGCTTAGATTTTGGTTGATTTTTGAATGCTGAAATCAACCCATGATATATGCTCTATAAATATATAAGTGATGGATTAAAAATGGTTGCAAACGTATTGCTGCTTCTCCCATAGAGAGAGATTCCATTTCTTTTTGCATTGAATCTGGGCCCCATAACTTATATTGATTAATAGTATGTAGCAGAAGGTGTGTGGTATATAAGGCTGGCTCTTAGGAGATCTGCAGTTTCTGCCTTTGCTGCTTGAAACACTCCCTCTTGGAAGCCAGTTATCTGAGACTGTCATGTTGCAAGGATGACACTGAGAGAGAGAGAGAGAGCAATGCCTCAAGGTGTCAGACATGTGAGTGAAGCCTTTTGAGATTTTTCAGCACAGCTCAGTCAGTAGCTGAGGAGAAAATGACCCCAGCCTTAGCTCATGGGAAACATGGCTGCTCTGGGAACAAGGTGCAGGACTTGGAGCACAGCAGACAAACCTGTCCATCTTTTATGATCCCTCAGCAGGAGATTTGACTGGGGCATTGTGATGATTTGAAGCTAAATGGACCCCAGAAAATTATGTTCTTAAAGCTATTCCATTCCTGTGGGTATAAACTTATTTTAAGTAGGCCCTTTTGATTAGGTTACTTCAGTTAAGGCATGGCCCAGGGTGGGTCTTAATCCTTTTCCTGGAGTCCTTTATAAAAGAATGGAATTGAGATAAACAGAGAGAAAGCCACAGAAGCAAGAAGCTGGAAGCAATGAAACCCAGAAGAGAAGGAAGAGACCAGCAGACGCCACCACACACCCTGCCATGTGACAGAGGAGTCCAGGACTGCCAGAAGCCAGTCTTTGGGAAGAAAACACTTCCTGATGATGCCTTGATTTGAATATTTTTCTCAGCCTCAAAACTGTAAGCTTGTAAATTAATAAATCCCCATTGTAAATAACCAACCCATTTTGTGGTATCTGCATTACAGCAGCCTAGCAAACTAAAACAGGCATCTTCATGGCTCACAGAGTAACACATCCACATTTTGAAAATAAAATGGTAAGAAGATAAACTTTGAAATCTCCCTGTCCTTTCTGTAGATAATCTTTATTAGATTTTTTTATCCTTCTAGTGTTTCTTTATGCAAATACAAGCAATAAAACATATATAAATTTTTACAGACAAATATAATCTCTTTCCTCATATTTAAAAGGTGGCAAACTATTAATTGTATACACTACACTGCACCTTGCCTTTTTCATGTAACAATGTATTGGAGCTCTTTCCACATTAATATATGGAGAATTTCCTTCTTTTTTCTCATAGAGTGCATTTTTTTCAGGCTTCTCAATAATTCTGTAAGCAATATATATCACTTTCTGCTAGAGTAGATTATGTTGTCTATCATTTGAAATCTTGAGCAATATAATACCTAAGCAGAATTGGTGAACTGTTAGCAAGAAAGAAAGAGGGAATGGCAGTAGGATGAGCAACCAGCATTATTTCCTATGGAAGGGAGAATGCATAGTAAAAGAGAGAAATAGAGGGCAAGAGAAAAGATTGGAAGGGAGTGCAGTAGCCAGCTGCCAAGATGGCCTCTATTCATTCTCACCTCCTAGTAATCACACCTTTATGTAGTTCCCTCCCACTATGAATAGGTTCACCTGTATAACCAAAGAATCTTGCAGAAATGACAGTGTGTGACTACTGAAATTAAGTTATAAAAGACACTGTGACTTTCATCTTGTTCTCTCTTGGATCACTTGTTTTGCAAATATCCAACTGCGATGTCATGAGGACACTCAAGCAGTCCTATGGAGAGGTTAATGTGGCAAGAAACTGATACCTCCTGCCAACAATCACATGAGCAAGCCATCTTGGAAGAGAATCTTCCAGTCAAGTAAAACCTTCACATGATTGCAGACCAATGTCTTAAACTGCAATCTCTTGAGACCACCCAGTTTAGCTGCTCCTTATTCCTTTCTCAAGTGTTTAGTATGGTTTGGTTTATTTATGAACATTTATTGATGGACACTTGGATCATTTCCCATTTCTATCCCAAACAATGCCTCTAGTGAATGACTTTGTATATATTTCTCTTCATACAAGTGCAGGATTATTTGTAAAATAGGTACCCTTAATAATCTGTAATTTATGTGCAAGATTCCTCTCCTTGGATGTTGCAACAATTTGCATTTCCATCAGTAATATAAACCAGTGCCAATCATTCCACAATCTTGCCCATAGGGTGTATAGTCAAACTTGTAAACTTTTACCAAACTGACAGACTGGAAACGGTTTCTCAGTCTACTTTTAATTTGCATTTTTCTTGCTAGGATTAAGGCAGAGTACCTTTTCATATGTTTAAAACTTTATTTTTTTTCTGTGAATTGCCCATCCGTGTCTTCTGTCATCTTCCCTTTCATGATCTCTTGTATATATTAGAGCAATTAGTTCTTTGTGACGTGTGGTGCAATATTTTTCCTAGTTTGTCATTTTGAAAAAGGATTTTGCCCATAGTATTTTTTACCAAGAGGAAGTTTTCTTTTTCATTTTCATGGAGTTGAATTTAATATTATTTTTGTTAATTTATGCCATCTGGATTTGAGTTGTATTTAGAAAGATCCTCCTTTCTATAAGTTTATAAAGGACTTGATTTCTTCAAATGTATTCTAATATTTTTAACTTTAATCTTTTCCCTATTTGGAGTTTTTTGTTTGTTTGTTTGTTTGTTTGTTTGTTTTTATACATTGTGGGAAGTCTGGCTCCAACTTGTTCTCTTTTCAAATGGCTATGTAGTTGTTTGACTCTAGTAAGAAATTCATCTCTACCCTATACAATTCCCATATAAATTTGTTTTTATTTTTTTGACTTTCTATTCTGTTCCATTGGTGTTTATTTATTCAAGAGTGAGTACACACCTTCTCCATTTCTTTCGGGGAATTTCTTTCTGCAGTCTTTTGCTCTGTTTCAAAGGTAAGCGTTCCATCTTAATCATTTTAGTATTTTTCCCTCAATTTTAACATACTATTCAATATTGCTGTTTTTCCTAAGCAAAACAAGAAAAGAAAGACAAAAATCACAAAATGATTATGAATGTGCTGTCCAGAGTCAAAATGCCTTCTGTGGCTGGCATTGCCCTTAGACAATTTCTTTAATCTCAATTCCTTAATATCCTCAACTTCAAAACAAATTATAACAATAATAACTTTAATCATAATACCCTTGATAAAATAATGTTAATAATACTGTTAATCATAATGACTGTAATAAACAATATTATATAATAAATAATAATAAATATATAAATAAATATATAAATAAATAAATATATAATAAAAAATATTCACAGCTTTTTGTGAATAGTAGATAAATTATCAAAATATTCATAACTGGCATATAATAAACCCTGAATAAGTATATATTACATGGTATTAATAGCTATGCATATTAATTAATAAAGAAGTTTATATTAGTTACATGTTGCTGCTGTAACAAATTACTACACACTTAGTGACTTAAAACACCACAAATTATTATCTTAGAGTTTTGGATGTCAAAGGTCTCATAGGGCTGAAAATCAAGGAATTAGGCTGTGTTCCTTCTGGAAGCTCTAGAAGAATGTTTCCTTTCCTTTTCTCCCTTCTAGGAGCTACATGCATTCCCTTGGCTCATGCCCCCTTCTACCACCTTCAAAGCCAGTAGCATGGCAACTTCAGATACCTCTCTCTCTGACTCAGACATTCCTGCTTTCTCTTCTATAAGGCCCATTGTGCTCACAATGACCCTCCAGGCTAATCCAAGATAATCTTCCCATCTCAGGATCCATAACTTAAACACACCTGCAAAGTCCCTTCTGCCATTTAAGGTAATGTAGTCCGAGGTTTCAGATATTAGGATGTGAACATCTTTGGAGCGATCTATTATTCTACCTGTCAGAAATGCTTTAACTTGACTCCAATCTCTCCCATTAACAACCACCATAGTGTTATTGGGAATTTAAATTTCAATTTATTTTTGAAAAATCACTATTTTGCTACTGCTGCCACTTTTACTATAATCATCACCACATCTGGGCCTGTGCTTATTTAGATTTACTCACAACTTTTAGCATTTACTTTGTTCAACATCACTTTCTAACAATACTTCTTTCAAGAATATTTATCTTCTTTTTGAAATACATTATTTAGTTCTTCAAGTGAGATTGTTTATTTCACCCTCACTCTTGAATGACAGTTTTACTGAGAATAGGGTTTGTGCTCAAAGTTGAAATATTTACCTGTTATTTAGGTCTTTTATGTCTCTTCATAGATTTAAAATTTTTATCCATAATGGTTTTGTGCTTTTATTGTTAAAGCAATTCATGGGTAATTCATAGATTACATTATTGTAAATGATAACCCTTTTCCTTTTTAGCTTCTCATTGGTTATTTCTAGAGAAACAAAATACCATTATTTTTCAAATTTGATGCATTATCTGGAAAATTTGAATGGTTTGCCTACAGGTAATATGACGTTTTCAAAATAAATGATCATATAATCTGCAAACAGTTACCTCCTCCCCTTCCCTTGTACTGCTTTTACCCTTTATTTCTTTTTCTTATTTTATGGCATTGGCCAAGTCCTCCAATTTTTGGTTAAAATTAACAATAATAACTGCAATTCTTATTCTATTGTCAATTTTTAAGAGATGATATAGAAATGTTTCATTATGTATGATATTTACTGTTGGTTTGCAGGTTTATAAACATTCTCATTTAGTCCTAGGTGTTATGGATTGAATTGCATTCAACCAAAAGACACAGTGAAGTCCTAACCCTCATTCCTGTGAATGTGAAGTTACTTGTAAATAGGATCTCTAAATATGTTATTAGTTGAGGTGAGATCAAACTGGATTAGAGTAGTCCCTATTCCAATACAATTGGTGTCCTTATAAGGAAAGATGGAGAAACAGAGACAGAGAGAAACAGCCATGTGACAGACGATTGAGTTATGCCATCACAAGCCAGGGAATGCCATGGATCGCTGTCCACCTGCCAGAAGCCAGGGGGAGGCATGGAATGGATTCTCCCCTTTAATAGGGACATGGCCCTGCAGGCACCTTTATATTGGACTTTAAGCCTCCACAACTGTGAGATAATAAATTTCCATTGTTTAAACCAGCTACTCTGTGGTTCTTTGTTGCAGAAACTCTGGCAAAATAAGAAACTGGGTTTTTATAAAAAAAATATTTAAAGTATATAAATAGTCAATGAAGCATTTGAGGCTTTTGATTATATACTGAGAGCTATTTTTGATGGCTAAATATTTTTATTTTCTGTTGGTGAATCATCCCTTCATTCCAGTTTTAAAATTTAGTGTTTTGTGATGTATTAATTTATCATTAATTTATTTGATTATTTATATTCTACTTAGGATTTTTCATCTATGCCATTTACATTTTATTATATACCTATTTCTAATGTGTGCTATATTTCTTTCCTTCATCTTTTTAGTAATAGAATCCTCCAAGTTTTAATGGGGCCCACAGTTATGCCCCAAACTACATTTGCCAACTGTTGTCAAGTCTAGGTATGGTCATGTGAATAATTCATGGCCAGAAGGATGTGAATGGAAGTGTTGTACATGCCATTCTGGTTATACACCTGCAAGAAAACTTGCCTTTCTCTTATTTTTTCTCTCTTCCCACTGTCTGACACTTGAATATGATCATATTGTGCTATCTTTGACCTGACATATAAGGACAACACCCCCAGTGGGTGATAGAGCCCTAAGGCAAAAGAAGCCTTGGCCCCTAGATGGCCTCATGGGCTAAAAGCACCCAACCCCATGGACTATCTAACAACATGACCATTTTCACAGAAGAGAAATTAACTTCTATCTTATTTCAGCTAGTTTATTTGACTCTCTGTTAAGACAATTGAGCCAATATCCTATCTTGTATATTATTCTTACCTAATATTCTTATTCTATGAAATGAACTTCAAAATAATTCTTTGAAGATTCCCAAAAATCATAGTTAAGATTTTAATATAATTTTTATATTTACAAATCTTTTTAGGAAGAATTTATAGTTTACCAGTAATAAGTCCTAATTCAGAAATGTGGTAAGTTGTACTATTCACTCATGTCAAGGGAGGCAGAATCGCCTAGTGGTTAAAAGTCAGGTTTTATTTTTATTTTTAAATTTAAATTAGCTTTAATATTAACTTTTGGTTCTATTGCCTCTTGTAAGAATGTTACCTTAATATTTTGTAATTTTAGAATGTATCTCTAACTTATTTTTGATTCTGTATAAAATCAATATTTGTCCATCTTTCATTAATGACAGGGGAAAGGATGTATTTTCTTTTCATCACATGAAACAAAACACACACAGAGGTACACGTATGAAACCATAAAACTGTATTTTAAATATTTTAAAACATTCCTTTTTCCACGGTTTTGTCTAGCTGAAAAAGAAATGCATCTTCCAACTGAGAGTCTTATATGCAATGAAATATGATGTATGTATACATACATATACACATATTCATTAAATAAAATATTGTTCATTCTTTCAGTCAACAATTATATGCCCCCTATTATACAATTCAAAATCTCTTTAAAGAAGACAGCATCATTTTAACTATTGGGCTGTTGAGCAATACATTTTACCAATTACCAGCACCATAACTTTATGATTCTCTATAGAAGCTTGATATAATAATGATACAGTTTATTTAAATGGTAATTTGAACTCAGTTCAATAATTTCTCATTCCAGGTGTATCTACACTGAAAGTGAGCAGGAAAGGGAAGCTCTGGTGTTTAGTTCTTTAGAGTAATACACATGGATCATCTTGTGAATTAACATTCCTCTGGATATTCTGGATCTCATTATGAAGTCTTCTGTTTTCATTTTGGAAACTCTGTCTGAGCTTTTCAGCCTGTTCCTAAAGAGTGATAAATAAAATGATAGAGATTAGCAAAAAGTAATGCCCTAACCATTGGGGGGAAAGAACCCAAATCATTGACTTTCCCTTACCTATTTTAGTCTATCAATAGCAATAGAGAGTCTCTGAATCCTTCTCTGTTCATGTCCATTTTACCTTTCACTGTTGGCTTTCCAATTATTCCAATATTTCCAATTATTCACTCTGTATCTTTTTCTCTAGCTCCATAAGCATCATTATCTCTCAATCTCTTAAATGCTGGTGTCCCCATTATTATCCTGAAATTCCCTTTCGCCTTATGCTACACACTGTCTTTGGACAATCTTACGCCTTGGCCTCAATTATCATTTATACACAGATGAATGTCATATATAGTTCTAAGATCCTGATCAAACAGCAGGGTATCTAGATTGATATCCAGAATCAGGAGAAGTGTCTGAGACTTAGATGAGGGAATTTGTTCCAGATCTCCAGTTTCGGTGGAAGAAGAAGAAAAGAGCAAGGAGATCAAGGACCCCAGGTTAACCATAGTCTCCCTTCAAAGCAGACTGCAATCTCAAAAATGTCTTGGGGTAGCACCTGGAAAACTAATACCTACAGAGAGATTGGTCATCTGGGGGAAGGGATGTAGCATGCCCTTTGTCTCCTAAAGATGCTCACATAGGTAATTCACACATTGCTACCCCACTTCCTGGGGAAGACAGTTTTGATAATTTGCTAGGTAGGCTATGTGATATTGGCATTTATAGTTACCCTTTGGAACTTCATTTCTTTCATCTGACAAATGGGGACACAATAGTTTTGATCCTTAGTGAGTAATCAGATGAGGGAATGCATGTAAAATGCTTTGTACAGTATTTGTTAAATAAGAACTATCACTTCCTGAGTGGTGATGATAATAAAGAACCAGATGAAACAAAATCTGTAAGTTAAAGGGCTTCAGAGCAAGCTTTCAGAGCCAGGCATAATCAAGTCAAGGACAAGGACATAGAAACAGTAATGTGAAATTAATTTAACAGGATAGTCTATGATCACAGCAAAGGCCTGGCCAGAGTACTTAGCAAATTAACAGAAAAGAATACTTATTACCATGGGCTGGTTATATCCTTTGATTTTCCTAAAAAATTACTGTGCTGATTCTATGGCACATACTATTCTAAACACAGACATTAACTTATTTAATGATCAAAACATCTCTATACAACAGGTGTTATTACAGTGTCCATTTTACAGAAGAGGAAGCTGAGGCACAAAGGGGTTAGATAACTTGACTGAGTCAGATATTTAATAACTGGTGGAGATGGGACTCACACCCAGGCTGACTGGCTCCAGAGTCCTTGCTCTGGGCTACAATATCCTTTGTCCTTGCTTCATTCTCTCATCATTTCAGAGCGAAGAGTGGAGACTAAAATCTCCAGGAGATATAATCGATGACTACCTGGAGTTTTCGTTGCTGGGCCCTCTGTTGCTCTGCCAGCCATTTCGCTTTGTTCAGCTCCATCAGTCTCACTTGCTCCTCATGCTGTCTCACCCTCTGCTCCATCATTTGCTGGTTCTGCCTCTGCAACTCCTGCAACCTCTGCGCTGTAGCCCGGGCAGCCTCCGCTTTCACACGTGCCTCTGAAGAGAAAAAAGAGAAGGACAATCCTCTCTAGGATTAAAATGTCCCTTCCTTCTGCCTCCCACTCTTGTTTGTCATTCTTGCTACTTCATAGAGAAAATTCCCTGCGGTAGTTTTTTTCTTTTCAAGTAACCGTAATACAGCTGATTGTACACGCAGATATAGCCTCAGGAGCTCAGAAGCATCTTTGCCATTTTGTTCTAGTTTAATATCCTGGGAGGACCAGGCCAAAATAATTAAAAATTGTAGACATTAACGGTCTATTTTACATCTCCTCTATTTCCTCTCACCTTCCTTTTCCTTTTCCTTTTTCGTGAGAGCCCGGTCTGTCTGTAGAATTGCATTACTCACAGACTCCTTGGACTTTAAATATTCCTGCAGAGTTTCTTCAGCCTAGGAACCCCCAAAACATGAAATTAAAAGTAGGAAATGGTGATTAGGAATGTTTGTAAACATCTTTATTTTTTTGTCTTCCCGGCATCTTTTCCTCCCTGGAAATGTTCAGCCTGCACCTGGTGGATCTGTCAATCACAGGGTAGTCTGGGGATCTGGAATAAATTCACAGGTGGGGAAATACCATATTATGGGCTTTTAAAATCTTGATATGGATGCTGAGGGAAAAGAACTCTCTCCCCTGACTCTACTAAGGACTAGTTAAGTTGGAGTTGGTGTTGTCTTGGCTGCAGTGTGAAGTGAGGTCTCCTGAGAATGAAGCCAGTAGTTTAGAAAATGGAGCAAGACAAATGAAGGAGAGAGGTGGGAAGAAAGACAGGAAGAAGGAAAACCAAAGACATTGTTTAAACTCTGAGTGTAGCTGGGCTTGAAGCTAAAGCAAAACCTTCTGTTTTTAGTTTATGTAAGCCAATGAATATGTTTTTTCTTGAGTTAGTTTCAATTATTGGGATTCTGTCCTGTGTAACCGAAAGGTCTTCTTGTATCAGGTGGTTGCAGTAAAAGTCTATGGATAATGCCGATACTTCAATTTAGTGCTGTGACTATAATTAGAGCATACATCCTGTGCTAGGAACACCAATATCAAGCATATACTATGTTTTCCAAGTATGCTTATTAAATGTAAGAGTAAAGGCTAGGCAGAGGCATAAATCTCCTCTGTGTGCCTATAGATTTCTCTTTCTTCTACTTCTCACTGGTGTTTTGAAAGATGCACCCCTCACCCCAGCACTTTTCCACAGTTAATAAAACTAGGATACCTGTATTCCCTTCCTAGGCTTCTGATAGTACTCTGCCATCAGCTTTTCTGTCTTCTGAATGAAGAGAAGATGTCCTCCTGGTTTATAATAAACTCCCTGTTTCACTTCTTTTTCTAGAGGACCAAAAATATCCTGAAGTAAAGCTGAGCAACGATCCGACGATGCTTTCAAGTTCTGTTTACAAATGCCATCTTGTTTTGCTTCTAGACTGGCCTTCAAAGAGACAAAGCCCCATGGAGAGGGTATTAGAAATACTTTGGTATTCTGGAAATGATTCTCAAAAAAGAATCTATATTTTTTTCTAGAAACTTAAAGGAATACAAGAAAGACTATATCCCTCCTACTAAACCCAGACAAGTTCCAGGAGTGATATTCTGTAGAAAAATGACATTTACTTTTGGGTTTCAAATCTCCTGAAACCCATTTCTCTTGTTATTTCTGCATTAGATGTAAAGTCTAGGTCAGCTGTCTCTATACTTACACCTTTATTTTAAACATAATCTATTATTTTGCAACATTCTTGGCTTCTGTATTATGCTAGAACTGAGATTTCCAATGAGGAGGTCATTACTGAAATAATTGTGGTACCACATAATGCTGCACTGATTTTCAATGACATCAATTCTTAGCTTTGGCTGGAATAATATCGACTTAATCGATTAAGCCTGGATACACAATATTTTAGAATATCCAGTTGACAATTTTGTGTTATTGATTAATTTAAAAAAGGTAAATTAATACTTTATAAGTGCAACTCTTTAAAGGAATAAGATTTTTCAAAACGTTGAGGAGCAGATGTGGCTCAAGCAGTTGAATGCCTGCTTCTCACATGGGAGGACCTGGGTTCAGTTCCTGGTGCATCCTTTTAAAAAAGCAAAAACAAACAACAGGTGAAACAAACAAAAAAACCAACTCAGGGGAGCCGACGTTCCTCAGTGGTTAAGCACTGGCTTCCCAAATGCGAGGTCCTGGGTTCTATCCCCAGTGCCCGTACTTCAAAAAAAAACAAAACAAGCAATAAAAAAAATCATTGAGTACGTGGTAGTAAAGGTGGGTTGTGTGTCTGTGAATGTTTCAGAGTCTATAGGGCCCAGAATAGTTAAATTTATTCTTTTTTAAAATAGTTAACAGTGATACCTTAGCTACCCACCCAAGTGATTTTAATTATTTTCCCACCTAGTAAGAGTTCCTTTTCTTAATTAAGTCCCCATTTTCCCTTTCAACTGCGCTGATCTCCATGAACTAGAACAACAATAAAAAAAACTTGCCTCTAATTCTTTCTGGAACTTTTGGTCTACATCCTTGAAAGAGTTTTCCTTGAAGACGTTGATGGCCTGTCCGTGCAGGGCACTGTGCAGATCCAGCAGCTCCTGGAGGGTTTCTGTGGGCATCTTCACCTTCTGGCTCATCTGCTTGTCATAGTGGGCAATGGCCTTTTGCACTGCAGCTGCATTCTCTATCTTGGCCAAGGCCAGGACTGCGTTCTCCATACATGGCAGATTCCCACTGTTGATGGCATTGACGTAGGTCAACACCAGGTTCTCCAGACCTTCACAGGCAGAAGAGATGCTTATTATTTGCAAAGAAAGAGGGGTATGCTCTGTACAGAGAATGTTAATTTAACGTATTGCCTGAACTTTTCCAGCATTATGTACATTGTTGAAGTGACTCAGATAAGTTATTTGGGGAAACTCTGTGATCAACAAGCCAAGTTTTCCTTCTTTGGGAAAAGAAACTGTGTTCAAAGGGGAAAGTAAGGATTTCCATGTGATTTTCCATATTTCCTCCTTCTCCCATACAGAGATGAGGTAATTATATAAAAGCCACATGTATTCATTTGATCAGAATGCTATAGGCCTTTTGCCTCTTTACTTTTCCCTTTTTTCCCCTCATTCTCAGGTTTCCATGACCTTCAGAATTCCCTTTACTCTTTCATTTCATTATGGCAAGGCTGGCATGAGTTTCCCTCTTCTGAAAAGGCAATAAGTGAGCAAATTGGACCAGGTCTTTCTTATCCTTTGTTAGAATTTTCCTGTGTTACTTGGCATACCTTTTGCTTGTGCTCAACTTCCTTCAATAAAGAGTTCTGAGACTTAGAGCCCTTAGGAAAAAATAGACCAAGAAGTCTACTTAGACTTCGTTTAAAGTTCTAGACAACGTGTACACCTGCTTGTTTAATGTTTTTCTTGTACCTACCCCAGGCTGTGATGCATAATAAGTATCCAATATATTTCTGAAGCAAATGCTGCCAACCCATGTGGTTGGAAGTCTAGTTCAACAGAAGACCATTTATGGGTAGAAATTCTTTAACCTGGCCTTTTCTTCAGGCTATGTTCCTATTTTATCTTACTTTGGAAACATAACTTAAAAAGCTGTAGAAATATTTTAGGTACCCACTGGAATTTAACAAATATGATATATATGATTTACTTGGTAGTAATTGACTACGCATTTGTCAACACTGACATTGGAAGGAGAATCTTATAAGATTGTTCTTTATTCTTCACATTAAACTGAAGGAATATCCTTAAAAAGTTACTCACGAGGTCCATTGACCTTGATGTTTCCTGAAAGAGTCTTGATCTTGGAATGGCTGAAGATGTAGGAACAGAATTCTGAAACTTGTTGTACAAAATTCGGATCTAGCTCATCGTCATTTAATGTCTCAAGCTTGGAAAGTTTCTTCCGGTGACTGGGTGACTCAAAGATAAAGCATTTCTTCTTTGGAAAGAACTTCTGTATACATAGACGGGGCAAATTGAAATTTTGAACACATTGACCCATACCTGGAGGAAGAAAAATAAAATTTATTTAGTATAGTATTTATTTCATTTTAATCTCTTTCTGGCCAAAAATTCCTTCCACCCAATTTTGTTTATATCAATATATCTTCAAAACCCTAAGCAAAAAAATAAAAGGTAAACTAATCAGGGAAAGAGAAAAAGAAAAGAAACCTGCTCCAAGAACAATAAAATAATACAATTTAATGTTGGCTCTATTAGTTCATTTTAAATTAATAATGTTAATTATTTATTTAGTAGGATAACTAGGCAAGTAAATATGGGAAATTTTAATCACCTACACAAAAAAGACAATTTATTTCTTTTCTCCCTCTTTCCAAAATGGAAGCTCCTGTTACCTTGCTTTGGCTTCAGTGAATTCTCCAGGTACTCATCTGCTGTGATCAGCTGTCCATCTGCTTCCAGCTGTAGGTAGAAATCTCTCAGAGTCCACACTAAGTCTGGAAATTTCTCAAAGTCAGCTGCATTTTCAACCTTACCAGAATCAGGTGAAGATCTCACCCGGAGCAGATCCGTCCATTCTGTCACATTGCTGAAATGTCATTAAGGAAAACTGCCAGAAAACAGATTGCACCTAAACCCATTTTTAACTCCATGTCTCCCCAAACCTTTATTTTCCCTTTGGGTCTTAACCAACTCACATTTCATCAGTAAATATATGTATTCTTTTCCTTGTCCTTCCAGTGTTTTAATTTTTATGCTTAATTCAGCAGGATCCACAGCTGGAGAACCCTGGAGATCTCTCTGACTTTGATATTATTTGGTCACAAAAGGATACTACAGTCGGTTGATGGCTTGCTGGTCAATGGTATTCATGGTATTGTATACGAAGGTGCTGCTCAGTAGTATTGCAAGTGCCAAAATCTGGGTATCGTTCTCTTTATCATCCTAAAAATCAGAACAAATTTAATTCTGTCTCTTATGCATTATCAGGTAAGAAATGGTTAAAAATAGGCCTTTGACTTGCAAATGACAAACAGGACTAAAATAAAAATGATTGGCAGAAACATATGAACAAATGGATAGTTCTATAATTAGCATTGATAATTTTATACTGGATCATGTATTATTAAATCTCCAGGTGGTCTAATACTAATGTTAAATCTCTACAAAATGGGGAGTCAACTTTAGTGGGGTCATTAGAGTCCTTAAAATCAATATTTTCCATTGTAAAAAACAAAGTTGGCCTATATGAATCATACATACACACACACACACACACACACACACACTTGGGTAATTGTTATGCACAGAAGTTCACATTACTGATCTTATCTTACACTCAAAGCAAAGCTGTGAGGTAAGTTTATAACTACTATCTCCATTTCACAGATGAGGAAACTATGGCTTAAATTGAGGTTGATCACCTCTGAATATTGGTATATCAATAGCAAAATGAAAAGATTAAAAAATGGAAGTTCAAGGGAAAGACCCAGGGGTGTGATAGAGCCAGTTCATACCAACTCACAAGAGTCGATTGTGTACATTCTTTCCAAATCTGAGTTTAGTGACTTCATTGTGATAGTTTGATATTGACCATGATGGGATTATTTAAAGAGTTAGCAAGTGCTACAAATTAAGGCTTTTTGCTTCCATATCAGTTGTTTATCAAACATCAGCACACTACTGAAAAAAAATCCTATGATCAAATGATGTTGGATAAGACCAAAGAGAAAATAAAAAATTTTCTCAGTATGAACTGAAGAACACAAACATTTTTGTCAAAAGTCAGAGAATGCCAGAACCCTGATTTAGACACAAGTTTGTCTGATTCAGAGCCCAAGGCCTTCACCACTATTCTCTGTAGGAAGAGACTTGTGACAATGATTCTATTTGCACCATTTTTATCCATCTGGGTCAACTTGCTTAGATCAACATCAGTGTAGTATCTCCCAACTATGATTCTGGCTTATATTTTTTCTTACTTCAGGTTTCCAAACATAGAGTATTGAAACGGGGGGGGGGGGGGGCGGAGTATACTCTGGTCAAGTGGAAGTACAAATTTTGAAAAAATTAGCTGTGCAAAAAATATTCAGAGGGGCTTCTTAACCCAAAATGGAATCCTCCTTCCTTACCTTCTCTACATCTCCCAGGCCCTCAGTGTCAAGCAGAACCAGGGTGCAGTTTGGCTTCTCAGGATGAGGCACACACCACATCCAGATGCCCTTGGTGTGAGACTGCACTGTGGAGCCAACAGAGAAGCCTACAAAGAAGAGAGGGGACGTGACTGGAGCTCGTAATAGCGGAGGGGCTTGGGAATTAGGGACTTTCTTAAGAATTGAGGTAGGAATTAAGGTGAACCAAGATGAGGAGATAGCAGAAAGAACCACTAGTATTGATCTAAGTTAAAAATAGAGAAATAGAAAGATGTGTATATCGAACACCACAGGTTGGAAATTTGATGCTTCTTACAAGAATATAATGACTAAAAACATTAGTAGTCTATAATTACTTGTATACAAGTTATTTCAGTGCTGTCTTATTCCTTATGAGGGGAAAATATGCTTTTTCCAAGGAGATACTAAGGCGAGAAAAAAAAAAAAAGATAAATAAAAGGCAATAATATTAAAGAATAGAGAGTTGCCCTTTATCTCCCAGATCAGAATGGAGATAAGATGCCCAGATGTAGCCCAAACATTAGCTTTCAATTTCTAACCGTTGGTCTAAATTTTGCCTTCTAAAATCACCATAATAGAGAGTATACAGTGGGGGTGAACAGAGGGGACTCATCTGAGCTCTGCTGGTGCTACCTACCCTTTTTCTTCCTGGCCAGCTTGTTCATCAGGTAGGATTTGCCTGTGCGGTACAGGCCCACAATAGCCACCACGACAACAGGCTGTTGATTGGCAGACAGGATCTTCAAAGCCTCCTGGTTAACCTTCAGTTGCCCTGTAATGTTCTCGATGAGGCACAGGGGGCCTGGCATGTGGCTCTCTGAGGCCATGTCCAGGGCGTCACCTTCTCTGCAAGGGAAGAGATGGGATGGACTGGAATTTCAAGTCTTTAAGCAGAGCAAGCCATTTTGCTTCCTGAAATTGGGGTTATACTATTCCCAACATGGCCTAAATTTTTGAAGAAAATTTTTAAGTGAAAGCAAAGAAGGTCACAGTAAAATAAGTCCCAAGGCCTTTTAGAGGACTCCCGTAGGTTACCCCTACTACTTCTTAAATATTTGGTGCACACAAGGAAACCATGTTTTTGGGTCTAACCTAGTGCTGCTAGTTTGACTCTGACTTACTTCGTTTGTTTTTGGCTTACTTATGTTTCTTATTTTTACCTCCCTGAATCACCAGATCGATTCTTCATGACTATTATTTCTTTATTTCTTATATCACACATCTTCTTTTACCCCTTATAAACTTGCTTTTCTCTTATTCAAGAATATGTCCAATCAGACTGTATTATATTAAATCCTTCCATGTCATTGTATAGTATTATATAACAAATCATGGTTATTTTTTTCTTAGAGTAGTGCTTTTTAAAGAACTTTTATATATAGTTTTGATGTGACTTCTTTAACCAAAATTCTTTAACCAAAATTTCATGATAAGTTCATGGTTAAGGAAGTGAGTGAAAATACTTCCTTTAATAATGCTTAACCGATCACTTACTTTCTAACTTCTAGGCATTGAATCCTATAACCTAAGGAGTCCCTGATAAAATGTTTTCAAGTTACATGAGATAAAAGCAAATGCACGCTTTTCTGCCCTGCCTTATCATAAAGAATACTTTTCTTTCATTTTAAAAGTTATTACTACAGAAGCTAAAAATCCACCATTGGTCTAACTTTTCCTTTTGTTGAAATCTTACAACTGAAAGATCTGTATTCCCCACCTCTTTACTAGAAAATTGCAAAAATGGTTTTGATTTTTTTTAAAATAAAAAATATAGGCCCATTCTCCCCTGCACCCTTAATCATAGCTAAGGCCCAGAGATGTTCTGGGTGACAGATAAATTTAAACAGAAACTGCTTGGAAATGGATCATAAGAGATCGATTGCACATGGCATACCACTAGGGCAGGGGAGTCAAGAAATGTCCAGTTCATGTCTGACCCAGAAGAAGGGATTCCACAGTGATTTTTTTTTTTTTTTTGATAAAGAAATAATTCTTCGTTTTTAAAGAAGCTTTAGATTACATAAATGTTACATCGAAAATATATGGGATTCCCATATGCCCCACCCCTTTCCCCTCTCACTCTTTCCCCCATTATGACTTCTTTAACCAAAATTAGAAACTCAAATGCCAAGTTTTTTCCATTCTAATCTGCTACCAATGCCATACTGATGCCTTATATCTGTAGAGTTCTGGTTGCCTGGCATGTATACAGCAGAAGTCATAACAGTTTTTTTGTTGAGAAAGATGTGCGGACCTGGCATGGACATTCTACAACAATTATCTAGAAAAAAGTTAATAATTGGGTGAGTTGGGGGAAAAATACACCAAATGTAAGATACAGGCTGTAGTTAGTAGTAATATACTACTATACATTTTGACGATGCTCTTTCATAGTTTGTAACAAATGTTTCACAACAATGCAAGGTGTTGGTGGTGGAAAGATGTATAGGATTCTTGTATGATGATATGCATGTTTGTTTTGTAAATAAATTTTACTATACATTTATTATTTATGTATGTTAATCTATGAATAATATACTTCAATAAAATTTTATTTTTAAAAAAAGGAATACAAGCCAAATCTATATGCAGATATTGGGAGCATCCAATGTTTTGTGATTTGGGATGATGTCACTAATGGAGAAGGAAACTAATCTGAGTTTTCAGACCACCTTATGAATAACATTAGCACTATGTATTTATATTAATAATATTATTTTACACATTATCTCCACATGTTATCTGAGTAATATCTTTATTTCTCTCTAGGAGAGCATAATCTCCGAACATTTTTGCAGGTTTACCATGATTCAAGCCCCATCCCTAATACTGGCTCTTCCCTTCACAACTGAGCCCATGACGTGTGCTCTGGGATGCATTCTCCCTTACTTTGTCAGAGTCCCACAATCTTATGAAAATGAAAACAGTGTGAAAACTGATTGAGACACAAAACAAGGAATACATGTTTTGGCTTTGAAGTAAGGTAGGCCTGATTTCCAATCCCAGCCTTGCAACTGCCTAGCAGTATGACATTTGACATTTCACTTAGCAATCTAAACCAGTTTTCTAAAAATTGGGAAATAGTAAATACATAGTTAGAGCTCAAGCTGGACAGTGCACATCATTACAGCTGCTACCTTCAAAAGGAGAGAGCTGTTAGAGAAAAAAGTGCAAAGCAAGAAAATACCAAGAAATATAAGTGAAAATGCTCAGGAGTGCTAAAGATGACGTTTCTAAAGGAAACATCTCTATTAGGTCATACAATTTTAGTTTTTGTTTTGTGTTGTTGTTGTTGTTTGCTTTTGCCTTGTGTTGTGTTGTATTTGGTTTGAGTTTGAAAGAAGGGGAAAAGACTCTTATAAAGTTAACCAGTGAAAAATCTAACAAGTGGGAGATACATGAAGTGTGTGCCATAATAAGATAGTCAATGAATGAGAGAGTTCCAAGGAGCAAACCGAATTAAGAGACAGTATTGAGTCAAGTTGGGCAACTGTTGAATTAAGGGTTTTATAATGGTAGAGACAGAATTCAACACAAAAGGGCTGAGGACTGAATGGATGCTGAGGAAATGAAACTGGTAAATCAGAACTATTTCTAAAAGAAATCAAAATCCACCTTCAAATAAATTAAATGCCTATGACTAAACCTATATAGCTGTTTTCATGAAACCTTTTCATTCTACACCCTGGCTTTCAACATTTGCATGTGTGTGTGTGTGTCTTTAATAATCTTAGCCAGCTATTTGCATCGCATCTTGTTCATTACTCTTTCTCATAAAAATTATAATTGTAGAACTTGGAACTTTGAGGCTACAGTTTGAATCAGCTTAATCAATTTCTCTCAAAGTCAAAGAAAGGCAACTTAGGTGCCATTTATGCTCCCTGATAGGTCACAAGGTGGTAAAGGAAGAAAAATAGTTTCAAGACATTCACACACTCCATTAGTCCTTACACTTACTTGTGCTTAATTCAACATTAAGCAAATAGAGCCAATGCTTACTGAATTCTGTTTTCCGATAGTACCATAATTCAATCTTTACCAAGGTCTGGTCAAGCTCAGCTACATCCTATCCTGGATAGAATGTTTTTAAAATGCAAATCTCCTCCCATCCTTGCCCCAGCCTTACCTTAACTAAAAAGCTGGAAACAGAGCTCCTTCAAGCTCCTAAGAAAGCAGCTGCGGTGAAAACGTCTGAAGAGTTTAACTTTGTACCCTTGGCTTAGCTCTGTAGTTTTATTCTTCCTTACACAAGCCCTGCAGATTTTCTTTCTCTTTTTTTTTTCTCTTACAGCCAGAAGATTAGAATATGAAACCAAAGGGAGGTGGGCTTTTGAAATCTCCTTATAGGAAACTGAAACTAAAGAGCATTTATCAACTAGAAAAACAAAAAAGGGAATTTCCTAAGTGTATGCTAGTGGATGGACTGAGTGTATCTGTCCTAATTTCTCAGAAATTGCTTACTATTACTGGAAGAGTTCTGTGATATCATTTCCAAATTTTGACTTGTAGTTTGGAATGTAATGGTTATCTCTAGTTCAGAGGCAGGGAAAGGGGAAGACATATTCTTTTAAGCTCTAGTTTCCTGAATATTAAATGCACTTACACCAAGTTTTGGAGCCTCACATAGGACCAAGTGTTGTTTTTACAATAGGTACAGTAACTGAAGATTTATACTAACCCACAATAAGGGATAAATTATTTGGCATTTATTACATAATAAATGATAAAGAGAATATTATTTATTGAGTATTTGTTATATTTTATATGGATTACCCCATGTTAATTCTCACAACAAATATTTTCTTTGAATTCTACAAACACTGGGTACAGAGCAGTTTAGTAACTTGCCCCAAATCCCAGAGCTACTAATAAATGCATCTTTTTTTTTTTTAGTTAGAGATTCTGAGAGTTTACAGAAAAATCATATATACAGTGTTCCCATATATCACCCTATTTTATAAAATCTTTTAAAGGATTTTAATACATACTAAAAACAAACAATTTAATACTACAACATTATATAACACATATACTGTAGCTATGTGGACATTTATATTTTTCTCTTCAGTAAAATATTTTCATACGTAAACTTAAAAACAGACAATTTAGTATTACATCATTATATAACACATTGATACTCTAGATATGTGGACATTTATATTTTCCTTTTCTGTAAAATGTTTTCATGCTTATAAAAGTCACCCTAAATCAACATGGGACAAGAGAACAACATACAGTAGAAATAAACCAAGTGGTAAATCAGATATCGGTAAGGAAAAAAATATTATAAAGCAGTTACATTGTTGACACAACAGAAAAAAACACACTTTTCTATTATTTGAAGGTAATTCACAATTATTTCCAGGAATTCTGTGAGAATTTAAGGTCATTTGTTCTAAAGAAATGCTTTAATTTAGACACAACTTCACAAAACTGTAATTCTTGTAAAACCTTTACATGCAAACACTCTGTATAATTGATTGTGGACAGGCATATCAGTACCGAGGAGTCAGGTATTTCACAAATGTGTTGTGCACTAAGTCACATGGTTGTGTATATTTAACTTGCAATCTCATAAGAGACTTCTAGCCTGTCACCCTGTGCTGCAATGTGGAAAGGTGATAAAGATAAATCCAAAACAAAGGAGCCAGTATCCCTTTGAATTAAAATCTCTAGCCAAGATATAATGGATTAAAAGTTTAAACCATCTGTTACATGGTTCATAGTTAAATATTCTTCATTTTAAACTTTCTAAAATACATTATAATGTAAAGATGCTACTTTTTACCCAGAGTGTATTCAGTGCATTTACAGTTCACAATGTTAGACTTTTTGGTATTTCTACTTAGCATTATAAAATATAAACTTACTGCAGTCTAAATTTAGAACCCAACTCCATGAAAAATGCAAGTTCTTACAGGATTCCCTTTGCTAAATTTAAGTTCCCAGACTTGGCAAAAAGTACAAAGAAACTGGTTACTAAGCAGATGTGGCTTCATAAGACAATTCAGTTACTGAGAAATTGAAAGTCTCTTTCTTTTTCTTATTTGCAATTTTATTTGTCCAAACAGTCATTCAAAGAGATATTGCTCCTGTAACTATAGCTATTGCAATTCAGAAGACAAATGATTCATTATTCAAAATGCTTAATCTTAAGAACAGTTATGAAAGTACTGAAATTTAAAAAATAGTAACATGTAAACTTTGATACGGAGAGACTACTTTACTATACACACAGCAGTCGAGGACAATATTTGAATTAAAAATATAGTTTGTATTTTTTCCGAACAACACATTGGAAATTAGCCTTTTCTGTCAAAAAGAAATTAAAGATTCAAAGAAGACATATATATTTGTTTCAAGCATTTAAACTGTTTTTTGTTGTTGCTCATGCAACAACCATATTTACAGTTTTGATTTATGAAGAGAATTAATTTTGGATCCAAGAAAGTACATTAATTAGTACTACTGAAACCAAACTGAGAAAAGCATCTCATTTCCTGTTCATTACAGAGCACCAGGCATGAAAGACTGACTCAGCAGTTCCAACTGTTGTGTAGTTAATGTTATGCATTTGGGAGCACAGTCGTATCTGAGTCTGTAATACATGTGTAGGTGGGGGTATATGGGGGAAGCGCAGGTGATGGCTTGATACCTCGGGCCCTCATATAGGAGAGAAACTGTTCAGCATTCTCAGTTAGGACATCTTTATCCAATCTAGCCATGCTAAATATGTGGTTTCCACTTTTGTCAATGAAATCCCTGGATGGCACAAACTGCACAATGTCCCTTTCAGCATACTTTCCTTTGGAGGAGACTCACACATCAGCTCCATCCAATTCAACCATTGCATCAACTTCTGCTGGTCCAACACCTACTCTAATTATTGACATTGGAAGTTCTGTGGCATTAACTATGGACTCCTTCATTTGAGCCATGTCTGAGATAACACCATCTGTCACAATCAGGGGCACAAAATACTGGGAGCCATCTTTTACTGAAGAAGCATACCTTGCTACGTGATTAATTACAGGAGCAAAGTTCGTTGGCCCATACAGTTGGACAGATTCAGACTCCTGTAGTAAACCTCCATGACCCCATCAATACCACACAGTAGGGGTTTTGAAGGTTTCCGTTCAAAGCAAATTCATGTGATATCCTTCCATCTGGAGGTAGTTTTGCACCAAAACCTAGAGCTGGGAACAGTTTATTACAGTCATAATCTTGAACAATTTCTCCCACTGCCTTCAGTGCCCTACCCATAGGCATTCAGTTGGTAAGGATTCATGTACTGCAGAGAAGTCGGCTGGGCAAGGTTGTCATTTGATGCTGCAAAATCAATACGCACTGTGAAGCTGATTTGCGTTCCTCCCTTAATATAGTCGAGGAATGAAACTTCTGTTTCTACCAAGAAAGAAATGTTATTGTTCCAGAATTAATATATTTTTTCTTTTTTCCTTTCTTTTTAGGATTCACTACCTCATATATGTTGAATAGTGATTGCCCTCTAGAAAATTCCCTATAACTTGTAAATTCTCCAATGAAATCATGACTCCCATCTCGATCCCAGTCATACACCATTACTTTGATTGCTCTGTCAAAATCGCCTTTACACAGTACTCTTACTGAGATCTTGAATGCTTGCCATACAGGATTTAGAGTGTTTTTGACAACTTCTGTTTTATGACAGATTGTACAACTGCCACCTTCATTATTTTGATAAATACAAGGGATCTGATTTTCCAAAGAAGTCGTTCTTGTTCAATTTGTTTGCACAAAATTGTATTAAAACAGCATCCCTACAGCAGTTTAATTCCTCTGCTGTAAGGAGGATCATACCACATTTTCCCCCTGGAATTCCTCTGGATTCTTAGAAATCTCTGTGAGATAATATACTTTCAAGCTCATTCGGGTTGTTGGCAGCATTCTTTTTTTTTTTTTTTTTCCATGATTTCCATGTTGTCCCCAACATTTTCAAGCTAGCAATACCAGGTCAAATCCTTCTCATTTCAAATCTCTCTGATTTCCTCTTCTGCTTTTCTCTGTTTCAGGGGTTCAAGTAATTATATAGAGTCTACAGGAATAATCCATGATAATCTCCTTATTTTAAGGTCAGCTGATTAGTAACACTCTTCATCCTATTACTAATACCTTGTAATGCTTTGTTACAACTGATGAAAGCACATTTTTACACTTGTACTATCTATAGTCCATGGTTTACCTTGGGTTCACTGTTTGTGTTAGACAGTCCCATGGATTATTTTTTAAAAATATATTCTAGTAACATACATACAAACTAAAATTTCATCTTTCAACCATATTCAAATATATCACTCAGTGCTGATAGTTACATTCACAATGTTTGCTACCATCACCACCATCCATTACTAAAATTCTTCTATCCTCACAAGTAGAAACTCTGTACAAGTTAAGCTTTAACTCCCATTTCCTATCCTAATCCCATCTCTTGGTAAACTATACTCTAGACTCTGACTCTATGAATTTCCTTATTCTAAGTACTCCATATCAGCGAGGTCATACAATGTTTGTCCTTTGGTGTCTGGCTTATTTCAATCAATATAATGCCTCCAGAGTTCATCCATGTTGACACATGTATCAGAACATTCCTTTTTACAGCAGAAATATTCCATTCTGCATATAGTCCACATTGTTTAGCCTATCATCAATTGATGGACACTTGGGTTGCTTCCATTTCTTGGAAATTGTGAATAATGGTACTATGAACATCAGTGTGCAAATATCTGCTTTCATATGCCTAGAAGTGGGGTTTCTGGGTGAAATAGTAATGCAATACTTAGCTTTCTGAGGAACTGCCAAACTGTCTTCCACAGTGTTTGGACCATTTTATATTCCCACTAAAAATAAATGAGTATTCCTATTTCTCCACATCCTCTCCAACACTTGTAATTTTCCTTTTTTTTTTTTTTTTTTTTAAATAATAGTCATTCTAGTGCTTGGGAAATTGTGGTTTTGGTTTGCATGTCTATAAACTGTAATGAAATTGATTATCTTTTTATGTGCTTTTTGGCCATTTGTATATCTTCTTTAGAGAAATGTCTATTCAAATCATTTGATCTCTTTTTAAATTGGGTTGACTTTTTGTTGTTGAGTTGTAGGATTTTTTGATATATTTTGGATAT
The DNA here is from genome assembly GCA_026826555.1 of Tolypeutes matacus. Classification (NCBI taxonomy): domain Eukaryota; kingdom Metazoa; phylum Chordata; class Mammalia; order Cingulata; family Chlamyphoridae; genus Tolypeutes; species Tolypeutes matacus. The sequence continues at coordinate 6,328,378 of JAKSZT010053881.1, forward strand.
TAAAACCTTATCAGAGAGAAGATGGAGGATTAGAGACTTACAAGGCTCACTTCTTTCCCAGAAAAATAACTAGAAGACAGACAGAAACTGTCCAGAACAACTGTTCTAGTGTTCAGGAGACCAGGGGAGGGCTGGACGCACCAAGAAGAGAGAAGGGCTAGTAAAGGAATCTCAGCAGGTGAGGACCTGAGAGTAACAGGGGCGGCTGCTGCTGCAGGCACCCAACCCCCATTTTTGGCACAGACAGCTTCAGCGCCTCTGGTCCCTAGCAGGTGACGATGGACCAGCCTGGCCGCGGGGATCCACTTCCCCAGGAAAGAGAAGAGGGAGAGACATAGCCCACTGCTGATGCAGCTCTTGGCTGGTGAATTTGGTCTGCTGGATCCCATGATTTCCACCTTTTCTGGCCAGGTGCATGCATACCATTGTCTTCACCCAGGAGATGGCAGAGAGCTAAGGATGCCTTCTCAAATACCCTCCTCACTAACCAAGAATTGCTGCTATCAACATAGAAGGGAGCAGAAATCTCTTTCCTGCCTGAGTGAGGGAGGGTGTTTGGAGGGAGGAGAGTAGCTTTGGATCACTAAGTTTGACATGCCAGGCTTGGCTCCAAATAACCTGCAGAGAGGTGTATCTTTCTCGGACATTGCTTCAGTACCACACACCAAGTTGTGGTTCCAGGGAACACATTCACCCCTAGGGTTTGTGTGGAGAGGTTTGCCAAAGCACCGTCTCCTGGGAGGCCAGGAAACTGCACCTTAGGGAATAAAAATAAAAGAGGCTTTTTGGTGCCTTTACAATCCCTCACCCCAAGGCCCTTGGATATTAGTCTATATCCTATTAATGGGTCCCTGGCGCTGTTTTGATCAGTTAAAAAGAGACAATATTAAAATCCTAGGATAAGTTGAACCAAGAATCAAAGAAGAGTCATAACACAAAACCACACAATAATAAAGCCTTAGGCAAGAGAGAGAAACTGATCATCAGAGTAAACTCACTATCATAATCAGATGTGTAGACATCAGCAAAAATATGGCTAAAGAGATAAAGGACATTGAGAAAACACTGGATGACCACAAGAGAATTTGAAAGCTTGACCAGAAAAATAACAGAGTTTTTGGAAATGAATGACACAATGGATTAAATTGAAAACACACTATAGGCATACAATGATAGATTTGAAATGACAGAATAAAGACTCAGAGAATTAGATGACAGAGCAGCAGAAATTTTAAAAAAAAACAACATCAAAGAACTCCAGAACAGGTGTAGCTCAGTGGTTGAGCACCTGCTTTGCATGTATGAGGTCTGGGATTCAATCCCCAGTAGCTCCCGGAAAAAACAAACAAACAAAAACCCACAGAAGAACAGATATTGAAAAGAATTGAAAAAATTGAGCAGGAGCTAAGGGAATTGAATGATAGCATGAAGTGCACCAACATACATGCCATGGGAGTTCCAAAAGGAAATGAGCCAGAAAGAATAGTTGAGGAAATAATGGCTGAAAATTTCCCAACTCTTATGAAAGATATTAATATACATTTCTGTTTTAGTTTGTTAAAGGCTACCAATGCAAAATACCAGAAATGGTTTGGTTTTTACAATAGGGATTTATTAGGGTAGAAGATTACAATTCCAAGGCTGTGAAAATGTCCAAATCAAGGCATCACCAAGAGATGCTGTCTCACCAAGTTGCATCTGTGGGTGATCAGGCACACGGTGGCGACATCTAAAGATGGTTTCTCTCAGAGCTCAACTGTGGGCAATTAAGCATCTGGCTTATCTTGACCCTCTCCTCATTGCTTCAGCTTTTGGTTGCTCTGCTGATTCCAACCTCCAGCCTCTCTCACAGCCTCTCAGGGTTTCTCTGTCTTTCTGTGGCTGTAGAGATCTTGGAGTCCCCACTCAAATGGCAGCTCTCTTTCTCTATGTGTCTCTTAATGTTTCTTCCATTTATAAAAGACTCCAGCAAGAGGGCAGAGATCTACCCTGGGTCAGGCTTCACCGAAGAACCCCAATTAAAGGTCCCCAACTGAATTCAATCCAATCAAAAGGCCTCACACTCAAAGGAATGGGTTTGCTCCAAGAACATGATCCTTTCTGGGAGTCACAAAAGCTTCAAACTGTCACAATGCCCAAGAAGTTCAATGTACCCCAAACAGAATAAATCCAAATACAGCTACCTCTAGACACATAATATGCAGAATGTCAACTGCCAAAGATAAAGAGAAAATTCTGAAAGCAGCAAGAGAAAAGCAATCAATCACATTCAAGGAATGTCCAGTAGACTTAGTGTGGATTTTGCATCAGAAACCATGGAGGTGAGAAGGCAGTAATAAGATATATTTAAGATAAAGAAAGAAAAAGAACTGCCTGCCAAGAATTCTTTATCTGGCAAAACTGTCTTTTAATAATGAGAGTGAATTTGACATATTCACAGGTAAACAGAAACTAAGAGAGTTCATAAACAAGAGTCTGGCTTTACAAGAAATACTAAAGGGGGGGAAGCGGCTGTGGCTCAATCAGTAGGGCTCCCGTTTACCATATGGGAGGCCCCGGGTTCGGTTCCTGGGGCCTCCTGGTGAAGGCAAGCCCGCCCGCACAGCGTGGTTAGCTGACCCAGCGAGCACAAGCAGCAAGGGGGGGATAAATGAATAAATAAATTAAAAATCTTAAAAAAAAAAAAAAAAAGAAATACTAAAGGGAGTTCTGCAGCTTGAACGGAAAAGACAGGAGGGAGAGGCATGGAGGAGAGTGTGGAAATAAAGAGTATCAGGAAGGGTAACCAAATGGATAAAAAGACAAACAAAAATAAGATATGATATATGAAAGCCAAAGGATAAAATAGTAGATGTAAGTAATGCCTATACGGTAATAACATTGAATGTTAATGAATTAAACTCCCTAATCAAAAAACACAGGCTGGCAGAATGGGAAAAAAATATGAGCCATCCTTATGTTGTTTACAAGAGACTCACCTTAGATCCAAGATACAAATAGCTTGTAAGTGAAAGGTTGGAAAAGATATTTCACAAAAACAGTAACCAAATAAGAGCTGGGGTATCTATATTAATATTAGAAAAAAATGGACTTTAAATGCAACAAGGTTATACAAGATGCAGAATATCATTAGATATTCATAAAATTGGAAGATATCCATCAGGAAAAATTAACAATCAAATAGCTATACACCTAAACAAGCTATTTGTTTACACAAGGCAAACACTGGCAAAACTGAAGAGAGAAATAGATATCTCTACAATAAGTGTTGGAGACTTCAATACAGCACTCACATCAATAGATAGAACAACTAGACAGAAGATCAACAAGAAAAGAGAGAATTTGAACAATATGATAAAAGAGCTATACCTAACAGACATATACAGAACATTGCACCCCAAATCAGCAGTATATACATTCTCCTCAAGTGCTTATGGATCTTTCTCCAGAATAAATCACATGTTGGACCATAAAACATGCCTCAACAAATTTAAAAATATTGAAATTATTCAAGGGACCTTCTCTGATCATAATGGATTGAAAACTGAAAATCATTAATAGGTAGGAAAGAGGAAAATTCACAAATATATGGAGGCTAAACAACATACTTTTAAGCAATCAGTGGGTCAAAGAAGAACTTGCAAGAAAATTAGTAAATATCTTGAGATGAATGAAAACAGGAACACAACTTATCAATACTTATGGGATGCAATGAAGGCAGTGCTGAGAGGAAAATTTATAGTCCTAAATGCCTATATTAAAACGGAAGAAAGCTAAAATCAAAGACCTAACTGCACACCTGGAGACACAAGAAAAAGAACAGCAAATAAATCCCAAAACAAGGAGAAGGAAAGAAATAACAAAGATTAGGGCTGAAATAAATGAAATTGAGAACAAAGAAACAATAGAGAGAATAAAAAAACAAAAAGCCAGTTCTTGGAGAAGATCAATAAAAATTGATACTTAGCTAGATTAACAAAGAAAAAGGGAGAAAAATGTGAATAAATAAAATTAGGAATGAAAGGGGGACATAACTACTGACACCATAGAAATAAAAAGATTGTAAGAGGATATTATGAAAAACTGTATGCCAACAAATTAGACAACCTAGATGAACTGAATCACACAAACAACTTACATTGACAATAGAAGAAATACAAGAAGTCAACAAACCAATCTCAATTAGAGGTTGAAGCAGTCCTCAAAAACCTCCCAACAAAGAAAAGTTCAGGACCAGATGGCTTTACAGATGACTTCTACCAAACACTTTGAAACGAATTAATACAAATCCTGCTCAAACTCTTCCAAAAATTGAAGAAAAGGAAAATTACCAAACTCTTTTTATGAAGCCTGTTATCATCTTAATACCAAATCCAGGTAAAGATTTTTTTCTACAAAAACAGAAAATTAGAGTCCAATCTCTCTCATGAATATAGATGCAAAAATTCTTAACCAAATCCTTGCAAATTGAATCCAACAACATATTAAAATAATTAGACACCACCAACAAGTGGGTGTTATTCCTGGTATGCAAGTGTTGTTCAAAACAAGGAAATCAATTAATGTAATACACCATAATAACAAATCACAGGGAAAAAAAAACATGATCATCCTGATTTGACAGAGACAAGGCATTTGACAAAATCCAGCATAGTTTCTTTCTTTTTTTTTTTTTTAATTTTTTAAAACATATTTTTTATTGAAGTATATCATTCTTCATTAAAAAAAAAAAAAACACTTCAAAAAACAGGAATAGAAGGAAAATTCATCAACAAGATAAAGGTCATATATGTAAAACCCACAACCAACATCATACTTAATGGGGGAAGGTTGAAAGCCTTCCCTTTAAGATCTGGAACAAGACATGGATGCCTACTGCCACCACTGATATTCAACATCATGCTAGAAGTTCTAGCTAGAGCAATTAAGCAAGAAAAAGAAATAAAAGACATCCAAATTAGAAAAAAAAAAAACAAGTAAAGCTCTCACTATTCACAGACCACATGATTCTATATTTATTTAGAAAATTCTGAAATATCTATGACAAAGCTACTAGATATAATAAACGAATTCAGCAAAGTGGCAGGATACAGATCAACATGCAAAAATCAGTAGTGTTAGAGACAACCAAGACAGCAGCAGAGTAAGGAGCTCCAGGAGTCAGCTCATGCTACAGGGCAGTTAGTAATCACCCAGAGCTATGTAAAGCACCTCTTTGGGGGTTCTATGAGACCAGAAGAGCATCCTGCAACATCCTTGAAAAATGGAAGGAGGAGACTGCCCATCTGCAGAGAAGATTCATGAGGAGAGCACTCCACACCGTGGAGGCTGGTGCCCATCCTCCACTGGTGGCACAAGCCATTTTGGGAGCTATTCTGTGGCTGGAATTGAAAGCTCCATTCTCAAAAATGGGGGAGGAGACAGTTGGGCATCAACTCCAGTTACTGATTAGTAAATTCGGTGAGCTAAAGTATAATCCTAAGAATGGTTAAAGTTTGAACCTATCCAAGTCAGAAAGAAGCCAATAGCCACCATTTTAACTCCGCCTCCAGCATGAGGGGAAGCAGGGCTAACTGAAAATCACAGTGATGGTAGGGACTGGCTTCTTTCCAGAAGAAGGTCTAGCCTAAGCCCCAGCCCCACCTCTGGCAGGGAAGCTGGGGGGACCTGCACCAGCCTCTCCAGGAAACTACCGGCCACACTGTGGAGGCCAGTGCTCATCCTATTCTGGCAGCACAAGGTGCTCCAGAAGCTATTCTGTGGCTGGATTTGGAAACTCCATTTCCCAAAAACAGGGGAGAAAGAGATGGTTGGCCACCAGCTTCAGCTACTGACTAGTAAACATGGCTGGGTAAAATATAACCCTAAGAACAGCTGAAGTTTGAACCTGTCCAAGTTAGAAAGGGGTCAGTAGCCACCATTTTGACTCTACCCCCAGCATGAGGGGAAGCGGGGCTGATTGAATATCACAGTGAAGGTAGGGACCAGCTTCTTTCCATCCAGATCAGACTGCAGCCCCAGCCTAGTCTCCAACCCCACCTCTGGCAGGGAGGAAGCTGGTGGGACCTGCACCAGCCACTCTGGGTAACTGCAGGTTCATTTAGCTAGCACAGACTGAATAGTTGGACACTTGGGGCTCCATTTCTGTACCCCAATAAGATAAGAGAGGAGCTGTGTTTCTTCAGCCTCTCTGGGCAACTGCAGGCACTTTCAGTTCACACAAACTGGTTTGTTGAGCACCTTCAATTCCATCTCCACCTCTCTAGCCTTATAGGATACAAGGGTGCTGGGGTTTCTTCAGATTCTCTGGGAAACTATAGATGCTTTCAGTCCACACAGACTGGATACTGGGGCACCTGTATCTCCATCCTTGCTTCCCAATAGAATAAAAGCAGAGCTGTGTTTCTTTAGCATCTCTGGGTAACTGGAGTGCTTTTGGCCCACACAGACTGAATAGTCAGACACCTATAGCTCCATTCCTGCCCCCAAGTACGGTAGAAGGGGAACTGTGTTTCCTTAGCCTTTCCAGGCAATGGCAGGCACTTTTGGCTGCACAGCCTGGACTGGTGATTACCTGTGGATCCACCCACAGCCCTCAATAGGAGAGGAGGGGGCTGGGGTTTCCTCAGCCTCTCTGGAAATGGCAGGCACTTTCAGCTTACACTGACTGAACTGTTGGGCATTGGTGGTTCCGTTCCCACCTCCTAAAGGGCAGAAGGAACAATACTCCCTCAGTCTCTAAGGGCAACTGCAGGTGCATTCGGCCTACACAAATTTAGATTGTTGGGAACTCCAGAGGATCCATCCACCCCTTAGCAAGGAGCAGGTGGTGGTGCTACATCAGTCTACCTGGACACCTGTGGTCATTTTGGACCCACATGGCATAGATTGCTGCCCACACTTGCAGCTCCATCCCCACCCCATTCAGGGGAGGAAGGGGCTTGAAGCTTCATCATTCTCTCCAGGCAACTATAGACAATCTTGGCCTCATGACTTGGATTATTACACACAGCTATGGCTCTGTCCCTACTCCTGGAAAAGGTGAAAGATGGGAGAAGCTTCACTGGTCCCTGGGGCAATGCAGGCAGCTTGAGCCTCCACAGCGTACAGCACCAACTATATCCTCAGCTCCTACAACACAACCAGCAAGGGGAGAAAGGGCAAGAATGCCCTAAACTGAAGAAAGAAACTGCACCCAGAATAAATACATGTAGTAAGCCAGATGCCAAGACACCAAGAAAAAATTACAATCCATATCAAGAAACAGAAAGCATCCAGATGACGTAAAAGAGTTGAGACAACTAATCATAGATGTTCAAACAAATCTTAATAAATTCAACAAGGTGCCTAAAGAGAGTAAGGATATTAAGAAGACATTGGGTGAGCACAAAAAAGAATTTGAAAGCATACATCCAAAAATAGCAGATCTTATGGGAATGAAAGATGCAATTAATGAAATTGAAAATACACTGGAAGCATATAACAGCAGATTTGAGGAAGCAGAAGAAAGGACTGGTGAGCTTGAAGACATGACCTCTGAAAGTGAACATACAAAAGAACAGATGAAGAAAGGAATTGATAAAATTGAACAAGGTCTCAGGGTACTAAATGACAGCAAGAGATGTGCAAACATATGTGTCATGGGTGTCCCAGAAGGAGAAAAGAAGTGAAAAGGGTCAGAAGGAATATTTGAAGAAATAATGGCAGAAAATTTCCCAACCCTATTGAAGGACATAGATATCTGTGTCCAAGATGCCCAGCATACTCCCATCCAAATAAATCTATCTAGACCAACTCTGAGATAGATACTAATCAGAATGTCAGATGTCAAAGACAAAGAGAATTCTGTGAGTATCAAGAGAAAAGCAATGCATAACATACAAGGGGTACTCAATAAGATTAAGTGCCGATTCCTCATCAGAAACCATGGAGGCAAGAAGACAGTGGTATGATATATTTAAGATACTGCAAGAGAAAAACTTCCAGCCAAGAATCTTATATCTTGCAAGATTGTCTTTCAAAAATGAGGGCCAGTTTAGAATATTCAAGGATAAACAGAAACTGAGAGAGTTTATAACAAAGAGATTGGCTTTGCAGGAAATACTAAAGGATGTGCTTTAGCCTGAAAAAGAAAGACAGGAGAGAGAGAGGCTTGGAAGAGTCTAGAAATGAAGATTATATCAGTAAAAGTAATTAAAAGTGAGGTGAAAATAAAATATGACAGATAAAACCCAAAGGTCAAAATTGTTGAAACAAGAACTACCTTTACAGTAATAACATTGACTATTAATGGATTAAACTCCCCAATCAAAAGACACAGACTGGTGAAGTGGAGAAGATAATATGAGCCATCTATATGCTGTTTACAAGAGACTCACCTTGGACCCAAGGATACCAATAGATTGAAAGTGAAAAGCTGGAAAAATATATTCCACATATGTAGTAATCAAAAAAAAAAAAAAGAGTAGCTATACTTATAACAGATGAAATAGCCTTTAAAAGCAAAACTGTTATTAGAGACAAGGAAAGACATTATACATTAATAAAAGGGGAAATTCACCAGGAAGAAATAACAATCATAAATATATATGCACCTAACCAGGATTCCTCAAAATATGTGAGACAAACATTGGCAAAACTCATGGGAGTGATTGATGTCTCTACAATAGTAGTTGGATACTTCAATACACCACTCTCAGCATTGGATAGAACATCTGGGTGAAGATCAATAAAGAAACAGAGAGTTTGAATAATATGATAAATGGACTAAATCTAATAAACATATCAGAACATTGCACCCCAAAACATCAGAATATCTTCAAGAAGATTAACAAAATTCGACAAACTCTTAGCTAGATTTAGAAAGCATATTGTCTAGCTACAGTGGTAAAAACAGCATGGTACTGGCATAAAGATAGACACATAGACCAGTGGAACTGAACTGATGGTTCAGAAACAGACCCTCGCATCTATGTTCAAGTGATTTTTGACAGGCCCATCAAACCCACCAGCTTGGGCAGAACAGTCTATTCAACAAATAGCCAAAAGAAAGAAAGAGGAACCCTATCTCACACATTATAAAGAGAGGCATTGAGAAGGACTACTGATGCTTAATGTATGTAGAAGTTTTCATTAACTTTACTGTAAATGTGTGGAAATGTATAGAGTTGATGGTAACACATTATAGTGAGTAGCAGCTGGTTTATCAATGGGAATGTGGCTGAGATCATATTTATCTTTTCTTTTTTCTTTTGTTTTTAGTGGTTTGTGTGTAAAGTCAAAGAACCCATTGCCGTCCTGAAGATGCTCCCCTATATTTTCTTCTAAGAGTTTTATAGTTCTTGTTTTTAGATCTTTGATCCATTTTGAGTTTATTTTTGTAAAAGATATGAGGTAAGAGTCCATCTTCATCCTTTAGCATATGGAGATACAATTTTCCCAGCTCCAATTGTTGAAGAAATTATTCTTTCTCAATTGAGTGGACTTGGCACCCTTGTCAAAAATCAGTTGGCCATAATTATGAGGGTTGGTTTTAGAACTCTAAATTCTATTCCATTGGTTTAGATCTCTATCCTTGTGCCAGTACTATGCTGGGTTTTTTTTTTTTTTTCATTCATTTTATTTATTTTTCTTAACAAACCAATTTTATTGATACATATTAATAAAGCATAAATCCATCCAAAGGGTACATTCAATGGTATTTAGTGTAATCACATTTTTGGTTTTTCATCACTTCAGTCATTCTTAGAGCACTTTCATTATTACAATAAATAATAATAAAAAAAAAAAACAGCCAAAACTCTTCACCTTTCAATCTCTCTATTCCGCCCCTGCCATACATAGCTGCTATTACTTTTCCTTCTCTCTAGTATATTTGTATGTTTATTTTGTAAAAAAAAAAAAAAAAAAAAAAAAAGTCTTATATATGGAATGTCACCCATATTGGTGTTTATCCATTCATCAGTTGATGAACACCTGGGTTGTTTCCAATTTTTGGCAATCATGAATAATGCCACTATATATATCAATGTTCAGATGTCTGTTCATGTCTCTGCTATCAGTTCTTCTGGGTATATACCTAGCAATGGTATTGCTGGGTCCCATGGCAAGTCTATATTCAACTGCCTTAGGAATTGCCCAACAGTCCTCCACAGTGGCTGTACCATTTTACATTCCCACCAACAGTGAATAAGTGTTCCTATCTTTCCACATCCTCTCCAACATTTACAGCTTTCCTACTTTTTCATAGCGGTCAGTCTAATAAGTGTGAAATGATATCTCATTGTATTTTTTATTAGCATTTCCTAGGGATGTTGAACATTTTTTCATGTGTTTCTTCGCCATTTGCATGTCTTCTTTCGACAATTGTCTTTTCAAGTCTTTTGCGCATTTTTTAATCAGGTAGTTTGTCTTTTTATTGTTGAGTTGTATGATCTCTTTGTTTATCATGGATATTAAACCCTTATCAGATATATGACTGCCAAATATTTTCTCCCATTGAGTTGGCTGCCATTTTACCCTTTTGACAAAATCCTTTGAAGTGCAAAAGTGTTGAATTTTGAGGAGGTCTCATTTTTCTATTTTTTCTATTGTTGCTTGTGTTTGGGTGTAAGGTTTAAGAAACTACCACCTTCCACAAGATCTTCAATATGTTTTCCTACATTTTCTTCTGATTTCCTCCTCAGATTGCATCAGTAGTGTATAGAAACGGTATTGATTTTTGCGTATTAACCTTGTATCCTGCCACTTTGCTGAACCCATCTATTAGTTCTAGTAGCTTTGTTGTGGATTTTTCGGGAGATCCTAGATATAGGATCATGTCTTCAGTGAATAGTGATAGTTTGAATTCTTCCTTTCCTATTTGGGTGACTTTTATTTCTTTACCTAGTCTAATTGCTCTAGCTAGAACTCTAGCACAATATTGAATAATAATGGTGACATGGGCATGCTTGTCTTGTTCTTGATTTCAGCGGGAGAGCTTTCAGTCTTTCACCGTTGAGTACAATGCTAGCTGTAAGTTTTTCATATATGCACATTACCATATTGAAAAAACTTCCTTCTATGCCTATGTTTTGGAGTGTTTTTTATCAAGAAAGGATGCTGTATTTTGTCAAATTCCTTTTCTGCATCAATTGAAAGGATCATGTAATTATTCTTCTTCAATTTATCAATGTGGTTTATTACACTAATTGATTTTCATGTGTTGAACCACCCTTGAATACTTGGGATAAAACCCACCTGATCATGGTGTATAATTCTTTTAATGTGCTTTTTGATTCTGTTTGAAAGTATTTTGTTAAGGATATTTGCCTCTATATTCATTAGAGTTATTGGTCTGTAATTTTCTTTTTTTGTAGTATCATTATTCGGTTTTGGTATTTAGGTGATGCTGGCTTCATAGAATGAGTTTGGTAGTATTCTTTCCAATTTGATTTTTCAGAAGGGCTTGAGTAAGATTGGTATAAGACCATCTTCGAATGAGTAGTAAAATTCACCTGTGAAGCCATCTTGTCCCAGGCTTTTCATCTTTGAGAGGTTCTTGATGACTGTTTCAATCTCTTCACTTGTGATTGGATTGTTGAAGTCCTCTTTTTCTTCTCAGGTCAGTGTAAGTGATTTGTATGTTGCTAGGAATTTGTCCATCTCATCTACATTTTCTAGTTTTTTGGCATACAGTTATTCATAGTATCCTCTTATGATCTCTCTTATATTTGAGGGGCCAGTGGTAATGTCCCCCCTCTCATTTCAGATTTTATTTGTATCTTCTCTCTTTTTTCTTTGTCAGTCTAGCTAAGGTTTTTTTTTATTTTGTTGATCTTCTCAAAGAACCAACTTTTGATTTTCTTGATTGTCTCTATTGTTTTTTTGTTCTCAATTTCATTTACTTCTGCTCTGATCTTTCCTATTTCTTTCCTTCAGCTTGGTTTTGGATTAGTTTGTTGTTCTTTTCCTAGTTCCTCCAGGTGTGTAGTTAGGTCTTCAATTTTAGCTCTTCTTCTTTTTTAATGTAAGCATTTAGGGTTATTAATTTCTCTCTCAGCACTGCCTTTATGGTGTCCCATAGTTTGTTTTTTTTAAAACAAAACAATTTTTGATACATATTAATAAAGCATAAAATCCATCCAAGATGTACAATCAATGGTATTTGGAATAATCACATATTTGTGCATTTATAACTTCAATTATTATTAGAGCATTTTCATTATTTCAATAATAATAAACAAAAAGACACAAACAAACAAACAAGAAAAATCTTCACTTAGCAATCTCTCTATGCTTCCACCACTGTATATAACTGCTGTTTCTGGCTTTTCTATCCAAAGTGTAAAATCAATGACATTTAGTATAATCACATTGTTGTATATTCACCATCTCAAAAATTTTAGAACAATTTCATTACTCCAAAAAGAAAGACTCCATACCCCTAAGCATTCCTTCCTCAGACCTGCATAACGACTAATCTCATTTCATCTTTATAAACTGATTTATATTTACATTTTATATAAATGGAATCATACAATTTGTAGTACTCTGTAACTGGTCTCCTTCACTTAGTATAATGTTTTGGAATTTTTTTGTCTGATATTAACATTTTGTAGTTTTAACATATTTGTTCTGCTTCAAAGAAAAATGGTCTTATATATGCAAGTCTACCTATATTCATATTTCACATGATATATTTATATTTCACATAATGTATTTAGTTCATAATAGAGCAATCATATAGTATTTGTCCTTTTGTATCTGGCTTACTTCCTCAACATATTATCCTCCAGTTTCATCCATGTTGTCATATGTTCCACGATTTCATTACTTCTTACTGCTGCATAATATTCCATCGTGTGTATACTCCACAATTTGTTTATGCATTCATCAGTTGATGGACACATGGGTTGTTTCCATCTTTGGCTATCATGAGTAATGCTGCTGTGAACATTGGTGTGCAAATATCTGTTTGTGTCCCTGCTTTCAGTTCTTCTGGGTATATACCTAGCAGTGGAATTGCTGGGTCCCACGGCAAGTCTATATTCAACTGCCTTAGGAATTGCCAAACAGTCCTCCACAGTGGCTGTACCATTCTGCATTCCCAACAACAGTGAACAAGTGCTCCTATCTCTCCACATCCTTTCCAATATTTACAGTTTTCCAACTTTTTCAGCGTCCAGTCTAATAGGTATGAAATGATTTCTCATTGTGGTTTTGATTTGCATTTCCCTATTTGCTAGTTATGTTCATGTGTTTCTTTGCCATTTGTATTTCTTCTTTGAAGTTGCCTTTTCAAGTCTTTTGCCCACTTTTTAATTGGATACTTTGTCTTTTTGAGTTGTGTGATCTCCTTATATATCATGGATATTAAACCATTATCAGAGATATGATTGCCAAATATTTTCTCCCATTGAGCTGGCTGCCTTTTCATGCTTTTGACAAAGTCCTCTGAGGATCAAAAGTGTTGAATTTTGAGGAGGTCCCATTTTTCTCGTTTTCCTTTTGTTGCTCATGCTTTGGGCGTAAGGTTTAAGAAACTACTACCTACCACAAGATCTTAAAGATATTTTCCTACATTTTCTTCTAGGAGTTTTATGGTGGTTGTTTTTATATTTAAGTTTTTCATCTATTTTTGAGTTAATTTTGATATAAATTGTGAGATACAGGTCTTCTTTCTTTCCTTTGAATATGCCTGTCTAGTTCTTCCAGCACCATTTTTTGAATAGACTGTTCTGGCCCAGCTGGGTGGGCTTAACAGCCTTGTCAAAAATCACTGGATTGCAGATGTGAGGATCTAAGTTCTCAATTTAGTTCCTTTGGTCAATCTGTCTATCTTCATGCCAGTACCATGCTGTTTTTTTTTTTTTTGTTGTTGTTAGTTTGCTTGTTTGTTTGTTTGTTTTTACCACTGTAGCTAAGTAATATGCTGTAAAGTCAGGAAGTGATAATCCTCCAACTTCATTCTTTTTAAAGATATTTTTGGCTATTCAGGGCCCCTTACCCTTCCACACAAATTTGATTATTGTTTTTTTCGATTTCTGCAAAAAAAATTGTAGGGATTTTTATTGGGACTGTGTTGCATCTGTAAATCAGTTTGGGTAGAACTGACATCTTAATGATACTTAGTCTTCTTATCCTTGACCACAGAATGTCTTTCCTCTTTCCATTTATTTGTCTTATTCACTTTTAGCAATGTTCTGTAGTTTTCTGAATACAAGTCCTTTATGTCCTTGGTTAAGTTTATTCCAAATATTTGAATGTTTTAGTTGCTATTACAAATGGAATTATTTTTTCTGATTTCCAACTCAGATTGTAGATCAGTAATGTATAGAAACGCTATTGATTTTTGCATATTAACCTTGTATCCCGCCACTTTGCTGAACTTGTCCATTGATTCTAGTAGCTTTGTTGTGGATATTTCAGGAAATTCCAGGTATAGGATCATGTCATCAATGAATAGTGAAAGTTTTACTTTTCCATTCCTATTTGGGTGCCGTTTATTTCTTTGTCTAGCCTAATTGCTCTAGCTAAAACCTCTAGCACAAATTGAATAGCACTGGTGACATGAGCATCCTTGTCTTGTTCCTGATCCCAGCAGGAAAGCTTTCAATCTTCCACCATTGAATACAATGCTAGCTGTTGGTTTTTCCTATATGCACTTTACTATATTGAGAAAGCTTTCTTCTAGTCTTATATTTGGGAGTGTTTTTATCAAGAAAGGATGCTGTATTTTTCAAATGCCTTTTCTACAGCAACTGAGAGAATCATGTGATTTTTCTTCTTCAACTTATCAATGTGCTTTATTACACTAATTGACTTTCTTGTATTGAACCAAGCTTGCATACCTGGGATAAAACCCACCTAATAATGGTGTATAATTCTATTAATGTGCTTTTGGATTCTGTTTGAAAGTATTTTGTTGAGGATTTTTGCAACTATATTCTTTAGAGATATAGGTCTGTAATTTTTTTTTCATAGTATCTTTATCTGGTTTTGGCATTAGGATGATATTGGCTTCATAGAATGAGTTTGGTAGCATTCTTTCCTGCTCAATTTTTTTGGAAAAGTTTGAGCAAGATTGGTATTAGTTCATCTTTGAATGATTGTTAGAATTCACTTGTGAAGCCATCTGGTCCCAGGCTTTTCAGTTTTGGGAGGTTTTTGATGACTGTTTCAATCTCTTCACTTATAATTGGCTTGTTGAGGTTTTTTATTTCTTCTAAAGTCAGGGTAGGTAGTTCATATATATCTAGGAATTTGTCCATCTCATCTACATTTTCTAGTTCTTTGGCATAAAATTGTTCATAGTATCCTCTTATGATCTCTCATTTCTATGGGGTGAATGGTAATGTCTCCCTCTCTCATTTCTGTTTTATTTGCATCTTCTCCCCTTTTTCTTTGTCGGTCTAGCTAAATGTTTGTCAATTTTGTTGATCTTCCCAAAGAACCAACTTTTGGTTTTGTTGATTCTCTCGATTTTGTTCTCGATTTCATTTATCTCTGCCTTGTCTTTTTGTTTCTTTCCTTCGGCTTGGTTTAGGATTAGTTTGCTGTTCTTTTTCTAGTTCTTCCAGGTGTGCAGTTAGATCATCAATTTCAGCTCTTTCTTCTTTTTTAATGTAAGCATTGAGGGCTATAAATTTCCCTCTCAGCACTGCCTTTGCAGAGTCCCATAGGTTTTGATATGTTGTGTTCTCATTTTGATTCATCTGAAGCTATTTGCTGAATTCTCTTGCAATTTCTTCTTTGACCCATAGATTGTTTAATAATGTGTTATTTAATCTCCATATATTTATGAAATTTCCCTTTTTCTGTCCATTTCTGATTTCCAGCTTTGTTCCATTATGATCAGAGTGTGTTTTTTATAATGTCAATTATTTTAAAATTTACTGAGACTTGTCTTGTGACCCAAAATATTGTCTATCCTGGAGAACGATCCACGAGCACTTGAAAAGAATGTATATCCTGCCATTTGGGGTGCAATGCTCTATAGATACCTGTTAGGTCAGTTCATTTATCATATTATTAAAGCTCTCTGTTTCTTTATTTATCCTCTCTCCAGATGTTGTATCCAATACTGAAAGTAGTATATTGAAGTCTCCAACTGTTATTGTAGAGACATTTATTTCTCCCTTCAACTTTGCCAGTGTGTGCCTCATCTATCTTGGGGCACTGAGGTTAGGTGGTTATTTCTTCTTATTGAATTGTCCTTTTATTAATATATAATGGCTTTTTTCATTCCTTATAACAGTTTTGCATTTAAAATCTCTTTTGTCCAATATTAGTATCGCTACTCCAGCTCTTTTTTGGTTACTATTTTCATGGAATATCTTTTTCCAACCTTTCACTTTCAACCTGGTTGTGTCCTTATGTCTGAGGTGATTTTTTGTAGACAATATATAGATGGCTTATATATTTTTTATCCATTCTATCAGTCTGTGTCTTTTGATTGGAGAGTTCAAAACATTAACATTCAATGTTATAACTGTAAAAGCATTACTTACTTTGTATATTTTGACCTTTGGCTTTCTGCTGTCATATCATACTATAGTCTATTTTTTTTTTTACCCTTTCTAATAATTTTCATTTCTAAACTCTTCTCCAAGTCTCTTGCCCTTGTTTTTTCCTTTCAGGCTGCAGCACTCCCTTTAGTATCTCTTGTAATTCTGGTCTTTCAGTAATATATTCTGTCAATTTTTGTTTGTGAAGATTTTGAACTCCCCTTCATTTTTTTAATAATTATTTTTTTTATTTCCAAAGAAGCTTTAGATTACATAAATGTTATATAAAAAATATAAGGAATTCCCATATGTCCTACTCCCTCCCCGCTCCCACACTTTCCCATGCTAACAATATCCTTCATTAGTGTGATACATTTGTTACAATTGATAAACTCATATTGAAGAATTGCTACTAACTGTGGACTACAGTTTACATTATAGATTACACTTTGTTCCACACAATATTGTAAGTTATGACAAAATATACAATGGCCTGTATCTGTCACTGCAATGTTATGTAGGACAATCCAATATCCCAAAAATGCCCCCATATTACACCTATTCTTCCCTCTCCCATCCCTCAGAACCTCTAGTGGCCACTGTTCACAGTTGCAGACACTCTCTGTTCCTTGGGATGGGTGTCGTCCATCATTATCTTCTTGTTAGTTACCCTGGGTAAGTCCAATGAACTGGAGAGTAGGTGGTGCAACTGTGCTGAAATTCAGGGCTTAACTAGCACATGGATGGACCACATATTTAAGTCTCTGGGACACATATTTATGAAGTATAGTGTTCCCCCCCCCCTTTTTTTTTTTACGATTTTTAAATTTTATTTATTTCTCCCCACCCCCACCATTGTTTTTGTGCTCACTGTCTGCTCTCTGTGTCCATTTGCTGTGTGTTCTTCTCTGTCTGCTTGTCTTCTCTTTAGGCAGCACTGGGAACCAATCCTGGGACCTTCCAGAGTAGGAGAGCGATGCTCAATCTCTTGCGCCACCTCAGCTCCCTGGTCTGCTGTGTCTCTTATTGTCTCTCCTCTGTGTCTCTTTTTGTTGCATCATCTTGCTGCACTAGCTTTCCGCTTGGGCCAGCACTCCGTGCAGGCCAGCACTCCTGCATGGGCAAGCACTCCTGTGTAGGCCAGCATTTAGCATGGGCCAGCATTCCACGTGGGCTAGCTTGCTTTCAGCAGGAGACCCTGGGAATCTAATCCTGGACCTCCTATATGGTAGATGGTAGCCCAATTGCTTAAGCTACATCTGCTTCTCTCTTCATTTTTGAAGAACAGCTTTGCTGAATACAGAATTCTTGGCTGGCAGTTTTTCTCTTTCAATATCTTAAATACATCATACTACTTTCTTCTCTCCTCCATGGTTTCTGATGAGAGGTCAGCACTTAATTTTATCAAGTTTCCCTTGTATATAATGCTTTTCTTTTCTTTTGCTGCTTTTAAAATCTTCTCATTATCTCGGATATTTGCCATTCTGAATAGTAGGTGTCTCAGGGTAGGTCTATTCATGTTTATTCTATTTGGGGTGCGCTGTCCTTCTTGGATATTGGTATTTATGTCTTCCATAAGGGTAGGGAAGTTTTCAGTCATTATTTCCTCAAATATTCTTTCTGTCCCTTTTCCATTTTCTTCTTGTGGGACACCAATAATGCACATGGTTTTGTGTTTCATGTTGTCATTCAATTCCCTCAGAACTTGTCCCATTTTTTCCATTCTCTTCTCTTTCTGTTCTCTTGTCTTTTCCAGTTCAGAAATCTTCAAAATCACTAATTCTGTCTTCAAGCAATTCAATCTGCTCTTATGTGCCTCTAATGTATTTTTAATCTCATCCATCATGTCTTCCATTCCCATAAGGTCTTTCACTTTTCTTTGAAGACTTTCAAGTTGTTCTTTATGCTTGCCCAGTATCTTCTTAAAATCCTTTATCTCTTTAAATATAATTTATTTCAATTATTTAAATTGACATAAGGAGAGGTGTGTGATTATCTTTGATTAATTGTCTTAAATCCTGAATCTCTTCAGGATATTTGGTTTCTTCTATTGGCTGGGCCACTTCTTCCTGTTTCCTAGTATGGCTTGTAATTTTTCGCTGATGTCTAGGCATCTATGTTGGTGAATTTACTCTAATGACCAATTTCTCTCTCTTGCTTGTTGTTATTAATTTTTTTTCACAGCTCTTCTTTGAAATTTGGTTCAACTTATGCTAAGTTTATAAAATTGCCCAGCTTAAGTTATCAAAATCATGCTAGGGACTCACTAATGTAGTGCAGACTTCGTCCCAGGGGTGGGGCAAAGAGAGCTCTAAAAGTAGTTTTTGTCCATGTAATTTCCAGACTGGCCAGCAGATGGCACATCTTTCCACAGAAGTGTATCTCTCGGTTTTCCTTCGTTTTCCTCTGGCCAGAGCAGAGATTCAAAGTAGGCTCTACTGGCTGAATTCACTGAAGAAAAGCCCCCCAACTTCTCTTCCCTTTTCCCTTGTAACAGCTGACAGGGAGAAATTTTCAGGATTTTCCATACATAGGATCATGTCATCTGCCAATAACGAACACTTTACTTCTTCTTTTCCAATTTGGGTGCTATTTATTTCTTTTTCTTGCCTAATTTCTCTGGCTAGAACTCCAATACTATGTTGAGTAACAGTGATGACGTGGACATCTTTGTCTTATTCCTTATCTTAGAGGGAAATCTTTTAGACTCATAGCATTGATTATGATTTTGCCCATGGGTTTTTCATATATTCCTTTTATCATGTTGAAGGTTTCATTCTATTTCTAGTCTTCTATGTGTTTTTATTAAGAAGGGGTGTTAAATTTGTCAAATGCCTTTCTGTATCAATTGGATGATCATGTAGTTTTTCTCTTTATTCTGTTAATATGTTGTATAACATTAATTTATTTTCTTATGTTGAGCTACCTTTGCATACCTAGAATAGGTCCCACTTGATCATGGTGCATAGTTCTTGTAGTGTGCTCTTGTATTTGGAATGCTAGTATTTTGTTGAGGATTTCTGCCTCTTAATTCATAAGTGATATTGATATGTAATTTTTTTTTCTTGTGATATATTTACCTAGGTTTGGTATTAGGGTGATATTGGTCTTGTAGGATGAATTAGGGTGTATTCCCTCTATGACTGTTCAAAGGTGGCTGGATCCCAGATGATCATTTTCTTAAGGCTAATCCATTCCTGGGGATATAAAACCTATTACAGAGGACCTTTTGAGTAGATTCAGTTAGGGACTTTCCGTTTGACTAAATCACTTCAGTAAGGCATGACCTAAGGTCGGTCTTAATCGTCTTACTAGAATCCTTTATAAATGGAGGAATAAAAGCCTCATATATAATGTGGGTCTCCACCCATTGATATAACACATTATGGCAAGATGAACACTCACACTCCCTAGAAGCCTGCCCCAGGTGCACCCTGTCCTGAATGCCCCCCACATCCAACACTCCAAACCAGCAACCCTCACTTGCCATATTGCAAAAAGAGCATTCCTAGCATTGTAGTTTCAACCATGTACCTGCCAATCCCCAGTGTTCACCTGCTCCCTCCCCCAACCCTCCTCCCAGTTCTGTGGACAGTCCAACCCACTTTCCCCACTCCACTCCCCTGACAAACCAGCACTGCCCAACCTAGAAGTATCTATACACCACTGTCATGCCCCTCCACTGTACAACTACACACTTCCACCTTGTCATATATTTTTCCAACATGGGCATTGGCTCACAACTTTCTTTTCTCTTTCTACTTCCTATAAACTTATCTTCCAGGCTCTAGCTCTGTGAGTCTGCTCAATTTGTTTAATTTATATCAGTGTGGCTATTTTATTGGCTTCATTTTCTAAGAAATTTGGATCACAGAAGGGTTACAACTGTGGCAGGGGAGGATCATTGGTGTGGGGTGTCAGTGATGGGTATACATGGGAGGAAGCTCACCTGGGCATACATATAATGCATATAAATATGTTCAGGTGTTCATGGGACATTGTCATGGTGGGTGAAGTTTCACAAAATAACTGGAGGAATATCAAATTCCCATCCTGGGTATCTCTGTCACATTCTCTAATAGATCAGCAAGAATCCCTCGAGTACAGGGGCAATGACTAGTAAAGGAGGATGATCCATTGATGGGCCCTTCATATAGATGACTGTGCTTATGAACCTTTACTCTTGAAATTGCAACTTAGCCTAGTATTATAGAGTGCCTAAGAGTTGCCTCCTGGGAACCTTGTTGCTCCAATGTGGCCTATCTCTAAGCCAAACTCTGCATATAAATACATTACCTTCCCCCCAGTGTGGGACATGACTCCTGGGAATGAGCCTCCCTGGCACGGAGGGATTACTACCAAGCACTAACTAACAATGCAACTGGGAAAAGACCTTGGCCAAAAGGGGGAAAAAGTAAAGACAAATGAGTTTATTTGGCTAAGAGACTTCAAAGTGAGTTGAGAGGTCATCCCAGAGACTACACTTATGCACATCTCAGTAGGATCTCTTTGACTGCCAAAGTAGATACTACCCCAAATAGTGGGGCTCTTGAGGACTCTGGTGACATCCAGACACTATAGTCAGGGTAGGTAACTCTGGAGTTTGGTGCCTTGCCAGTGGGCCCTACTTTGGAATTTATGCTCCCCAGAGTGACAAAGTTGGACTCAGTTGTGTTTTCCCTACACATGGCTCTTATGTCCTTCTATTTGAACCTATAATTAGTATTAAAGTTGGTAGGTGTATGTACAAGAGACTTAAATCTTTGGACTCTCCATGTGCCATCTGGGCCCTGAATTTCAACGGAGTTGCAACACCTACTTTCTAGTTCTTTGGTCTCACCCAGGACAACCTAGCATGGAGTTGATGATGGACAACTACCATACCAAGGAACCAAGAGAATCTACAACTGCAAGCAAGAGTGTCCCATCCAACAGCCCTATGGGATCACAGCCCCTTTTCAATTAGAAGTGAAGTGAACATCACTATCCCAGAATCCTCAGGATTGGGGAATGAACTATGGACTAAAGTAGACTTACTGGTATTCTACTATATTCTTACTGTGATTCTAGCAATGGAAGAAACTATATCATTGATGTGGAGGCAGTGGCCACTGGAGGTTCTGAGGGCAGGGAGAAGAAAAATAGGTGTAATACAGGGGCATTTTTGGGACTTGGGAATTGTCCTGAATGACATTGCAATGACAGATACAAGCTCTTATAAATCTTGTCATAACCTACAGAATTGTGTGGGAGAGAGTGTAAACTACAATGTAAACTTTAATCCACACTTAGTGGCAATGCTCCAAAATGTGTTCATCAATTGTAATGAATGTACTTCACTAATAAAGGATGTTGTTAATGTGGGAAAATGTGGGAGGTATGGGGAGCAGGGCATAGAGAATCCTCTATATTTTTTATGTGACATCTGTATAATCCAACTATCTTTTAAAACAAAACAAAACAAAACAAAACAAAAACCTCACACATAGAGAAGAAAGCTTCAGTAACGGACAGAACCTTCCAGAAGTTGAAATCAATGAACCCAGGAGACAGAAAAGCCACAAATGGAGCAACCCAAAGCAAAACTAGTAACAAGGCCCAGAGAAGGGAGAGATGCGCTAACACCAACATTATGACCTGCCGTGTGACTGATCACCCACAGCTGAGCTAGAGGAGAAAGTGAAACTGGAGGAGAAGGCAGAGACCAGCAGAGCCACCACTGTGCCTTGCCATGTGGCAGGAGTTCAAGATCTCCAGCAGACATCTTCATGGAGAGAGTTTCACCTTATGCCTCAATTTGGACATTTTTCCTAGCCTCAGAACTGTAAGCTTTCAACCTAATAAATTCCCATTATAAAAGCCAACCCATTTCTGGTATATTGCTTCCAGCAGCTTTTAGCAACCTAAAACACCCTCCTCAAGTTTTCTGGAAGAATTTGAGCAGGGTTAGTGTTAATTCTTCATGGAATGTTTGATAAATTTCCCCTGTGAAGCCATCTGCTGCTGAGCCTTTCTTTGTTGGAAGGTTTTTAAATTTCTGATTCAATCTCTTTACTAATTATTAGCTTGCTGGAATCTTTTATTTCTTCTTCTTCTTTTTTTTAAGGAGGTACCAGGGATTGGACCCAGGACCTCAAACATAGGAAGCAGGTGCTCAACCACTGAACTATATCCACTCCCCTTCTATTTCTTCTTGAGTTAATGTAGGTAGTTTGTGTGTTTCTAGGGGTTTGTCCATTTCAGCTAGGTTATCTAAATTGTTGGCATGCAGTTGTTTATAATCTCCTCTTATAGTCCTTTTACTTTATTGGGGTAAGTAGTTATATCCCCCTTTTCATTTCTGATTTTAGATATTTCTGTCCTCTATTTTTTTCTTTGTCAGTGTAGCTACAATTTTGTCAATTTTATTGATCTTTTCAAAGAATCAACTTTTGGTTTTGTTGATTTCATTGTTTTTTTAATTCTCTATATCATTTATCTCTGCTCTAATCTTTTTTTCCTTCCTTCTTCTCACTTTGGGTTGTTTGCTCTTTTTCTCATTCCTGCAGTTTTGAGGCAAGATCTCTGATGTGAAATCTTTCTTCTTGTTTAATGTAAGCATTTAGAGCTACACAGTTCTCTCTCAGCACTGCCTTGGCTCCATCCATAAGTTTTGATATGTTCTATTTTCATTTACTCACGATATTTCCCAATTTTGCTTGTGGCTTACTCTTAAACCCATTGGTTGTTTAAGAGTGCATTGTTTAATTACCACATATTTGTAAGTTTTCCATTTCTCCCCCTGATATTGATTTCTAATTCATTCCCTTGTGGTCAGAGAAGATACATTGTGCTATTTCAATATTTTTTAATTTATTGAGACTTGTTTTGTGGCCTAACATATGGTCTATACTGTAAAATGATCCATGAGCACTCAAGAAGGATGTGTATTCTATTGTGTGAAGTATTCTATATACATCTCTTAGGTCTGGTTGTTGTTCATGTCTTCTATATCCTTCATTGTCTTCTGTTTAGATGGTCTCTCCATGATTGAAAGTGGTGTACTAAATTCTCCTACTATTAATTTATAACTGCCTATTTCTTCCTTCAAATTTGCCAATATTTGCTTCATATATTTGGGGGGTCTGCTGTTAGGTGCATATATATATATATATATTTATTTATTTATTTATCAGTATGTAATGACTGCTTTTGTACCTCATAATCATATTTGAGTTAAAAACTATCTGATATTAGTATTGCTAACCTCTTTTGTTTACAACTTGCATGGTACATTTTCTCCTATCCTTTCACTTTCAACCTACTCGTATCTTGAATATAAGTGAATCTGTTGTAAACAGCATATAGTTGGGGCATATTTTTTATCCATTCTCTATCTTTTGACTAGAGAGTTTAATCCATTTACATTTAAAATAACTACTGAGATCACAGGGGTTTTTTCCTGCCATTTTGGTATTTAGTATTTGTAAGTCCTATACTATTTCTGTCCTTCAACATGTCATTTAATGCCTACTTTTGTATTTATTTGATATTTTGTGTTGTACCTTATTGAGTCCTTTCCCATTTTTTCTGGATATATTTTTCATATATTTTCTTTGTGGTTATGATGAGTTTAAAATTTAACACCCTAAATCTATAAAAATTATATTTTATTAGATATCAACTTGACTTCAATAACATACTTATACACTGTTCCTGTACCTCTACATCCCGCTATGTTTTTTGCACTTGTTGCAAATTATATTTTGTATATTATATGTCCAAAACCATAGATTATCATTACTTTTATGAATTTGCATTTTAGCATCTGTAAGAAGTAGGAAGTGGAGTTACATACTAAAAAGTACAATTGTAGTGGCATTTTCAGTTACCCATATGGTTACCTTTACTCGAGGTCTCTATTTCTTTGTGCTCTTTGAACCACTGTCTAGTGTCCTTTCCTTTCCGTCTGAAGAACCCCATTTCACATTGCTCATAGGACAGGTCCAGTGGTAATGAACTTCCCCCGATTTTTTTTCTTTTATCTAGTAATGTCTTAATCTTTCCCTCATTTTTGAAAGAAAGTCTCACCAGATATAAAACTGTTGGTTGGCAATTGTTTTCTCTCAGCAGTTTCAGTATTTCAACCCACTGCCTTCTTGCCTCCATGGTTTCTGATGAGAAATTAGCACTTTATCTAATTGGTATTCCCTTGAATACCAAGACACATTGCTTTTGTCTTGCAGCTTTCAGAACTCTCCCCTGATCCTTTGCATATGGCAGTTTGATCAATATGTGATGGGATGCATTTTTCTTCAGGTTTATCCTGTTTGGTGTTCTCAGGAATCCTTGGATGTGCATACTCATGTCTTTTGCTAAGTTTGGGATGTTCTCTGTCATTATTTCTTTGAATATTCCTTCTGCCCCCTTTTCTCTTTCTTTTATTTTGGGACTCTTATAATGCATATATTGGTAGGCTGATGGTGTCCCACAGGTCTCTTGGGCTATTTTGCTTTTTATAATTCTTTTTTCTTTCTGCTTCTTGGCCTTAGTCATTTCAATTGTCTTGTCTTTGAGATCACTGCCTCTTCCTTCTACCATCTCCAATCTGCTGTTGAAACCCTCCTTGGAATTTTTCATTTCAGTTATTATGTACTTCAACTCCAATTTGGTTTGGGTCCTTTTAAAAATATCTATCTCTATTAAGATTCTCATATTGCTCATTCATTGTTTTCCTGGTATCCTTTAATTCTTTCTCTGTATTTTCCTTCATCTCCTTGAGCATATTGACTGTTTTACTGATATCCTTTGGTTCTTTCTCTGTATTTTCCTTCATTTCCTTCTGCATATTGAAGTTTTTTTTTAAGTCTTTGTCCAGTAGATTAACAGTCTGATCTTCATTGATATTTTCTGGATGTTTATCCTATTCATTTGGATGAAACATTATTTCCTATTTCTTTGTCTTCTAATCTTTTGTTGCACACTGTATGCTTTTAAATATTAAAATCTTAACTCAAGGATTTATTCCTTGAGTTGTCTGTTTCTTGAGTTTGTATCTAGATAGTGATATGACAGAGATTTTCTTGAGTATCACAAACTAATAAATCCAAGCAAACCTAAGCAAAGAGCACCTTTCACAGTCTTTGCAAATTGGCTTTGAGTTGACATGCAGAATTCAGTCCCCCTATCAAGAAGGTTAACTCAAAGTAAATGCAAAGTATGGGGTTCCCTGTCTTTATGGGCTTGTGTCTTATTTTGGGCTTGTGCTTGTTAGTAGCCTTAGGAGTTCCCTTGTTTACAGGATTTTGAATGCCCCTTCTACCCAGGAAACAGACCTTCTCCCTCTCTCAGGTGTTCCTTCCCAGGACATAAAGCAAGTAAGCCTTTGGCCCAAGTCTCTTCTTACTTTGCTTTCATTGTCTCAAGCTGCTTTTGCCTGAAAGGCAAATTCTGGGAATGGGGCATGCCAGATAGGAGTTTCCCAAGTCATCTTTCCCAGCTGGAACAAGACCAGGGACCCTCAAAGGGAGTGCTTGTTGGTTCCAAACTGCTCTGAAAACGGGGTGCTTGAGGAACCAAGAAGGGCACCAGGAACTTTCCCCATTATCTTGTCTGAGCATCTGCCCAGCAAATGCAGCTCTTCAACTGTCCTCCACAACTCTGAGGAAGAATACTGTCTTTAAGTCTCCTCCTATGCTTTTTTCCAGAGCAGTTTGGAACAATGACCACACTCACATCTAGGTCCCCAGTGATCTGTAGTAGCTAATCTAAAGCAGTTATCAACTCTCAGACTGTATACCCCGGGATCTTGGGGAACTGGGTCTTTTTGTCCCACTCTGACACCAGGAAGCTGTGTCAATACCTTACTGCTGCATACCATGAGGTTGGGGATGGGTAATTGTTGCCTTCATGGAGAGAGTGCAAATCACTTCTTTTATCACAGTGTACCAGCCTCTTCCCCTCTCTCTTACCTGTATGCTACACAATGTTCTACTGGGCTCTGAAGTTTCAAAATAGTTATTTCACAGAGTTCCTGCTTGTTTAGTAGTTGTTCTGGTGGAGGGACTGATTCCCGGAGATTCTTACTCCACCATCTTCCCACAATCTTCTCCAAATAAATGGATCTTAAGATTCAAACCCAAGTAGTCTTGTTGTAGAACCCACACTCTAAAGTACCTCATTATACTGCTTTTGTGTTTGCTGAGTGACTCACCCTCATTATAACTCCTTTTTAATAATATGATTATTATTAAAAATAATAAAATGTACAGAGGGGGTCTTAGGTTGTGTTTTCTCAGAAGCACACCCTGAGACAAGGATTTTAGAGCAAGGGATTTATTTGAAAATTGATGCCAAGAAGCATGGTAGGAGAGTGGGGAAGGAAAATGTGGAAGAGAAGAAAGCCACAAAATGGGATTGTGTCAAGCAGTTTCTCTCTGTGGAACACCCTTGAGGTGCTCTAGAAAAGAACGTAACACCTGCATCCAAGTTCCCCGTCAGATGGCTGAGAAAGCTGGGGTGCTTTTATTCCAACCTCTTTACATCACTGGATAGGGCTGCTCCTGGGATCATGACCCCCTAGCACTTTTGGCCTTGCCCATATGGGAATCGAAAGAAACACTCAGATGGAAGGTCTCAGGTATTTGCAGTAAGATGCCATTGGAATGTGCAGGAAGAGTAAGTGCCAAGGGGATATAGGTGGGTGGAAGGTAAATATTTTCTTATGTGCAAACCTTGCTCTTCCCTACCTTCCTCCTCTCTTTCTTTCCTGAGAACAGTATGGAAAGTGTTCCAAGGGTCCTGGGCAATCCTCAAGGAATGAGGGAGTATTTACTTAATCAGAAGGTACCTGGTGTGCAGGGTAGATAATGCTGCTGGTAGAAACTCTGCTCTATGAGGAGTGAGGGATGGAATTGTTTTGTACAAAGCCCCTTCAAACATGCACCAAGAGGTTTCATACACATTCCTGAGAACATTCCTGGTTTGGATCCATGCCTTCTTTGTTCTCCTCCTATATAATCCCCATGTAACCTGCTGCACATTGCAGCTTGGAGTTCAGCTGCCACCCTGGTCCACATTTCCTGTACATAAGCTTCCCTAAATACACATTTGTATGATTCCTTCCTGTCATTCCAAGGCATTGTTTGTGCTCCTGATCAAGGGCGGCAACACTCTGGGACCAGAAGCTGTGTTTCTACAGCAGCATAATTGGACACCGAGAAATCAACAGGTGGGTCCGGAAAGGGAGGCTCTGCAGGGGAAAGTCCAGAATGGCTCACATCCTCTATGTCGGGGGCTATGGCGTGGGTTTTAGACACTTGGGAACCAGTGTGTGAGTTATGGAGATGCCCTGAGAACACGAAAAAGCCTGACAAAGGTCTTAAAAACTCTTGGTGTGAGAAAGAAAATCAGAGCATCAGAAAGCAGCAGCAGCAGTCAGATGGCCACTGCAGATGGCATTCCAGGCATCTACTGACCACAACTCATGGAGGAGGCAAAATTCAGCCAATTAGAAAACGAGTTGGGTTGAGAAAACGACGTGAAAGTAGCATGTGCCCACAAAGATAAAAACCTTTGCCTACCGGGTGGCTCGGCTGAAAGGCCCTGGCTTATCTCAACTGCTAGTATGAACCCTCAGTTCCAAACCACAGTGGGACTCATGAAAGTGGAATCCCTGTGAAAGTGGTACATTGAATGAAGAGGGGGGTGAAGTAGATTAGGAAGAAAAAAATAGCAGTACCCCTGCAGGCTAGGCTTCTTATGACAACAAAGATGAAGACTAAGACTCCTTTGCATGGATCCAGAAAAAGAAATCCCAGCCACCCACCATATGACTGTCTAAGAAAGTAGAACTAGGGGCAAAGTTTCCCCAAAAGGTAAAAAAAAAATTAGTTTCTGGTTGGTTACTGCACCTGTAGGATCAAGGGGCTGAGGGTATAGTCCTCCTGGGCAGTAAATTGTCTAAACTGGTCAGTGTTACCATGCATATCGCCCACCACTGTGCTTCTGTGCAGCCATTTACAGTCAGGGGATGCAGTCTCTTTTAATTTGGTTACTTTAGGCTTGCCGCAGGCATGGCCCAATCAAGAAGAAATACTGGGAGGGCCACTGATTCGCTGGGCACCCATCAAAGTGTTACAGGATATAATAAGAGAATTGGAAATGAAACATGCTATTTATGCTAAGCACTTTCGGCATGACAGTGAATTATTTACCATGGGCAGGCTTCATCAAAATTAAAAAAAATACTTTGTTCAACAAACAACACTATTAAGAGACAGAAAAGACAACCCACAGAATGGGAGAAAATATTTCAAGTCATATATCAGATAAGGAATTAATATCCAGAATATATAAAGTTCTGCTACAACTCAACAATAAAAAACAAGCAACCCAATTAAAAAATGGGCAAAGGACTTGAATAGACATTTCTCCAAATAAGATACACAAATGCGCAATAAGCACATGAAAAGATGCTCAACCTCATTTGTCCTTAGGAAAATCTAAATCAAAACCTTAATGGAATACCATTTTACATCCAATAGATTGGCTACTTATTTTTTAAAATGGAAAATTAAAAGGAAAAATGGTTTAAAAAATGGACATCTCAATAAGCCCTTGGCTGTTCCACACATCACCCATACAGGCCTGTATCGCTAATCCTGAATCCCCTTTCCCAAAGGAAGTGTTAATTTTATCCACGTGGGATGTTACTTGTATAAATTTAACACTGAATACACTACCATTACACCCAGCTCCAGGTAAACAACAGGTGTGGTATTAAAAATCTGGCACCAAGCCACAGGGAGTATAATCCTCAGCCAAACAAATATTTGCTTGTGTTCTCTTAAATGGGTATAACGTACCAATTCTAACCCCTCTAAAACATCTCACTTTTTGCTCCTAGTTTCCTAAGTGAGATTTATGCCAACATCTTTCCAGACTGGGCAGAGACATTTACTGCTGTGCACAACCAATGGAATTCCTCAGGGGCTCCCAAACCCCAGCCACCGTGGTAGAATTGTCCATCACTAGGGTCAATTGACAAAAGATGACCCTGTGGGCAGGTTTTCTGACAGAGGAAGTAGAAAGTTACTTGACTGCCTTTTTCCGGTAATGGAGCACTGGAAGTGATGGCTCAGGCCACCACAGATTTAGTTGTAATTGGTCCAGCAGTGAGCAGCTGATAAGCTGCCAGGTGTGAGGATTGTGGATTGGCATCAATGTTTTGGATGGTTTGCAGCAGCATTTTAGTCCAACTTTTAAAGTTTCTTTTAGATGTTAGTAACTTCAGTAGTTTTAAAACTTCATTTATACACTTCACTAAACTGGCAGCTGTTGAATGTAGGGTAGGTGGAAGTTTCACTGGATGTGATTTTCTTCTGCCTATTCTTGATCTCATAGGCGGTGAAGTAGGTTCTCTGGTCACTGTCCATAGTGATGGGGAGTCTATATGTTACAATTAATTTCTGTAATCCCCAGATGGTGGCTTTCTGGTCATCCTCTTCTCTGGGAAGGCCCGGAGTAGGCCTGTGGCTGTGTCCACAAAAACCAGAACTTTTGTCCTTCTGATACCAGTAAGGATCCAATATAGTTTATTTGCCATCTGATGCATGGCTGGTTTGCTCATGCCAGTTGTTTTTTATTGATATGGCATGGTCCAAGGCTGCTGCATCTAGCATGCAGGGCACTGGTTGCAAGCCGTTAGGATGTCTGAATATTTCAATGGCAGTCTCATTTCCTTTGAGAGGGCCCATAGGGTTTTTTGTCCTTTGTGACCCACCTTACAATGTAGCCATACAACCATGTTGTTCATCCACACATTTTCCAGAGCTTGCAAATAAATTAGTTGATTCACCTGCTGATTTTCTAGAAGCGTTTGAGCAGTATGAGCAGCTACATGAAAAACAGGCACTTTTAATCCTTTTAAATGGCCTGTAAGTTTTTATATTTTCTCTTCCTATAAGGGTTTAGTTAAAATAGTCTATTTTTCAAATCTGTGAATCTATGTGTTAAATAATGTGTTAAAATTAAAATATAAAGGGAGAAGCGGCAATAGGTGCCGGTTTAAAAGGGCTCTCACCATCTCTTTTGCAAGGGATGGCTAAGTGGGGGTAAGATCCTGCCTGAGTGGGCTGTTTTGGGAACCCACAGAGCAGAAGGCTTTGGGGCATCAATCAGGAGGGAGCTGGACAGAAGGATAGGTTGCTCAAGGTAAAACTGTGAGTTTCTCCCTTTGTGGCTAGAAACTGCGGATGGCTGAGCCCCACCCTCTGGGAAGGAAGCTGCTATGATCTCCGACACCTGCCAACCACCCAGCGGGAGGGAGCTTCACTGGCGAAGGGTGGAAGAGGTTTCCTTTATGTAAGTTTGGTTGCCTGGACCCCATTTGAGCTTTGGGATGCATACTGGCCAGCTCGAGGTAGCACTAGGAAGAGCAGAGAGGCTAATCTGCTGAGGCAGCCTGATTTACCTACCTGCCCTGGGGTAGAGAAACTGGACCTGGGAGGGGGTGGAATCAGGCAATTGAATAGTCCCGTGCTGAAAACTATCAAAATTTCAACTCCCCTAATGGGGCGGGCAGTAGGAAGCATTTAATAAGCTTCCAAGAGCTTATTTAGGGTCCTCTGGGAGGAGCGGTGGTCTGGAAGATGGTTGAGAGTCATTTTTCTGTGGTAAGTTCACTCACCAGGGTACCGTTTGAATTTCAGAAGGGAACACAACCTGACCTGGAGAGGTGAGGGGGGATCCCCTCACACAGGCTATTGCATCCTGCTGCTCTGGGAGAGAAAGCAATAAGAATAGAAAGGAGGCAGGGACAGACAGGCTTCTAACCAGCAAGAATCTACCCAACTGGAAAGAGACAAACCTGACCCAGGGAAAGTGACTGGATAGTTTTCTGAAGAGCTAATAGACCCAACGAGAAGGGTTAGCTCAGTGGAGGAGATTCTGCCTTGAATATACAAGGTCCAGAGTTCAATTTCTGGTTCCCCTTAGAGCAGTGACCCACCAGGATATTAAACACCCAGCTGATACTGGACAGGGAGAACACAGACATTAATTTTGTATTAGCGTCTCTTGGGTCTCTTATTTTTCCTAAAAAAAAGGTTACTTTAAAAAAAAAATTAACTTCGTTTACTTGCTAAAATCCGCTTCAAAACCTGCAGAGGACAGGCTGCGGGGTAATTGATTGATGAAGACCGGCAGCCTGAGAAGTTCCTCAGGGTCCTAAGAGGGAAGGCTGTTTTTCCTTAGTTTGCGTTTGACTGCTTGCTTCGTGTGTTTGTTTGTTTTTTGTGTTTTTGTTTTTCTGACCTCTTCCTTCCCCCATTTTATTCTTTTTCTTTTTTTCTTAATTAGGTGCTGCTGGCTTGTTTCTTGTGTGTTGTTTCCTCTTTCTTGATTTCCCTTTTCCTGTGTATACCAATTTTGTCTGTCAATGCCATCTCTTTTCCTTCCTTCATCTTTCTATCTTCCACTTTCTGTTGTTGTTCTTACATTCCACCTCTCTTTGTTTAGTCCTCAATTTTTCTGTTTTTTTAATTCTATCTTATCTATCCTGTTTTCTTTGTTTTATTAACTTTTTTCTTTTTTATTTTCTTTTCTCTTTCCCTCTCTCCTCATCATTCTGGCCTTTTAATTCATTCTATATATTTTTCTCTATTCAGTTTCCCATTTCATTGTAGGTATTCCACTTTTTTTTTTATTTCTATTACTCTACATTGCTTACATGAGTTAAATATTCATTTCCCAAGGTCTTATATGGTTGCTATTATAACTTTTACTATTATTATTACTATTGTCCTTTTTCTTTTCTTACCTCTTTCACTTTCTCTGGCCTTAATTGTTTTCTTCAAGGGAATATAGACAAGAGCAAGGAAATAGAATAAGAGGAACAAAGCGTCAAAGAGAAAACACACACACACAAAGCAGCCAAATAAAACTCTAGAGTAGAGAAAGAAGCTAATCAACTGAATAAACCCATCAAGATAAAAAGATGACCAAACAGCAACAAAAAATTACAAACCATACTAAGAAATAGGAAGACATGGCCCAGTCTAATGACCAAACTAAAAACCAGGAAGAGATGAAGAACATTGAACAACTAATCAAAGGTGTCCAAACAAATATCATGTACTAACTAAATGAAGTGAAAGAGATCAAGGATATTAAGTAGACACTGGAAGAACATACTGAAGAAATTGTAAACATACATAAAAAGATAATGGATATTGGAAGATAATGTAGGGAAGCATCTACAGGACCTTGTAATAGGAAATGGTTTCATGAACTTCACAGCCAAAGCACGAGCAGCAAGAGAAAAAATTGATAAATGGGATCTCCTCAAAATTAAAAACTTCTGCACCTCTAAGGATGTTATTAAGAAAATAAAAAGGCAACCTACCCAATGGGAAAAAATATT